>CM051466.1:15922500-16317500 GCA_028015225.1 Carex myosuroides
GTAAATTGGATGCAGGAGTTTCAACAATTAGACCCTGTATTTTTTCTGATAGGTACTGGGCCAACAGAGGAGACAAGAGCGAACACAACCACCAGCCACTATCTTTTTTCTTACCTTAGCTTAGTTTCTTTGTAAAGCAGTTATTGTATTCCTGTTTTTATTTTCCTCATAATTTAGGTCCCTGCTGTTTTCACTTAATAGGTAGTTTTTCTTTCTATTTTCCGGACATTAGGAAATTCGGTGTAATGTTTTTTTCTAATATTAATGCAAGCAGCATAACCTACGGGTTTTCCATAAAAAAAAAAAAAATGAAGCCAGCGGAAGAAGACAAACAAGTATACAAGAATTTTTTTTATAAATCATAATTAATTTTTTTTTTTTACAAAAACCATAAGAATTAAAATGGTATTTCGGTCCGGTCTCATTTTTGGATTTTCTGTTGTACTAGTTTCACAAGTTTTCATATGAGCCGTCACAGAAAATTCAAAAAGAGAACCGGACCAAAATATCATTTCAGTTCTTATGATTTTTGTAAAAAAAAAAAAATTATATTGATTTCGTAAAATTTTTTTTTTAATTATGATTTATAAAAAAATTTCAGTATACAAGGCCACAAGGGAACCTGGCAGAGATAAAAAAAATACAAAACTGTGGGGACCCCACAGAAAATGACAAATTGACAATGATTGATGAATTGCACACAGCATAGCAGCACACGTATAGGCTGCTCTGCTCTAAGTTCATGAATTCGGGTCTGACTCGTTAGATTAGATTCGAACTGCTCGTTATGTTTTTGCATGAATTTCAAAATGACTGTAAATTTAAATATGTATGTCCGAATTTCTTATCCGGCTCGTCTAAAAGTTAATAACTTAATATGATGCAGTAGTCAGGCACTCAGGTATGGACAAGTATCCTCTCTAACATTATAAATGATTCTCTTTACTCTCAGCCGCTTTGAGATTCAAGCTAGTGTAGGGGCAGTATTATTGGGCTTTGAGATTCGTATCAAATTAAAAAGAACGATTCAGATTCAGTAATTTTAAAATATTCTCTATTACAGTATCGGAGAGGATCTGAATTCATCAAGTATATGAGGGGATTCAAATTCCCGACATTTTTATTAATATCCAAAGTTTAATACAAATTAATAAATATACCCAGAATCCGGCCCAATATCGATATATACCCAAGCCGGCCATTTTCTGGCCGGCTATGTACCCTCCCTAAGCCGGCCAGAAAATGGCCGGCTATGTACCTTTTTTTTTTTTCCGTTTTTTAGAGAGAGACACTATGAAGATCAAAGTATTGAAATTTTTTGTTTAAATTTTTTGTAACCATATGACAATTCAATATGAAGGACACGCTTAATTATTACTCTTGTCGGAAACATTGACTGATGATATTAATGTAATGATATTGATGGGACTTGTCTCATAGTGAAAACAAATACCTCAAAAATAACATCAATATCATCACATTGACTGACGACAGTACCTATCTATTTTTTTTTTTAACCCACATTATTCAACTTCTAGATATTAATAAAAATGTCGGGTATTAGTTCATAGTGCCATAAAACAATATAGCACATATACTCTTATAACTACATGATATACGGCATTCTATAATTTACGACTTACGATTTATAATCGAATTTTTTTTCAAAATAATTTATAACATGATACGTTTCGAAAATAAAATGATAGATAAAAGGTGAATTTTGACTTAATTGCATTATTTTCATATTTTATTTATTTTTACAAAATTTCAGCCTTTTTTTTTGTTAATTACAACCAAGGCGTGATCACATTTTCATATTCGAACTTTTGAAACCCCATATGATGGTTTTCTGACTAAGCTCAAACACAAGAACCGAAATATAGGATAATCCAAATATACCAAACATAAATAGTATATCAAATATTGTAACGCCTCAAAATACTGGTATGGTTAAATTTTTACAGAATCCAATTTAGAAAATAATAAAATGAATTAAATCAGAGATCAGCAATTAATAGGAATAAATATATAGTAGACGGTAAAAATTTAGGAAAAATATCGTTTCAATTTAGCCAAATTATATTAATAGATGTCGTAATCTATTAAGCAAACTCAAATTGGAAAAAGCCCAAACCTAAATTCAGCCCAATTTCCCCACCATTTAATCTACCCCTCTCCTCTCTCTTGCCACAGACAACCCTTCCCTCCTCTTACTGTAAGTTTTTTTTTCTCTCTTTCTCTTTTTCCGCCCCCCCTTCTCTTCTTGGCTGCCGCCGGCCACAAACCCAATCACCACAAACCTGCCAGCCCTCTCCTTCCTTGGCCGCCGCTACCCTCCCTCTCTACCCCAACCGAACCCCACTCCTGCCCTCTCTCCCTCTACCCGCCCTCTTCCTTGGCCGCCGCCGCTGACCCGAAGAACCCCAAACCGAACCCCTGCTCTCTCGCCGCTGACCCGAAGAACCCCAAGCCGAACCCCTGCCCTCTCTCTCTCTATTCCGCCCTCTCTCTCTCTCTCCCTTCCCCTTGGCTGGCCGAAACCCTAACCCTAGCCGAAACCCATTAAGCCATTTACCCAAACCCGAAACCCATTAACCCTAACTCTAGACCCGAAACCCATTAACCCATTAACCTAGAACTCAATAACCAAACAGAAATTTTGAACCCATTAACCCATTTAAATGATTGTTTTTTTAAAGTTGTTTAGATGACAATTGACTTAAATACAAATAGAGATAAGAACCTAATCAAGCGTTTATAAACTTAGGAGCAAACCGCGAGGTTCTAGGAGACGCTGAGAATACGCGAGATCCCGACACACGCGAGGTCACTGAGAATACAGGTGCGGGTTCCTGGTCTTTTTACAAATAATACACAAATGCATGGATTGAGGTAAGAAATCTTTTTTTCAAATCTGGTAGATAAACTGCATGTTGTGGATATCGAACATTCGTTTGATTTTGTTTAGAATTGCATGATAGGAGTTCTTGATGCATGGAATTGAATTGACAGGAGTTGTGAATGTGAATTGGGGATGGGGAATGTGAATGAATTATTTTCTTTAAATTAGGGCCGTCCGTGCGAGGCGGCTCAGCATGTGTTTTGAAAATCAGGCTGTCCGTGTGTGGCAGACCCCAGAGTATGAGGTGTGAACAGAACGGGTCGTCCTTGTGTGGCGGTTCGCCGGATGGGTCCCCGCAATGGCCCATCTAGAGTGTGATTGAACGGGTCGTCCTTGTGTGGCGATTCGCCGGATTTCCATGTACGGGCATGGATTTCCAGAGTGTGGAATTTAAAAACCTTAAATGTGAATTTAAAAGAGGCGGGAATGAAAATTGTTTTTAAATGATTGCATATCCGAATTGATAGGAAATTTGGGGGGGGAATTTTGAAAACTTTATTTTATTGTTATTTGGAATATTAAATGCATTGATTTGTAAAAACACCGGGCTGGAACTAAATCCCGCACTGAGAGATAGTTCGATCTCTCACCGTACCACCTTTTATGTGAGTTCCAGGAAATGGAGAAGAAGACATGGAGGAAGGCCGCGAGTGAGGAATTAGCGGAAGTTCTTAAAGTAGCCACTATTTGTTTTAAATTTACATTTGTATGAACTATATATTGTGTAGACATGGCGGTAACTGTTTGACTAGCCATGTCTGACATATTTTCCCTTTCTATTTGTTTGTGAACTCCTTTTATGTTTAATATAGTGGCTTGTTGGTTGTATTATTGATAATGTATGTGATGTGCTTAACGCCTTGCGTTTAAATGCGCGGCGGGTTGTCCGGGGGTGTGACAAATATAAATAGTACAAAACTAGTAAAAATACAACTAAAACGGAGAGGGGGAATATCGCTGAGGCGGTACTCCGGCGTTCGCCCGGCGCCAGCGCGGCCAGCCTCCGTCTCTCTCGGGCTCATCTGGGGCATCGGCAGACCTCAGTATCTGCTCGGCAGTATCCCATCTGGCATCGCCCGTGGAGACTGTCGGTACTGGCGGAGGTGTAGCGAAGATAGATGCGGAAAACCCAGTCCCAAAGGCAGGCTGAGTATGAGACCCGCTACCACTAGCCTCTCCATCATGCGGCATCTCTATGCCATATCGGGGCCATGCCGGTGCCGACATGAAACTCTCATCGAACTCATGGAGACTGCACGAGAGGGACTCGTACTCAGAAGTATCGGTCTCCGCAGGTGGTGGCTGTGGTGGCATCTCTGCTGGACCCTGCAATCATACACATAAATTATTAAATTTGATCTGAATGAAGAAATTTATTAAAACCTGACAAATACTGAAGTATGACATACATATGGCTGCACCGGACGTCCATGCTCGTCGTACCATGCCGTCCACCCAATGTCGGACAATACCCAACGATGGTAGTCCCACTCTGGATGTGAATCGGGGGAAGATGGCATATCATCTAACATAACCGGGCTCGCATTCTTCTTGAGGGTGCGGTACCCAAGCCGTCTCCAGTTCTTCTTTCCCAGCATGCGGATCCCATGCCCGCACTCCTTGATCGCGGCCAAAAGCTGAAAAAAATTTAGCATGTCAGATCAAACCTTGATGTATTACTAAGTTAGATCAAACCTTGTGGTTGTAGGTGCTTTACCTGGCGAGCCCATCCACGACCGTTGGGATGGTAACCATCATCCGTTTTGATCCTGTCGCGGAGATGGGCACCGTAATCACCCTGCAGATAGACACTCGCCATGCAGACCTGCGTGTACCATATATCGTACCTCAACTGGGGATCCCCCTGGGTCTGTTGAATCGCCTCTGGCTCGTGATAGAAGTCTATATACTGAGGATCCTGGGCCGTCCCGTAGTATGCATCGTAATGGGTGCTCCAGTCCTTATCCAGTCGCCCTCGGTGGGTAACGCTGTAAAGAAGACGTTAGTTGCAATAAAAAACTATCAAGTAATATGATTTATTTAATAAATACAATAGACTACGACTTACCGGTGCAGGTCTCTGTGCGTGTAACTCGGCAAAGATGGGTCTATGGGAATCAACGCCGCTCGTCCAAACTGGCGGAGCACCCGATCTGGGTAGTGGTGCTCCACTATCCAGAAATGTATGAGTGGACCTCGATAGAACCACATCTCCCGCTCGTGCTCGTCAGTCACACTGCCCGGCAAGAGGAACTCCTCGTACAACTGATCGTACGGCGTCCACTCAACAAGAGGCTCAGGCAAACTCTGAAGCTCTGACCGGACTGGCCTGATCCCAACGGTAGCACCGTGGGTCCGATCCTGGTAGTTGTGGAAACCGTACCACTTCTTGGCGTATGCCGGGCAGTGAAACACATCTGGCTCTCCCCAATCCGGCGCCTCATTGGGGATAGGACGGCCCACCGGTAGCCGTGACCACGACCAGTGCTGAAGCAGGAGTACCGGCCCGTACATCTGCTTCGCCGTCGGCTTCATTTTCAAGAACATTACACGTCAGTGTATTTTGATGGATTGATTGATTAAATAATTTACACTAAAATAAGAGTTGGTGACTTACCTCACTACTACGACACAGGTGGTAGTACAGATACGCCAGGACAGCTCCACCCCAGTTGTACGACGACGACCGTTCAATGTCCATCAGCAACGGGAGATACATCATCGGCATCTGATCACCGCTGGAATCAGGAAACATGACAGAACCAAAAAGGTCCATCACGTAGCCCCGTGTATATCTGCAATACAAAACATATAAAAATTCTAATAGAATCATCGTATTATAAATTAATTAGTAGATATTAATAAAAATTTACCTCTGAATCTCCAGCTCGGTGGAATTTGCCGAGAGACCCGCGATGAAGTGATGCCGTAACCTCGTCATCCGCAAATGGAACTTCGACCTCCCATGTTCCCCAATGATATAGGAAGGATCAGCTCCCAATAACTCATCGACATAACCTGCGAATCTGGTGCTGTCAGAGACGCCGCCGACGGGTGTGCCACGGATAGACAAACCCCAGAGAGCACTCACATCCTGGAGAGTCACTGTCATCTCTCCGAATGGCATGTGAAACGTGTGCGTCTCGGGACGCCATCGCTCCACCAGTCCAGCGATGAGAGATGCATTGATGATGCT
This sequence comes from Carex myosuroides, assembly GCA_028015225.1. Classification (NCBI taxonomy): domain Eukaryota; kingdom Viridiplantae; phylum Streptophyta; class Magnoliopsida; order Poales; family Cyperaceae; genus Carex; species Carex myosuroides. The sequence goes on from CM051466.1 coordinate 15,928,602, forward strand.
CTTCTCTGTCCGCACGATGTCCACAACCTGGTAGAGACCCAGGTTGACGAGGTACGGCTCCATCACCTCGTAGTACCTCATGTGAACGCACCTCAACTTCACATCTAGAAGATCCGTGTCCTGCGTTGAAAAATGTAATCCGCATGGTGACAACATAATAAAATTTAAATCCAACAAAATTTAATGAAAATATAAGAAAAGGAACGTACCTCACGAGAAGCCAGTGAGACTCGGTGCTCGCTGTGGGGAATCCACAGGAGAGGACTGATGTGCTCCGTGCTGCTAGTACTGATCGGCTCGTCCACTACTGGACGATGGGTAGGCCGTGCTCTAGGCATCCTGATATCTAAAATAACCTAATTTCGGTAAAATTACGCTTAATAAGCATGACTATGGTAAAAAAGACCAAAATACCCTAATTATTGGTTATCGGTGCTAATTACACTAATTGCGCTTAATTAGCCTAATTATGGTAAAAAAGACCAAAATATCCTAAATATTGGTCAAACGTGCTAATTTCGGTAAAATTACGCTTAATCAGCATAACTATGGTAAAAAAGACCAAAATACCCTAAATATTGGTCAAACGTGCTAATTTCGGTAAAATTACGCTTAATAAGCATGACTACGGTAAAAAAGACCAAAATACCCTAATTATTGGTTATCGGTGCTAATTACACTAATTGCGCTTAATTAGCCTAATTATGGTAAAAAAGACCAAAATATCCTAAATATTGGTCAAACGTGCTAATTTCGGTAAAATTACGCTTAATCAGCATAACTATGGTAAAAAAGACCAAAATACGCTAAATATTGGTCAAACGTGCTAATTTCGGTAAAATTACGCTTAATAAGCATGACTATGGTAAAAAAGACCAAAATACCCTAATTATTGGTTATCGGTGCTAATTACACTAATTGCGCTTAATTAGCCTAATTATGGTAAAAAAGACCAAAATATCCTAAATATTGGTCAAACGTGCTAATTTGGTAAAATTACGCTTAATCAGCATAACTATGGTAAAAAAGACCAAAATACCCTAAATATTTGGCCAAACGTGCTAATTTCGGTAAAATTACGCTTAATAAGCATGACTATGGTAAAAAAGACCAAAATACCCTAAATATTGGTCAAACGTGCTAATTTCGGTAAAATTACGCTTAATAAGCATGACTATGGTAAAAAAGACCAAAATACCCTAATTATTGGTTATCGGTGCTAATTACACTAATTGCGCTTAATTAGCCTAATTATGGTAAAAAAGACCAAAATATCCTAAATATTGGTCAAACGTGCTAATTTGGTAAAATTACGCTTAATCAGCATAACTATGGTAAAAAAGACCAAAATACCCTAAATATTTGGCCAAACGTGCTAATTTCGGTAAAATTACGCTTAATAAGCATGACTATGGTAAAAAAGACCAAAATACCCTAAATATTGGTCAAACGTGCTAATTTCGGTAAAATTACGCTTAATCAGCATAACTATGGTAAAAAAGACCAAAATACCCTAAATATTGGTCAAACGTGCTAATTTCGGTAAAATTACGCTTAATAAGCATGACTACGGTAAAAAAGACCAAAATACCCTAAATATTGGTCAAACGTGCTAATTTCGGTAAAATTACGCTTAATAAGCATGACTATGGTAAAAAAGACCAAAATATCCTAAATATTGGTCAAACGTGCTAATTTCGGTAAAATTACGCTTAATCAGCATAACTATGGTAAAAAAGACCAAAATACGCTAAATATTGGTCAAACGTGCTAATTTCGGTAAAATTACGCTTAATAAGCATGACTATGGTAAAAAAGACCAAAATACCCTAATTATTGGTTATCGGTGCTAATTACACTAATTGCGCTTAATTAGCCTAATTATGGTAAAAAAGACCAAAATATCCTAAATATTGGTCAAACGTGCTAATTTGGTAAAATTACGCTTAATCAGCATAACTATGGTAAAAAAGACCAAAATACCCTAAATATTTGGCCAAACGTGCTAATTTCGGTAAAATTACGCTTAATAAGCATGACTATGGTAAAAAAGACCAAAATACCCTAAATATTGGTCAAACGTGCTAATTTCGGTAAAATTACGCTTAATAAGCATGACTATGGTAAAAAAGACCAAAATACCCTAATTATTGGTTATCGGTGCTAATTACACTAATTGCGCTTAATTAGCCTAATTATGGTAAAAAAGACCAAAATATCCTAAATATTGGTCAAACGTGCTAATTTCGGTAAAATTACGCTTAATCAGCATAACTATGGTAAAAAAGACCAAAATACCCTAAATATTGGCCAAACGTGCTAATTTCGGTAAAATTACGCTTAATAAGCATGACTATGGTAAAAAAGACCAAAATACCCTAAATATTGGTCAAACGTGCTAATTTCGGTAAAATTACGCTTAATAAGCATGACTATGGTAAAAAAGACCAAAATACCCTAATTATTGGTTATCGGTGCTAATTACACTAATTGCGCTTAATTAGCCTAATTATGGTAAAAAAGACCAAAATATCCTAAATATTTGTCAAACGTGCTAATTTCTGTAAAATTACGCTTAATCAGCATAATTATGGTAAAAAAGGCCAAAATACCCTAAATATTGGTCAATTGTGCTAATTAAACTAAATATTGGTTAACTTAGCTAATTACACTAAATTACAACAACATAATCTAAATTATAACACCTAAAACTTAAATCCTAAACTCTAAAATAAATAAATTAAAAATTAAATTAGATAAAAAAAAAATTTACCTCAAAGAAGAAGAGAGAATTCGGAATTCGGTTGGGATGAGAGAATTGTGAGAGGAGAGAGAGAAAAAAGGGTATATATAGGAGTTAATGCGGGAAAAAAAAAAAAGGTACATAGCCGGCCATTTTCTGGCCGGCTTAGGGAGGGTACATAGCCGGCCAGAAAATGGCCGGCTTGGGTATATATCGATATTGGGCCGAATTCTGGGTATATTTATTAATTTGTATTAAACTTTGGATATTAATAAAAATGTCGGTTCAAATTCCAAGTTCATTAGATAGTATTTTGAACGTCCATTTTAATGGGTGCGGATTTTAATAGTAAAGTTTTGGGTCAAAGCAGCAAAAAGGCGAGAGAAATTTTTTTATTTGAATCATTTATGTTCACATTTTAGAAAGGAAACTAATAAAGCAGTATTTTCAATTTTCAAATCTCTAAACGTAATTTAAAATGTTTAGTCAATTTTATTTTCAAAGGTAACATAGGCCATTTAACTCAGACTTGATTATATGGTTAAAAATTATGTAATTTTTTTTTGCTAATAAAAATTCATTGTTTGGGGTATATCTAATTTAATGCATGAAATAATTACATTATTTTAAGATCATCTATTGAAATACTATATATTTTTTGACATTGTGTTCTATTTGATAGCAACTGTCTGATTTTAAATTAAATTCTTTTTGTGATACATATTTTATTCCGGAGCGTTTTACAAAAAAATAAAAACAGTTATAAAATTTTACATTTTGTTATTTGATCATTATTTTATCAGTTATTACAATCATCAATTTTTTTGCAAATATATTTCTCGAGACTAGATCAAAATTTAGTAAGATTAGATTCGAAATTCAATATTAATATTTTTTTATTTTTATGCGACAAAGAACATTAGAAATAAGTTTCAGCTATTTCTTTATCCAAGAAAAGATTTGTAAGAGCTAAATACATTCAAAACCCAGTTATTTTTAGCCTGAATCGATAGAAATGCTATGAGAATATATGTACTTCCTGTAAATACTTTTTCTTATTATCAATGAAATCGTCATGTGAGCTTTGCTCACTGACATTCAAAAAAAAGAGAATATATGTACTTCTGAACAACAAGTCACTGTGCAGAGATGTCTCATTTTAGAATTAAAAGATAAATTTCATCAAATATCAAATTTTCCACTATTAAATTGAAAAATTCAAACAAAAGGGAAACCTTAACTTCTTCGTGATTGGTCGGATGCCAGGCCCACCTTCACGGGAAATTGTTTATCGGTAGTAATTAATAGAAAAAAAAAAGAGAGAGACAAACAGTAAGAGTACAGTAATATTTATATTGGTAGTAAAATCGGTAGCAATTCTACCGATCTTAACTTTTGTTTTTTTAATCTAATGTATAGATGGAGAGAATTCTTATATTTGATTTCAAGTAAAATATGACAAATGTTTCAAAAAATAGATGGAATGTTTTGATATATCTAAATTTTAAGATACTTTATCTATTTTTGTAAAAAAAAAATTTACTAGAAAAAATTAAAAGGAAAAAAACCAAACTGATTTAAATCGGTAAAATTCCTACCGATCTTATTACCAATATAAATATTACTGTACTCTTATCTTGAATGTAAGAATCATCACGAAAAAAAAGTTTTCTTTCCCTTGACGAAATATCAATCAATTCAAGATTCTTAGATTACCGCTTGATTTGGAACAAAATAATTTTCTTATTTTTGTGTTTCATATCTTTATCCCCTTGAAAAAAGTTCGATACAAACTGTTCAATATGATATTCATTATAAAATATGTTTGAAGACCAAATCTTATATTGCTTAAAAAAAATTTACTAATTTTTTAAATAGACAAAGTTACTGTTTTTGTGTAGAATCTTTAAAAAAAAGAGTGATTTTTGTAACTATCTAAAAAAATAGTAAAAAAGATTCAGAAAAGAAAATATAAATTTTTGTTTGTAAGTATATTTTTATTTGAAGGTCATGTTTAACCTTAAAAACGGAGATTAGAATATGATTTATAATTGAAACAAGAAAACAACAACACATATTAACTCTTCTCTTCTATATTTGATCATTTAACTTCCATTTGCCTTGTGGATACATAATTTTGTGTTGTGGCTCTTGGAATGGACTCTGCTAGAGTGGAAAAAACGTGTCGTGCCGTGCTGTGCCGTGATTAACACGTCGTGACTTTAGTCTTGTACTGTGTCATACCTTAACTAAGTTAATTTTTCACGAGCCGTGCCGTGCCGTGACTAAAATGTCAAGGGGTGGTCACGGCACGCGAATGGTCACGCCACGTGAGTCACGCCGTGCCTAAACGTGCCGTGACCCGCGTGACTCGCGTGACCATTTAATCATAATTTAAGTTAGTTTATTCAAGATTCACCATTAAATCAATATCTAATGGTCCTAATTACACGTGACTCGCGTGACTACGTGATGTGCCGTGACTAAATTTTTCATGTGCCGTGCCGTGCCAAAGTTTCACGCGAATGGTCACGGCACGGGACACGCAAGTCACGGCACCCGAATGACATGCGTGCCGTGCCGTAACCGTGCCGTAACCGTGCCGTTCCGTGACGGAGTCGGCTCCAGCGTGCCATTTTTCCCACTCTAGACTCTGCTGCTTTTCTTACAGAAAAGCAGAGTCCTGCTTTTCCGATCTCAACCATTCAAAATCGTTGATATTTGTGCATGAAGAAGTTTCTTTATCGAGATACGTGAATGAAAAATTTTGAATGGTTGAAATCGGAAAAGCAGAACTCTGCTTTTCTCTAAAAAAAACAGCAGAGTTGGATCCGTGGCTCTCAGCTTATGGTGTGGCTTTTCTTCCAAGGCACATAATCATTTCTAATTGATGTCCGTAATCAAATCCCCAAATCTAAACTACTACAGATCTGTGACATTTGTCTTGAGCAGCCTCTTTGCTTTGTCTTAAAATCAGTGAGAATCAATTAAGACGGGGACAGTGTCGATTTAGTTAAACAATCTTGCTCATCTTAGAATTCATAATTAATTCTGTAGAGTTGAAAATTGTTTAGAAAAGATCCCATCAGATTGCATTATTAATATCAACTAGAGAATTTTTTATCTATATAAATTAATAAAATAAGATCTATCGAAACAGGAGCAGTGTTTGATTTGCAATATTTATAGGAAGATCAACATCAACGGTTCGATTCAAAGTTTAAATATTTTTTTGCTATTAATGATCTTTGTTAAGTTTTAATACTTTGGTTCGTGATCTTTGTTAAGTTTTAATACTTTGGATCAGAACTGTTGCTCTCGATCTTTCTAAAAATATTGTAAATCAATCATTCTTTCTAATTTCGTATATTTTATTGTAACTAGAGCATCTTCATTCCAGCAAATGTTTAGCAATTAATTTGGGCCACGTCACTGAGTTTAGCAAAAGGGAAATATAATTTCTAAATCACTCCATCCTAGAAATTTAATTAGAGTTTTTTTTAAAGCAAACTTGCTAATTTAAAAAATGTGGTACATATCAGCAATTATATTAGCAATTAACACATCAGATTTGCACTTTAAAAGAAATCACTGTTATAGATGCTCTAAAGAGTTGCTTTTAAAGCAAACTTGCTAATTTAAAAATTGTGATACATCCCATCAATTATATTAACAATTAACACATCAAATTAGTAATTTAAAAAAAATCACTATTATAGATGCACTAAACAGATGCAAGACTGATTTTGCTTTTGGTACATGTTTAAAATATGAGGGATCAAGTTACAACAAATTTGAGTTACAACAAAGTTACAACAACCATTTTTTTCATTTTCAAAGTCCAAATTGTCGATCCAAACCGTTCAACATGATCTCCACAATAAAATGTGATTGCAGATCAAATTTTACATTTTTTTTGAATTTGTTTACTATTTATTAAGTATTTTACAAAAAATAGTCATATTCAGACCATTGAATTTTGTATCCATCTTAATAAATAGTAAAAAAATTCAAAAAAAATGTAAAATTTGATTTGCAAGCACATTTTATTTAGATAATCATGTTGAACGGTTTGGATCGACGATTTGGACTTTGAAAATGAAAACAATAATTAATGTAACTTTGTTGTAACTCAAATTTGTTGTAACTTGATCCCTCCTCTTAAAATATATCAAGTTCAAGTCGGTACTACTTTCAATATGAAATCGGTGGAAATATTTCACTACTTTAAAAAAAAAAGTTTCATATCTTTTATTTTATAATTTCTACGAATAAAAAAAAATCTCTGACTACGACATCGGTTCAATTCATGGTACTTTGAACTAATTTTTATTTTAAAGTCATGTGCCTTGATTGGACGTTGAAGTGATTTTTTTTAATCGTTTTGATTGGACATTGAAACATAAAAATAAAAATCATGTACCCTAGAACTGATTTTTTTAAACTCTCTTTCTCAAAGGGGGCCGACATTTTTATTAATATCCAAAGTTTAATAAAAATTAATTAATATACTCAGATCCGCTAGAAAGTTATAAAAATATCCGTACCGGTCATTTTCTGATCAGTACTCAATTTATCTATTACCGGCCAGAAAATGGCCAGTACCCAAATTTTCTTTTTTTAATACAGTACCGGTCATTTTCTGACCGGTACTTAATTTTTTTTTTTAGGATGGGCATAGCATAGTTGGCTAGAAGAAAAGGTCGTATGAAACTCGGATTGAAGTTTGCACTCAGTTTGGCTAAGATCAAACAAATGCATTTATCGGTGCATGTATCGGTGCATCATCGGTTGCATTTATCGGTGCACTCAGTGTGTTACATCGGTTGCATGTATCGGTGCATCATCGATGTTTTTGACAGTGTTGTATGACACTAAAGTTTAGTGTTCACATGCGGCTAGTGAATTTAATTTGACAATAACCAGCATCCTAAAATTGAGAATTGATGCTTTATGCACAACCTAACGACGACAGAAGTGCATCGATGTTTCATTGTAAAAACATCAGCGATGCACTGGTGTTTTTTTAGCACTACCCTGCTTAATTGCTAATGCTAAGTCTAATAAAACATCAGCGACGCACCGATGTTTTTTTAACACTACCCGGCTAATAAAACATCGATGTTTCATTGCAAAAATATTGATGATGCACCGATACATGCAACCGATGTAAACACACATCCAACCAAATGCATTTGTTTGATCTTAGCCAAACCGAGTGCAAATTTCAATCCGAGTTTCCTACGACTTTTTTTTCTAGCCAACTATAATATGCCTATACTAAAAAAAAATGAAGTACCGGCCAAAAAATGGCTGGTACGGATGTTTTTATAACTTCAGAGCGTATCTGGGTATATTAATTAATTTCTATTAAACTTTGGATATTAATAAAAATGTCGGCAAAAGGGGATACCCTCAAAAACTTCAAAATTATGTATTTCCCTCTCCAGACTTTCCAAACTCACAAATTTACCCATTATATCATCTTTATATTAGATATCATTTTAAAATTATAAAATATCCATTTTACCCTTCATTAAAAGCACACAAATTTGTAGCTTGTTTAAGAAAAATATCAGTCTCATATTTGATCAGTTTTTGAAGGCAAAATGGGTATATTATAAAGGTAAAAGATATAATGGATATCCGGTTCTCAAGAACAAAATGAATATTTTATAAAAGGTAAAGGATATAATGGGTATCTTATAAGACCGGTATTTTTCTTAAACAAGCTACACATTTTTTGTGCTTGTATTGAAGGATAAAATGAGTATTTTATAAATTTAAAATGAATTTTAGTATAAAAGACAATAAATGAGTAAATTTGTCAATTTTGAAAGTTTAGAGGTGAAAATACATAATTTTATAAGTTTTTGAGTGGTATATATGAAATTCCCTCTTCTCAAAATTAGGTACATAATTGTTCTGATTTTTTTAAGCACATTCATGTATATTTAAAAATCATATCTAAGATATATAGTCTTTTTTGCATGTTTGTATCCACGAGCCAAAGTCTTGTACAAATTAATATTTTGAATCCCAATTTAATAGTTTAGTATATTTTTCGAATTTTGTGGTGCCAAATAGATACATAAATAATATTTGAGATTGAAATAAAGTGTAGGATATATATGTGATAACTTCAAATAAAGGTAGATGAAGATAACTCTTTATCCAAAAAGGCGATGATAAAAATTAGCACACACTTTATCTTATAGCATTTTCACACCTCTGCATTTTTGTTTCAGAAATAATTAAATTTTATTGAAAACCGAATTGCTTTGTCTTCTGACCTCACATCAAAATATAATGTGTGAAAATCAACCCTCTCATATGATTAAAATAACCTCAAGTTAGCTGACACTAAATTAAATATAAATAAAATCTCTTAAAAAAACATTTGACTTCTTGTTTTTGAAAGTTACTTACTCGATTTAAATAATTTGTAAAATTAAAAAAAGAAGACTAAACCGAGCAACTTGTATCAGATTAACATTGTTCCATTCCAAGATAAATAATAGGCTAGCGTCTCTCCGGAAATTGAACAAATTTTTTTAATTTTAATATTAATATTAAATTTTTCATAAAAGAGATGGAGTGTTTTTTTTTCTCAATGTAATAGAAGTAACCGAATCAATAATTTGATCATAAAGAAATCGAACCAATAATTTGATTCAAACCCTTTAATATCCTACAATTACACCAATATGGCCACAAAAAATCCTCTATTTTTTATGAAGGGATATATAGGAGTACAGGGAGTAGAACTAGGGTGTTCTTAAGATCACCAAGTCTCTTGGTGAACTCAAGTCTAAAACCCATCGGATCGGCTTCAAACGACGAATTCAAACTGTTGAAATCCGTCTACCTTACGAATGATGCGTCTACATGCAAAAATTTTAAATTTTGAAATTAATTTTGCATAGAGTCAAGTGGTCAAAAAACGTCAAAAAATGAATGCATTAAAATTAATTTATTAACCTTCTAATTTTGACTGCTTGACTTTATACTAAATTAATTCGAAAGTATAAATTTTTTACATGTATACGCATCACTCGTAAAGTAGGCGGGTTTTAACGGTTCGGATTCGTCGTATGAAACTGATTTGATGGGTTTTAGACTTGAGTTCACCAAGGGGCTTGGTGAACTTAAGAACACCCTAGTTCTACTCGAGTATAGGACTATAAGAGGGATCCACTTACAACAATTGTAAGTTACAACATCTTACAACAATTCAGTTTTGTGATTTTCAAAGTCCAAACAGTTGATCAAACCGTTCAACATGATATCTATTTTAAAAGGTGCTTGGAGATCAAATTTTACATTTTATTTTGAATTTTTTTACTATTTATTAAGTATTTTATAAAACTGTTGTTTTTTAGTGGTCCAGAATTGTCTACAAACAGCGGTTTTGTAAAATACTTGATAAATAGTAAAAAATTCAGAAAAATGTAAAATTTGATCTCCAAGCACATTTTAATATAGAGATCATGTTGAACGGTTTGAATCGACTGTTTGGATTTTGAAAATCGCAAAATCAAATTGTTGTAAGATGTTACAAATGTTGTAAGTGGATTTTTCCTCCTCTCTATATATATAGACGTCCTAAATCCTAATTATGCTATGTATCAAATTAAAAAATCATTCTTTTCTTGATAATTCATTTTATATTTATAAAAAAAATTTGGAAACTGAAGCGGTGATTTCCAATTTTATTTTTCTTTTCTTGTTTACGAGAAAGCAATATCATTAGTTTAAAGAAGTGGAACGCGTATTTACCGGACCAAAAAATTGCTCGCAGAATTTTAAATTAGTTCAAAATTTTAATGTTTACCACTCTCCATCCAGATTCCTCAGTTCACACAATTACTCTAATTTACTTGGTACGACCAATTGTCTGGTTTTGCTGAAGCGTGTGGGGAACCACTTGGGGTCAGGCGGTCAGGCCGTCAGCGCTGCACCGACGAAGCACCTTCCTAAACCATGACTCAGGATCCTCTCCAACTATAGAAGCACATTTGAATAGCTCTCAACAAATTTGATCCATCTATCTGAAGATCAACTGCTAAAAAGAATCTGTTTGGAAAATCGTTGATTGACCATCTAAGGCAGCTTATCTGCAAATTAAACTCATATATAACACATTTGTAACGCTTGAGATCTCAATTTTTCATTTAATCCAAAATATATCAATTCATCTGTTTATCTGAAATATGAATAGATCAAATATCAATTTAAAATGATTGATCTAACTAATATTTATTTGATTGATATTCAATCAGATCCACAACATCATATGAGATCGCCTGCATACAAATATGGAGATGATCCAACCAAACAAAACAAAAGATAAAAAGTATTTTTTCTTCCCAACCCAAAACCTTTTTTAATCTCACGGAACTTTCTCCAGAAAAGCTTACCACCAAGTGCTACCAAATCACCAAACCCTCATATTATTTAGTCCGGTTCCTCTAAAGTAACACTAATTTTGAGTTTGACTTGGACCGTACGATCAGAATTCGGGCCAAATCGGTTCGCGATAGAATGCACGGTCCCTCTTCAAATCGTGTCAAAACAAATCTTACGGTCCGGATATAAACCCAAACTTTAAGTTACTTTAGGATATAAGAATTCCATTATTCCCTTCAACTCGAGTCCAATCCTATGATCAAAGCCCCCTCACATGACCTTTCCGCGTCATTGCCTTCCCCTTTATATAACCTTCCAAAGCCTCTCCTTCCCAATTAAGCACCTCACCACCAAAACAATACCAAAACGCTACATAGAGAAGAGATAGAAATTATCTTGCAACACAATGGGCTTCCCCGTGGGTTACTCCGACTTGCTCTTGCCTAAACTGGTGCTCCACCTTCTCTTGCTACTCGGTGCCGTGCGTCGGTTTCTCTTGTGGGTTTTCTGTGCTGTTGGCCTCGGTGACTTGTTGGAAATTGATGAGCCTCTTGTACAGGGACACGTGGCATCCAGGGCTCTCCAGCACCGCCGGCCCGAATTCAAGTCGGTCCCGTCGGTGCGGATTGAGGAGGTTTTGCCGGTCGTCAAATTCGAGGAATTGGATTCTAAGGCTGAGGCCGTGTGCTGTGCCGTGTGCTTGTATGATATAGCGGGTCGCGAAGAGGTAAGGCGGCTAACGAATTGCTGCCACGTGTTCCACCGCGGCTGCCTCGACCGATGGATGGACCATGATCAGCACACGTGCCCGCTGTGCCGTGCAAAGCTCATCCCAGATGAAATGGGGACTGTGCTCCTCAGCTCTGGTACCAGTGATACGACCGATACCGTGGGTTCAGCCGGTACGCCGGATATCTCGGATTATGAATACTTTTTCCCATCATTGCCTTCTTCGCCGTTGCCGAGCCCAATTCTCTTCCAGCCGCATCAATTGCTTGGTGCCGGCTATTAGTTGAATTGAGGATGGTTTTTTTGGATGGTTAATTGTATATAGCAAGCAAAAAAAAATGGTAGGGAAAATAGGGAGAGAAAGTTACATGTTGAGTTTTTGTAAATACTTTGATTCCGTAAATTTGGAATCGAAATTTGGGTTTTTTTTTACCGGCTGCAGCGATTGTTTACTAGAATTGGCCATTCCGTGGTGATTTAGGTATAAAATTACAATTGATTTTGTTTTTTCCCCTTTTACTTCCGTCTGAATGGTTCTTGATTTTGACTGATAATCAACGAAGAACCTGGTTAACAGTCTAACAGAGCATGCTCTGTTTTGTCTTATGCTCTTCTGATATGACATTTCAAAATTATTATCATGGGTTTAACTGACAGCTACTTTAAAAAGAAGGAACTGAAAAGAATAAGCTACATGTTGGAAGGAATAACTAAAATGAAACTTCTAATTTGATGAATTAAATGCTAATTTAGAAGGCATTTAGGAGCAACTAGTTGTGTTGCCTGTCTCTTAAATGCTTTACAAACTCAACAATTACCTAATTGCTTATTATGTTTTCTGGCAAACTTCTGGTTGTTTTATTATATGAAAATTACAAGTGGATATACTTTAATTAGTTCTTTAGTGCATGTTGATCTTGGAAGAAAGCGAGGGACATTTCCAAGCGCGTTATTTTAAAAATTAACGCAACTTGTGATGAACACACCCGTTGATTTGTTGAGAAATCTATTTTAAAAATGCAATTTGTTGCAGAGTTCAAATGAAAAACATTACACGAGAGTAGGGCTGCACAAAAAATTCGTAGTTCGTAATTCGATTCGAGTTTGATTCGAAAAAGTTCGTAAAAAATTTGATTCGAAATTGAGTTCGTTCGAAATTAATTCAAACCAAACTTAGTTCGAAATTAATTCAAACCAAACTCAAACTGGACTTAGTTCGTTCGAAATAGGTTCGCAAACCAAACTTAATTCGAAATTAACTCAAACGTGAACCATTAATTTCCGCTGATAATGAACTTTAATGTTTTATTTAGGATAATATTTGGGTTTGTAATAATTCTAAAATTTCGGTGATTGTTCTGTACTTCTATTTGAAAACTTTGGTGATGTTGCTCCTATTGGCTATTTGGAAAACTTTGGATTATGTGATTATACTGAACTTTGATTGATTGTACTAAACTTTGGTGTTTGATATAAGTTTTGGTATTTGTAATGAACTTTGATATAAACTTTGGTGTACTGTGTAATTAGAATTCAGAATGCCTGAGTTTTTATTTAAGTGCTGTAATTTTAAACTATGACCCAGCCATAAGTCATAACTCTTAAGTCTAACAAAGTTCGTAAAAGTTCGAAATTGAGTTCGTAAAAAGTTCGATTCGAAATTTAGTTCGTTCGAAATTGGGTTCGTTCGAAATTAATTCAAACCAAACTTAGTTCGAAATTAATTCAAATCAAACTGAAACTGGGGGTAAGTTCGATTCGGTTCGGTTCGTTTGCAGCCCTACACGAGAGTGATAAAGAAAACAAAAAGGAGAATAATAGGTGCTTTTCAAGATATGCAAACTTTAAGCAAAATGAAAATGAAACTTAAGCCTATATATATATATTTAATGAAACTGCAAGTGGAAGATATTTTCGCCTTCAGTGCTCAGATCTGCTTGTACAAGCAAAATGCAAAATATCTATGTTGATTTATTGCAAGTCACGGCCTAGTTGTGCTGTTGTGGCGAGCCAGAGGCGGTTTGAGATCAGAAAGTTGACCTCTGGCTAGCAAAGAGATGATGTCACTGTGCAGCAAGACATTAAATTTGAGTATAACAAATTTGGGGATTTTTTTTTTTAAATAGAATCAATTTTAATTATTTTAACATAACAAACGCTATTAATTTGTTTTATATAAAAAACAGCTCCACCCATTCTAGAGATCGGTGGAGGGGAGAATAAGTAGAAATATGACTATCACGGATTCCTTAGAACCAAATTTAAATTCTTCCTGATTTTTATAAAAAAAACCAAATTAATAATGCTTATTTTGTTAAAATAATTAAAATTAATTATATTTTAAAAAAAAATCAAATTTGGTGGGGCAGATCCAATGACATTCAATCAAATTTAATCTGATATCAGAACCGTTTGATCTACATAAAAATTTATATGCATTTAATATGTACTAATTTTAAAATTGTCCGCAAAACTTTTAGTGTGAATCAAATAGTTCTGAAAGAACATCGAACAACTGCCAATTCCATAACAAATTAGGCGTCAATTCTAACTATTTCTTATTAGAGTACGGAGTAGGTTTGATAGACTTTGGATCTACCTTTTGGTCCATTGAGCACCAAAGTCGTTCAATGCATATTAAAATTTGTGTGCACGAATCTTAAAGTGCATCAGATCCATCAGACCTACGCTTTTCTCTTCTTATTGAACCTTACCTTACCTCCTTAAAATAAGAAGAGGATCTGATGTATCTAGCTATAATCATACACAAAAAGTATAGGTCAATTAGATCTCAATGGCCAATCTAATGGGTTGTCAAGAGGAATAAATTATGTAATTTGTTGGATTTTGTTTTTCCTTTAAGATCTCTTTCAGATCGCGTCACTGATCTAACACGCCGAGTTGGTACTTCGTAGTAATTTTTTCTTTAATTTAGAACATGGGCCTAATTGGGCCCAAAACTTCAAAGGAATCATTCAGAATAATTCTAAAGGACTTTTCAGCAACAAGAAATTAAGAACTTAAGGAGTACTATGGAATTAATATTCGGTTGTCTTAATCTGTGGATGAAAGCTAAATAAACTAAAAAAAGAAGTAGAGGTGCCTTAAAATTCAGACAGAAGATTAAGATTCGGGTAAAATGAGGCTAAAGGAGGTGTGAAATTTAGAAAAAGAGAGATGATGAACAATTGATTTTTATTATTTTGTTCTGATCTTTACATGTCTCTGTACATGAATATATATAGCCTAAATATCTCTACTAGCCGTTTGGCTATTACCTAAATTACATTGGCTGGATATGTTGCCTAATTACACCCTAATTGTTGCCTAATCGCCTAAATCCAGCTAGGTACTAATTGTAGCTTTAACAGCTATCAATTTTATGCTAGTTGATTTGTTGCCTAAGTTAGCCTATGATGAGTAATATTCTGAGGCTAACATTATTCTCTCTCAACACTCCCCCTCAAGTTGGACTCGAATAAATTGATTGAGCCCAACTTGCTAAGTATACTTTCAAACGTTGATTTGTCGAGCGCTTTGGTGAAGATGTCTGCAAGTTGCTCTTCACTTCTGACAAATGGCGTTTCGATTTCTCCTGATTGCACTTTGTCTCGAATGAAGTGACAATCAACTTCTATATGCTTCGTCCTTTCATGAAAGACGTGATTGGATGCAATGTGCCGTGCTGCTTGATTGTCACAGTACATCTGCATGGTTCCTTTGCACTCTACCTTCATGTCGTGAAGTAAGTGCTTGATCCAAGTAAGCTCACTTGCTGTGGATGCCATGGCTCGATATTCTGCCTCTGCGCTTGATCGTGCCACGATATTTTGCTTCTTGCTTTTCCACGTCACTAAGTTTCCACCTACAAAAGTACAAAATCCTGTGGTTGATTTTCTGTCACAGCTTCCAGCCCAATCTGCATCAGAATATCCAACCACATTGTTAGTAATGTTTTTCTTCATCCAGATTCCTTGACCTGGAGTACCTTTAAGATACCTCAATATCCTATCAATGGCACTCAAGTGACTGGTACGTGGAGCATGCATAAAGTGGCTTACAACACTAACTACAAATGCAATATCAGGTCTGGTAACAGTGAGGTAAATCAATTTTCCTACTAACCTCTGATACTGTCCTATGTCCGATAGTGGTTCACCATTTTCTGGCCCAAGTTTTATGTTGGTTTCCATTGGGGTACCAGCTGGTTTTGCTCCTAACTTACCAGTCTCTTTTAACAGGTCAAGGACATATTTTCTTTGGGATAGAAATAATCCTTTGCTTGAGTGAGCTATTTCTATTCCAAGAAAATATGAGAGTTTTCCAAGATCCTTGATATAAAATTCATTTTTTAAGGATTGTTTAACTCTTTTAATTTCTTCATTATCATTTCCAGTGATAATAATGTCATCTACATAGACAAGGATAATGGTGGTAGATTTTCCTAAATATTTGACAAACATGGAATAATCGGCTGTGCTTTTAACAAAATTATTGTTTAGAAGGAAAAAGCTTAGCTTGGCATACCATGCTCTTGGAGATTGTTTTAGACCATAAATTGCTTTCCTTAATTTACACACAGACGATAGATCTGATGTGGTTTTATGGCCTGGAGGAAGAGTCATGTAGACTTCTTCTTCTAGAGTTCATTGAAGGAATGCATTCTTTACATCCATTTGGAATAGGTTCCATCCTAAGTTGGTAGCCACTGATAAAAGGATTCTAAGTGTACTCATCTTGGCCACTGGTGCAAAAGTCTCTTGGTAGTCAATACCATAAGTTTGGGTGAATCCCTTGGCCACTAACCTAGCCTTATACCTTTCAACCGTACCATCACTGTTATATTTAATCTTGTAGACCCATTTACAACCTACAGGTCTTTTTCCTTTTGGTAAGTTGACAATGTCCCATGTGCCATTTTTATCCAAGGCATGAAGTTCTTCTTTCATAGCCTTACGCCAGAGTGGGTCCAAATTGGCTTCATCAAAATTGGTTGGTTCGGTTTGGTTAGTTATGTTACCCAAATAGGCCCGGTATTCAGGAGATACCTTTTCATAACAAATAAAATCTTGAATTGGATACATAACCTGGCGGGATACATAATCCCTCAATTTTGTAGGAGGCCGTGTTTGTCTTGTAGATCTTCTTACAGCAGTTTCTTCTTGAGTTGATTCTTCATGAGTCGATTCTTCATGAGTTGTTTCTCCCCCTGAAGGAATTGCACTTGTTTCGTCGACCTGTTCTTCTTCCGTATGCTCAACCTGTTCTTGATTTTTTTCTTCAGGGAACATGAAATTATTTGGGAACAATACAACTGGTTTACCTTGTGTATTTCCTTGTTCACTTGGTTGATAATATGGTTTATTTTCAAAAAATGATACATCTCGTGAGATATAAAGTTTATGGTTTTTTGGATCATAACATTTATACCCCTTTTTTTGGGATGAGTATCCTAAAAATATGGTTTTAACAGCATTTTTATCTAGCTTGTCATGTCTTTTTATGTGTACGAAACATGTACACCCAAAAACTCTTATGTGATCAAGATCTATTTTCCTATTCTTAAGAATTTCTAAGGGACTCATATCTTTAAGCATGACACTTGGCAATCTATTTATGAGATAAGTAGCAGTTAGCACAGCATCTGACCAATAAGCTTTTGGAACGTTAGTTTGGAAAAGAAGAGATCTAGTGACTTCAAGTAAATGTCGATTTTTTCTCTCTGAAACTCCGTTTTGTTCAGGTGTATGAATACAAGTGGTTTGGTGTAGGATTCCCTTTTGTTTAAAAAATTCTATGAAATTTTTATTTACATATTCTGTCCCATTATCAGATCGAAAAATTTTAATTTTTGCATTATATTGATTTTCTATAAAATTGTAGAATTCTTGAAAACATAAAAAAACTTCATTTTTTCCTTTTAAAAGGTAGACCCAAGTAGTGCGAGAAAAGTCATCAATAAATGTAACAAAATATTTAAAATGATTATAAGAATCAACAGGGGCTGGACCCCAAACATCAGAATGAATTAAATCAAAACATTTTTCTGACTTAGTAGTAGATAAAGAAAATGGTAATCTAGTTTGTTTCGAAAACTTACAAACATCACAATTTTTGGAATCTAATTTATAACAAAAAAGTTTATTCAAAGTTCGATCAGATGGATGACCAAATCTCCAATGTAACAATTTATCACGATCTACTAAATTTAATGACAGATGACATTTATTGGTGTTTTCATCAAGATAATAGAGGCCATTTTTCAAACATCCCTCACCAATATTCTTCCCTGATTCCCGATCCTGAAAGGTCACTTTAGTTGGTGAGAATATAACATTGCAATTCAATTCTTGTGTTATTTTACTAATTGATAATAAATTTGAATTAAAATTTGGCAAATATAAAATATTTTTTACATCTTTTGTAAGAACTTTTGTTGTACCAAAACCATGAATTTGGACTTTATCTCCATTAGCAACAATCACATGTTGAGAGTCTTTATTTTGTGTAATATTGGTCAATTTATTTTTATTCCATGTCATATGGTCGGTTGCACCGGAGTCAATTATCCATTTATTTTTGTTTTGGCACATATTTGCAATTTTCAAGCTACTGTCAATTTTGGGTGAATTAAAAATATCTTTAGAATGTACAAAACCTGGAGTCTGTTGTTGCAACAGATTGTTCAGTTGAGTTAGCAGGTGATTCAGTTGCACCGTCTGAGCCACAGAAGATCCAGGAGATGGATTAGATGAATTACTGGGTTGAGCCAAGTCGCTCCCAGAGCCACTCCCGCTCCCTTCATTCATCTCTTCGGTTTTACTCAAATGTTGAGTATTTTAGATATAATGATTTTGTACTCTTTTGCCTTTAATATTTATAAAACCTTCGTACTCAATAAATAGGTTAGTTGCAAGCGCACAACCTATCGATTGTAGTATTTAGGTGTCGATCCGCAGGGAGAGAGGGAAACACTAATTTTTAATAAAGAAAACTACTTCTAAAACAAAACAATAAAAGTAAAGTGGGGGGGTTTGTTCTTAAAATCCTAAAGTTGGGTTCAATACCCGAAAAAGAGGAGTTTCAAACAATAAATGTAAATAAAATAAAGAAAAGAAAGATTGGTTTGTTTTCAAATTTAAGGAGATCTAGGGGTATTCGGTCTACAATCCCTTGCTAATTCTATTTATTCGGTTTGTTTAAATTCATGTTTGATTTGATGAGGTTTCTAACCTATGTTAGCCTTTGGAACAAATATTAATACAAATACTTTGCGCTTTATGGATTAATGTGCCTCGAATTCTAGGGCTGTCACTAACCTAGAGGGATATTTAATCTCATGCTTCAAAGCATATATCGGTATTTGTTCTAAGGTGTCCTAATTAGGATTTGCCTTCGCCTTTCGGTCCTTCACCAAAATCCTAACCTTAATTTCTATAGTTCCGGATTGGATATCAAAGTACGGTCGCTTCTAACCCAACCCTAAGGTGCGTCTTTATGGTTTCAATTAGTAGTCTCCTCATGACCAATGCCGGAATTTAATAAATTTAAAGCGGAAAAACACGATCAACGCGATTTCAAAACTACTTCAATTCAATAAACCCTAACCAGGTGAACTCAAAGGAACGAGTACTAATGAAATTCATAAAGAATAAATCACAGAAATTAACAATCAAATCCGATAACACAATCATAATAAAAACAAATATCCGAATAATCTAGAATTAAACAAGTTCATGCATTGACCTAAACCCCTAGAAAGAGAACTACTCTCTCTTGGAGAGATCCATAACAAAGATTGGCAAAAACAATAAGAAATGAGATAAAGAAATGATTACACCCTTTCTTAGATCTAAAACCTCGATCTTGCCAACTCCTTGCTTGAATCTTCTTCTTCTCCTTCATTGAAAAGCCTTCGAGAATTTCTGCAGGATCTCTCTCTCTCAATTTGTGGAAAGATGGATATAATAATGGATATGTACAATAATGGATAATTTCTCATGTGGTCTCCTTAGCCTTATATAACGTTTTCTGAACTTGGAGATCAAGTCGTTTTATTTTCGGCGCCCACTAAGTCTACTAACTTCTATATTTCTAATTCTGTGATTCTGAACTTGGAGACCAAGTTATTCTAATTTTGGCACCCACTAAGCCCACTAACTTTCCATATTTAGCAGTTTTTCAGGCTGATGCGGCCATTGATGCGACTTTACAGAATTATACATTCCGAATTTGGATATTTTTCCTTCATGAAAGTTGTAGATCTCTTTTTCCTGGTTCCGTCAAGCTTTGAATCACTCAAATCGGAGTTCGTATGACCAAGATATGGCCAAAATACGAACTGTGTGTCGGCTGAGTGCGGGTGGTGCGGCCCGAGTGCGTCCGCACTGCGCTCGGATTTTCTGTTTTCTGTGTCAGTGCGTCCGCACTCTGGGTCAGTGCGTCCGCACTGGGCTCGGTTTCTCCTGTTTTGCTCTGAAATTCAAACGGGCATAACTTATGATCCGTAACTCCGTTTTCAGTGTTCTACCACTTTTCGGAAAGCTTGCGAGAAGATCTACAATTTGCTCCATTTCCTGTAATTTAAATAGACTTCGGCAGTAACTTGATTCTTGGATATATTTCATTATATTCTCTACTAAAATACAAGATATTTGGTACTATTATATGATAAAAACTAGATCGAATGTGTATATAATTTAGACCTATCAAATACCCCCAAGCTTGAACCTTGCTGGTCCCCAAGCAACATCTAAACTGGGACTACAATTCGATCTTTTTGATACACCTTATATCAAGTATGTTTCTCGAATGAAAAATTCGTATGATCTTGGCAAAAATTAAAAATTCTCATGCAAATTTCTCAAATTTCAAGTTTAACCCTCGGATAATGATGACTCAACCCACAATTCGATTACTCTAACTTTTATTTCCTTAAAGGCCTAGAATTTATGAACTTTGTTTACCCAAATTGATTAAAAGAAATGCTATCTTAAACGTGGAATTTTCAAATACCCTCAAGCTTGAATCAAACTTAGGTTTAGAAATTTTGCGGACTACGTGTGTTGATACATGCATATTCACATCTTTGTTGTTGCTTTTGATTTTTCTCACTTTGATTTTTTTTTTCTTTTATGATTTAGCACTATTTTCCCCATCCTCATTTAAGCACCGGTTAGTTACAAGTAGTTAACTGTACCCAACCGTTCTAATTCAAGGGTGCTTTGCATGCTCTTAGTCTAACCCTTCCACTAACACGAATGTCAATTTTATCGGGAGACTAGCGGAGCAAGAGTGCTAAGGACTCATAACCATAAGTACGTCATGAAGCCGTAACATAGGTCATTGGAGTCACTTTTTATTTTCAAAATTTTCAATTTTATCCAATTTCTCAACATATATGCATATATCATGAATACACACATCCCTAAGTATTCCTTCATACTTATGGATATCCCACTATTTCTAAATTTAAAATTTCCAAATCTAAATAGCTTCTCTAATAAATTTAAATTTCTAATGCCCCAATTTCATACACCTTTATTTCCACAAAGTTTTTCGCCAAATTATGTGGTCATTTCAAATTATTCTAAGGATTTTACCAAAAATTCGCAAAAATTATGCATCAATACTCCTAATTTTGCCAATCACTCAAATTTATCAACAAAATGCATGACACAAAACTAGGTAAACATCATAACAAGTCGGACTGGACCCTATTCATGGTTAGGTAAAACCCTAGTTTTTAAACAAACAAAAAATTTAAACATGCCTAAACTAAATGCAAGATACAATTGTGAATTTCAGTTTTTCATTTAACCTCCCCCCAGCTTAAACAAAACATTGTCCTTAATGTGTCAATTCATACTAGAAGAGGAAATTAAAAAGAGAAATAGAAACTCACAAGATGTTGCTCGGTTTAACGTCGGGAGCTCGACTTGTTGAGGCTCAGTTTAAAGGTGGTGGATCATCGAGGGCAATTGCCTCCTTTTCGATGACCGGTTCATCTTGAATGAAATGTTTGAGCCGCTGTCCATTGACTTTGAATGAACCCATTTTTTCGCTCCAGATTTTGAAGGCACCATGGTCGAAAACTCGTGATACTCGATATGGTCCTTCTTGAAAACTTCTTCCGATGTGTTTGTCGTGCCAATGCCTTGTCTTCTCTGCTTGGTTCAAGGTGGCATTGATTATAACGGGATGTGTCTCATATGAGCCAAGAGATTTGTATTTGAGGGTTGTTGGCAATGGTTTGAGTTCGACCTTCGGTGGCATTGTGCATGTTGAAACGGCAAAAACTGGGCTCTGCAAGGTTTCGTATGGGCTGCCTAGGCTGCAAGATTGGTTGTTTTCGTCGTTTTGAGTTGTTTCTTTATCGATTTCTTTCAGAATTTCATTCGGTTGTTCTCCTTCCATCATCCTATCTAAATGATCATTAATTGTAGAGTCTAAAACATCTATCCTGCATATCGAATCATTATTATTAGATGGAAATTGGAGAGATTTAAAAACATTAAATTCAACCTTTTCATCACCTACTCGGAAAGAAATCTTTCCATCACGCACATCTATGATTGCACCTGCTGTGGTTAGGAAATCACGTCCCAGTAGAAGGGGAGTTTGTGTATCCTCTTCCATCTCCACCACAACAAAATCTACCGGTAAGAAAAATTTACCAATTTTGACAATTGCATCCTCCAAAATTCCTACCGGGTATCTAACGGATCTATCCGCTAATTGGAGCGATATTTTTGTTGGTTTCAATTCTCCTAGACCTAACCTTTCATAAACCGCTTTTGGCATTAAACATACGCTAGCACCTAAATCACACAAACAACTATTGAATTCGGTCTCCCCAATTTTGCATGGAATAGTAAAACTACCGGGGTCCTTAAGTTTGGGAGGTAGTTTGGTCAAGAAAAGTGCACTACATTGCGTATTTAGAGAAATGGTTCCAACCTCTTCAAGTTTCTTTTTGTTTGACAACATTTCTTTGAGAAACTTGACATAGGTTGGCATTTGTGCAATTGCCTCGGTGAAAGGTATGGTCATGTTCAGTTTTTTCAATTGTTCAATGAATTTGGCATATTGTTGGTCTAGTTTGTGCTTCACTAACCGTTGTGGAAAAGGTAGGAACCTAAGAGGAGGAACATACTTTGGAGTTTCAGATTTTTGTACCTTTGTTGAGTTAGAATTACCCGTTTTGTGATGCTTTTTCGGAGTTGTTGCAATTGGTGGATCAATTGGTGCGGCTGAAATCGGTTCAGATTGTGTGAATTGAGAGAGTCCTTGTGGTTGGATTGGTTCATCATATTCCTTGCCACTCCTCAAGGTCACAGCATTCGCATACTCTCGTGGATTGATGTCGGATTTTTCCGGAAGTGTGCCTTGTTGACGAGAGGACGAAGATGTTTGTTGTGCTATTTGTGTCTCTAGCATCTTCGTTTTAGTTTCTAAAAACTCAAACCTATTGTTCAAATTTCTCAAGGAATCCAAAATATCGGTATTGGTGCTTCTTTGTTGGTTCATGAACTCGTTTTGAGATATCACAAGGCCCTCTATCAATTTTTCTAATTTGTTGTTTTGAGAAGGTCCTTCGTACGAGTTTTGGTTTGACCAATTTTGGTATTGATTGGAATTACCTTGGTATTGATTTGAGTTGTCATTTTCAGTCCTCCACTTGAAATTCGGATGGTTCCACCTTGTGTTAGGGTTATATGTATTCGAATTGAAATTATCATTTGGCCTAACCTTATTGTAGATCGGGTCGTTCCTCTTATCACCTTGATTGTAAAACATGGAGTTGACTTGCTCGACTTCCTCTCCTTCCAAGAGAACTTGGCAATTGGCGGTGATATGAGTCGTCTCTCCACAAATGCCGCATGAAGCCTTCTTTGTCACGGATTTGGCGTTTTGCATTTGTGCCATTTCATGTTGCAAGGCTTCCATTTGGGCTCTCAAGGCGGTAACTTCATCGGTTTTCAAGATTCCCGGTGTGGTTTGGGCTCGTCCACCTCTCTCGGCCGTCCACTCCCTTTGGTTGATCGCCATATCTTCAATCATTAGCATGGCTTGCTCGGGATCCATCTTTGACATGTTTCCCCCTGCGGCTGAATTCAAGTGAGTCTTAGTGGCTATTGTGCAACCTGCAAAGAAAAATTGAAAAAGCAACCACATGTCAAGGCCATGGTTAGGGCACAAGCGTTGGAGCTCCGCCCATCTATCCCATGCCTCGGTCAAAGACTCTCCCTCAGCTTGTTTGAACGTCGTGATCTTCGTTCGGAAGTGTTGGGTTTTGGATGGAGGAAAGTATTTTCCTAAGAATAATTTCTCCATGTCGTCCCATCTTCTTATGTGGTCACGATTCACAGTCCTTAGCCACGATCTTGCATTATCTCGGAGGGATAAGTGGAAGCATTTGAGCTTGAGGTTGTCTAGCTCTTCTCCTTCTCGAGCGAAGGTGCCGCAGGATTCTTCGAAAACCGCCAAGTGGGCGTGTGGATCTTCGTTTAGGGCTCCTCCGAACTGACTTTGGCCAAGCAAGTGGATGAGAGATGGCTTGATTTCGCGTGGATCTTGGCCTTGAGGAATGAAACCGAAGCGGTGGCCTTGTTGATGGTTACGGCCATTTCCGTTGTTGTTGTTGTTGTGTGGAGGAGGTGGTGGATTATTGTTTAGGCCCGCCATTTGTTGAGAAGAGGATTTCGTCGGCCTTGAGTTTTGATGCTTGTCTCCTCGTGATGGGGCCAATGCTCAAATTTACAAGAGAGAAAAAGAGAAGAGATGAGATGTGAAAGAGAGAGAATAGAGAAAAGTAAAGTGCAGAAATTTAAATAAGGAAAGTAAATATTTTTGGATTTTTCTAAATAAGGAAAGTAAATTTCAGAAATTGTAAAAAAAGAAATAAAATATTTTTGGATTTTTAATTTTCTGAAAAGTAAATAAGGAAACTAAGAATTAAAAGTACTTTCCTAAAATAAAAACTAGTATCTATCCTATTCTCCCCGGCAACGGCGCCAAAAAGCTTGTTGAGTATTTTAGATATAATGATTTTGTACTCTTTTGCCTTTAATATTTATAAAACCTTCGTACTCAATAAATAGGTTAGTTGCAAGCGCACAACCTATCGATTGTAGTATTTAGGTGTCGATCCGCAGGGAGAGAGGGAAACACTAATTTTTAATAAAGAAAACTACTTCTAAAACAAAACAATAAAAGTAAAGTGGGGGGGTTTGTTCTTAAAATCCTAAAGTTGGGTTCAATACCCGAAAAAGAGGAGTTTCAAACAATAAATGTAAATAAAATAAAGAAAAGAAAGATTGGTTTGTTTTCAAATTTAAGGAGATCTAGGGGTATTCGGTCTACAATCTCTTGCTAATTCTATTTATTCGGTTTGTTTAAATTCATGTTTGATTTGATGAGGTTTCTAACCTATGTTAGCCTTTGGAACAAATATTAATACAAATACTTTGCGCTTTATGGATTAATGTGCCTCGAATTCTAGGGCTGTCACTAACCTAGAGGGATATTTAATCTCATGCTTCAAAGCATATATCGGTATTTGTTCTAAGGTGTCCTAATTAGGATTTGCCTTCGCCTTTCGGTCCTTCACCAAAATCCTAACCTTAATTTCTATAGTTCCGGATTGGATATCAAAGTACGGTCGCTTCTAACCCAACCCTAAGGTGCGTCTTTATGGTTTCAATTAGTAGTCTCCTCATGACCAATGCCGGAATTTAATAAATTTAAAGCGGAAAAACACGATCAACGCGATTTCAAAACTACTTCAATTCAATAAACCCTAACCAGGTGAACTCAAAGGAACGAGTACTAATGAAATTCATAAAGAATAAATCACAGAAATTAACAATCAAATCCGATAACACAATCATAATAAAAACAAATATCCGAATAATCTAGAATTAAACAAGTTCATGCATTGACCTAAACCCCTAGAAAGAGAACTACTCTCTCTTGGAGAGATCCATAACAAAGATTGGCAAAAACAATAAGAAATGAGATAAAGAAATGATTACACCCTTTCTTAGATCTAAAACCTCGATCTTGCCAACTCCTTGCTTGAATCTTCTTCTTCTCCTTCATTGAAAAGCCTTCGAGAATTTCTGCAGGATCTCTCTCTCTCAATTTGTGGAAAGATGGATATAATAATGGATATGTACAATAATGGATAATTTCTCATGTGGTCTCCTTAGCCTTATATAACGTTTTCTGAACTTGGAGATCAAGTCGTTTTATTTTCGGCGCCCACTAAGTCTACTAACTTCTATATTTCTAATTCTGTGATTCTGAACTTGGAGACCAAGTTATTCTAATTTTGGCACCCACTAAGCCCACTAACTTTCCATATTTAGCAGTTTTTCAGGCTGATGCGGCCATTGATGCGACTTTACAGAATTATACATTCCGAATTTGGATATTTTTCCTTCATGAAAGTTGTAGATCTCTTTTTCCTGGTTCCGTCAAGCTTTGAATCACTCAAATCGGAGTTCGTATGACCAAGATATGGCCAAAATACGAACTGTGTGTCGGCTGAGTGCGGGTGGTGCGGCCCGAGTGCGTCCGCACTGCGCTCGGATTTTCTGTTTTCTGTGTCAGTGCGTCCGCACTCTGGGTCAGTGCGTCCGCACTGGGCTCGGTTTCTCCTGTTTTGCTCTGAAATTCAAACGGGCATAACTTATGATCCGTAACTCCGTTTTCAGTGTTCTACCACTTTTCGGAAAGCTTGCGAGAAGATCTACAATTTGCTCCATTTCCTGTAATTTAAATAGACTTCGGCAGTAACTTGATTCTTGGATATATTTCATTATATTCTCTACTAAAATACAAGATATTTGGTACTATTATATGATAAAAACTAGATCGAATGTGTATATAATTTAGACCTATCATCAAACCGCCGAACCCCTTCTTCTCTTTTCTTGCGCCGCCCCAATTTCCCTTCTCTCTGACTGGTCGGAGGTGAGGGTGAAGGAACAAGCAGCCGTCGCGGTTGTGCCCTGCCTTCTTGCAGTGGTCGCACCGCTCGGTGCTCGGTGCCCCCTTCCCTTTGGCCGTGTCTCTGAAATTAGGTTTTGAGTTGTGTACCTAGAAGGCGCTGTTTTCTTGGTTCTCCGACAACCGAGGGTTCATTAGTGCTCGCCTGGACTCCTCTTGGTCGATTCTTGCAACGACATCATCAAAACTTGGCATCTCAGTTGAGGCCAAGATCTGAGATCGAATCGCATCATAGCTCGGATCGAGTGCCCCCAGATAAGTAAAAATTAAGTCTTGCTCAACTCTTTTTTGTGTTTCAATTGGGTCTGTGGTTGGTGGTAGATATATGTTGAGTTCTTCCCATTTGGACATGATTTCGGTTACCAACTCGTTATTGCTTTGATTGCTTTGTTTGATCTGAGCAAGTTCTTGTTTAAGGCTAAATATGTGAGCATAATTTTTTTGTTGGCCATACCTTCGTTTAGCCTTGTCCCAAACCTCCTTTGATGTCGTGGAGTACATGAGGACATTTGAAATTTGGGGCTCCATTGTGGTGAGTAGCCATGACATGATCATTTGATCTGTGGTTTCCCATTCTGCTATGCTCGCATTCTCTTCAGCTGTTGGCGTATTTGGTTGTGCTGCTTTGGGTTTTTACTTTTTTCCAGTGACAAAGGGTAATTTTCCTTTGCCACCAAGGCCAATTGTTACTGATCTGGACCAGGGAATGTAATTTTTGTTGCCATTGAGTATGATATTTGTGAGTTTGGTGTTGTCGGATTGAGACATGTTGGCTATTGGGTTGCTGGTAAAGAAGAAAAAACTGATAAGAACAAGTTTCGGATTTGCTTGAGAATTTTTTCTGGTAAATGGCGGCAGTTCTTTGTTATCTGCAGCTTCTGTTGTTGTTGCGGAATTTTTGAGTCAGGATTTCTCCCGCTCTGATACCATGTGAAATTTAGAAAAAGAGAGATGATGAACAATTGATTTTTATTATTTTGTTCTGATATTTACATGTCTCTGTACATGAATATATATAGCCTAAATATCTCTACTAGCCGTTTGGCTATTACCTAAATTACATTAGCTGTATATGTTGCCTAATTACACCCTAATTGTTGCCTAATCGCCTAAATCCAGCTAGGTACTAATTGTAGCTTTAACAGCTATCAATTTTATGCTAGTTGATTTGTTGCCTAAGTTAGCCTATGATGAGTAATATTCTGAGGCTAACATTATTCTTTCTCAACAGGAGGTGATCTTAATCCGCGCTAAGAAATCGTTGTTCGGAAGAATTAAGCGGCTAAGAAAGCAAAAAGAAGTGGATTAAGTTTTAAGACTTTCCTTATTGCCGAACAGCTCCAAAAAGAGCTTTGCATCGTTGATTTCATTTCATTTCACTATCAGATCAGGTAGTAAATAACCGTGCAGATCATACAAATTGATCTAATACTTGCTCTCAAATCTCAATTGATATTTTTAACGAAATGAATGATCAAGAACTCATGAGGCGCACTTAAAAAAAGACTAAATGAAGTGATCTTAATCCGCGCTAAAAAATCATTATTCGCCAGAATTAAGCGGCTAAAAAAAGTTAAAGAAAGCATATTATTGCCGAATAGCCTCAAAGAAGCTTTGCATCGTTGATTTCATTTCATTTCACTATCACTAGTAAATAACCGTGTAGATCATACAAATTGACCAGATACCTGCTCTCAAATCTCAATTGATATTTTTGACGAAATGAATGATCAAGAACTCATGAGGCGCACTTAATTCAAAGACCGATATTTTCAAATCTGTGGATCTCATTGACCAATGTAAAGGACGAGAAATTGCATTGCTTTAAAAGATAGAGAGATTCTTAGGCGAGGGAAAGAGATTGAACATAGACTATGTATTGATTGAGATTATACTATTAGTTCGCTTTTCATGATCGCTGCTCTTACATAAAAAGTTTTGTTGACTTTGAGGCAAGGTTAGGTGATTTACAGATTTAGCGTTATATTGTGTATGGAATCAGCCAATCAGGAGTGTATATAGAAATTGTATAAAGAGTAAGGCTAAGTTGTAAATTGGTCCGTAGTATAAATTTACATCAGCCAATCAGGAGTGTATATAGATTGTTTGCGCTCTTTATCATACTATTATTTTATCATACTATTATAGGTCATGGCTTCAAGCCTCCTCCAATGTAATTTGAGAACCAAATTTTGATACAGTAAAAAAAACAATGATCTATATGTGTGAGAGGTTGCAGATTTAAAATTCAAAAAAGAACAAATTTTTATCAATATTAAATAGTTAGATAGCTTGATTTCCAATATTTACTAAAAGAAATATGCTAAATTACGTGATTACACTAATAATAAGAAAGTTATACAGTTTTATTGTCAAGGATTCCATATAAAGGCAGATTTTATGTGATTCAAATAGGGTCAATTGTCCCCATTTTCTTTTTCAAAATTGAAAGTGTTTGTTAATTGATATTTATTTTTTGTTATCAAAATTTTGCTATATCTGTAGTTTGATCCCCATATTTCTTTTGTAAAATCTGCACATCGACCTCCATAATTATAAGGTGATAAGTATTATTAATAATAATAATATAATTTTTAATTAATAAATAATTAACTTCCATTTATTTAGTGAGGCTACGGTATTATGCATAGCGTAGATCGGTCCGTACTATTGGTCCATTTTCAATAGTCAAACAGTCATCTTAACTGCTCGTCAGGATCTTCATATGAAAATATATTTAGAGATTAAATATTATATTTTTTATAATTTTTTTACTATTTGTTAGATAGATAAAAAAATCACTACTTTCGAATAATTCAGAATTTTTTTATTAAGATGATTTTCTACCTATCTAAAAAAAGGAGTATAATGATTTTGAAAAATGTAAAATTAGTTTTTGAAATTTGATAAAATTGGATACGTACAAAACAGCTAAAGCTTACCTTACAATTCATTCCTTGGTCTCCACTTAACAAAGAAAATGAGCACAACCTCAGTAAGACCAATCAATCATGGGCATGACAGTTCAACAAAATGACATGACTGATGACTCATCACTGCTAGTCAAGGAATTAAATTAAAAGAAGCACTAATTTTGTGTGTAGCTCGGGTTAAACAGACTAGACAAATTTTGTAAGAGGAAAATCAAGACATGAGAATCCGAAATTTTTATATATAGCATTTTCTCAAAAAAAAAAAAAAAATCAAAATACCTCTATTTTTGGTTTTTTCTATTTCTACCCAGGCCGCTCCGGTGTTCTGCAGCCTCAAACACTGGGGTCCGCACAATACCAATGCGGCCCCAGTCAGGGGGCCGCACAATGCCCCTGCGGCCCCAGGGTTGCCCAATGGCTCTGTGGCCTCTGTATGTTTTTCTATATATTGTTGTCCAGGAGAGAGAAATTTATTTTTCACATTCACCAAATCTCTCCTGAACAAGAGCTGATCTGTAAGTTTTTTTTGTCTTTATTTTCAAATTTTTATATTTTTCAGTATGTTAATAATTAATTAGTTTAATTATTAATTTTAGATTTCTTGTGTATTGGATTCAAAATGGCTCTTATGGTATCCATTTACACCAGTGGTGATGTTTTAACAGGCCCTAATGGGATTTATTATAGTATCGAACCTGTTACTGTGATTCCGGTAATGTTGGGTACTGATTATGTGTGGATTAAATCAGTTATTTGTGAGGGTCTGGGATTTGATCAGGGTCAGTATGACCTTAATATTCAAGCCAAAATTAGCATGCCCACTAGTTCAGTACAAACCTGGTTCCAACTTTTTTTTTGTTCAGAATGATGGAGTTTGGAAGGTACTGTACAACCAGACCATGAGTTTTCTTGGGGGTGGGTACAAGGTAATTGAACTATATGTGGAGACCCGAGTCCGGCGTACCAACCCACTTACGAAGTTAATCCAGGGCCGTAGTCGGGTTAACTCATCTGGCTCAAGTACGTCCCCTCTCTAAATTGACCAACCGTCTAGTAGTCAGGCCCCAGTTCAGAGGGACCGACCGTCTAGTAGTCGCCCCCCATTGGGCCCGACCTAGATTGACCAGCCTTTTACTAGTCGGACTGCTACTTGGGGTCAATCTTGTGATCCGGATGAAACCGATGAAACAGTGAATCTGAAATTAGAAGAGGCATAGGAAAATTGGGGTGATGTTGATCCTGAGAGTATGAGCGATCAGAGTGACCAGGAAGATACCAGGCTTGTCCTTGGACAGAGGTTTTTCAAGATGGATCGCAGGTTTCAGATAATGGATCACGGGTTTGAGCACCTAGTTTTGGCTTTCAATGAAACATCAGGGTTTTAGGAAGCAAATGCGAATTTGTTTGGAAGGGCAGCAGAGTATGATAATGAATTGGCGAATGGACAAACATATGACTCAAAAGAGCAAATGAAGAGCGCAATTGCCAGGTTTCACATTTTTTGCAACAAAGAGATAAAGAATACACACAGTGACACGACCAGAATGAGGTTCAAGTGCAAGGACAGTAGATTTGGCTGGTACATATTCACGAGGGCCACTGGTTACGGTACACAATGACGTGTCTCCAAGTGCCCAACAAAACATTCTTATCACGCGAATGCGACAAGAATAGATCATGCACAGTTGTCGGCTACTGTGGTCGCCGATTGCATATCGGTTTACATGAGAAACGATGTTGATTTGAGTATCCAAGCTGTCCGGATCGCTATTGCTGAAAGATACAACGGCCAGATATCGGCATACAACAAACTGTGGAGTGGCCGTGAGTTGGTAATTTTCTGCCAATTTGATAATTGGGAGGGGTTTTACGCTCTTATAGTTCCGTTGTTGGAGACAATCAAGAGAAAAAACTCAGGTACTATATTGTTCCTTCTATTTTTACGGCATTGTAACAAAATCAACAATTTAACTTATTTTTTTTAATTGTTCGAAGCTTATTAACAAACGGTTCGAAAGGTCCAATACTATGAAGACGCCTGGAAGGTCTGGCAACTACAACGAGTTCGAGGTAACCTCCACATAAGAGAAAGTTCATGCTTTTCTGCCTGATGATTATGATCGTTTACCAAGGTCAATTTCAAATACACGGTGGACATTAAGGATAATAACACGGTGGAATGCACATGCCAGAAGCCTCAATTAGATAGAATACCGTGTTCTCATGTTCTATCCGTGTATCATATCCGAGACATCGACCCTAGCAGCTTTGTAAGTCACTACTACCATATTCAGACACTGATCAACACATAGAGAGGTGAATGGCATGTGTATGACAATCAGTCATAATGGCCTGAACACGAGGGCCTTGTTATTGTTCCATTAACAAAAAATGTTACTTTGGGTAGAAGACGACACAACAGGATTCCGCAATGGATGGACGTACTAAATAATATGAGAAGATGACACCAAGCCAGCTGAGATATACAGGAAAGACAGAACAGAGTCGCTCGTGATGCACGAGGTAGTTAATTTATTTTACTATTCAATTTCACCTTTTAAAAAATTATTGAAACAATCAGATTTAACAGTCACTATTTGTTTGTAAATTTGCAGGTTGAGAGACAATCAATGGATTGGATGTTTATCTAGGAGCTAAATCAATGTTTTAATTGTATTAGTAAGAACATTGTTTATTTTAGGTTTATTAGACGTATTTTTATTGTACTCGTGAGAACATTACCATTATATTGTTCTATATATGACTTCTTTATATTTATTTTTAGATTATTATAGCTCCTTTATATTTATTTTTAGATTATTATGGCTCCTTTATATTTATTTTTAGATTGTTATGGCTCCTTTATATTTTATTTTATAGCTTCTTTATATTTGATCCGACAAACGAAAAATATTTTCAAAATAAACGACATTTAAAACAAAAAACAAAACAAATAATCACATACATTAAAAACAAAACAAAACAAAACAAATAAAACAATTTTAAAAACAAAAACCAAAACAAATAAAAATATTTTTGATAAAAAAAAGATGGGGCCGTAAGGGCATTGTGCGGCCCTGACTGGAGCCGCATCGGCATTGTGTGAACCCCAGTGTTTGAGGCTGCAGAACACCAGAGCGGTCTGGATAGAAATAGAAAAATCCAGAAACAGGAGTGTTTTGGTTTTTTTTACCTAAATAATTTATTTACCACCAATTAATGCACGTTCCCCAGCGAAGTATCAAGACCTGAAAGGACACTTTGCTGTATAGGTTTTGCAAAACTATATCTCTACATATCTACATATGCTTATGTGAATTTAGATCTAATTAATGTTGATCTAGAGATTACGCCCTAGCACCAATGTGTGCATATTTTGTGTTCCTTCTTTTGTAATTAAAAGGAAACCAAGTTAAATGTACACAAATGGTTTTGCCTTACGTGGGATGGAGAGTTAGTAGTTATACTTCTCTTCAGCAAACGTGGGATGGAGAGTTAGTAGTTATACTTCTCTTCAGCAATTGCGCTGTAGGAATTTCGGGTAGGTTATATGTGCAACAATTTGATTCAGTTTATGATTTGTTCACTATCCAAAAATCAGAATTCAAGTATAACAACTAATTTCAAGATTAATATAGAGTTTACCACTAGACGCGTAGCGGAAATTTTTGTCCAGTCGTAGGAGCAGTTACCCTCTTCCAGCAGTTGTCCTTCTGCTTCTTCTCCGTGTCAGATATACGCACCAGCGACAGCAGTTGCGTCTCTATTAGTATGCACACGAACAAGTTGACAAACTATCGTTAGTCGGTATGCTAGTACCAACAGACAGTTGCTTTTCTTGCTCTGTTTCTCTCTTTCGTTTTCATGCAGTTGTAAACTAAGTAGTGGTCCGAAAATGAACAGATCACTACATATTTATAAATCATATGCACCAGTTCAGATGCACTAGTTCAGATGCACCAATTCAATCACACCACTTCAGAGAGACTTATCCAGAGATATATAGCAAATCACTAGGCCTATAATATATCCAGCCCAATATCTTAATATATTAATTCGGCCCAAATCATTTGGCCCGTAGAACATTTCTTACACTATATTCATGTCTTGCTCAAACTCTAACAACAAATATATCCAAATTAATTTGAGTAATTTTTTAATCTATCCTAATTAATTCCTCTCCAACCATTCTTAGTTCCAAACACAAAAATTCAGTTGAAAATCAGCTCTATTCAATTATTTTCCATTGGAATGAATAGAACTTAACAAAGACTAGGTTCCAATCAGAATCGAAGTGGAATAGTTCAACAATATTGAATTATTGAATAAATTCCAATTTATAATTCAATTCAATTGATTGGATTGATGCAATGGGGAAGAAGACTTGATTTCTCAGTATCGAGAAAACTCCTCAATTTATTGAAGAAATTAATATCTTGCAATTCATTTCTAACAAGAAAGAGCAAAACTGATCTCTGAAAAAGAAGAAGACTACTGGTAAGGAGGAATTCCACGTCATCGGCACCAAGTTTTGGTGGGGACAGTTGATGCAGACTGCAGAGGAAAATGCTGAGATGGAGAAGAAAGATAAAACATACTATCCACCACCAACAAATTAATTCTATTAGATACCTTGATTGTATTGGGCTTCTAAATCATTCACTGAGGTTTTAGTGTTAAGTAGTCTGTACCAGTTAGCAAAAACAAATTACCACACTTCAACAGGAACTCCATTCTTGATTGTATTGGGCTATTGGACGAAATATACTTACTGTAACAATACCTTATCTCACAAATCAAAAGCGTAATATCAAGATCAACTGAAACCTCTATTGATTATACTGGCAAAGGAAATGTACAGAAAACCTCTATTGATTTGTGACCTACATTTTAACACAGGTTCAAATTGCCTAGCAACAGAAGCTTATAATAATTCAAGCTCAATTCGATAGATTGAGGCTAAAATCAAACGATTGGACATTAAAGACATAAAAATCATGTACCTTGATTATCAGTCCCAATGTGTACCGTAATACTTGTTACTAAATACCATTAGTCAGTTAGCTGTCTCAGACAACTCCAGAGGCAAACAGGAGGACCAACATAGGTGTCCTTTTTTATATAAAAAAAACTTGAGCCAATTTGGAATATTTGAAAATTAAGACCAATGATAAGAAAATTTGTAATTACATGATTATGCATTTTTAAATAAAGGTTGAGAAATATAAATCTCAGAAAGCAATTATAGCCTATTAATTGTAATTGAACTTGAGAGGTTTCAATGATAGAGATGATAATTAAGTTGGCTGTGTTTAAATGGTTCTCATCAGACCGGTACAGAAAAGTTGTAATGGGAAACAATGGTCCTGACCTATATAAGATTCATATCACCTAAGGCAACTCAAATTTTGAGTTTGGATCCAGACCATCCAATCTGCTTTAGCACGAATATTAAAGGGGAGCTGTGCATTCCAACTCGGACCGAATTGGCCCGGATTCTGATCGGACGGTCCGGGTGTAAACTCAAAATTTGAGTTACTTCAAAGGACCTGAATTCGACATATATCTGCCCTTGAAGATTATTATTGTTGGAAAGTAAAAGGAATGACATTCAGCTTTCATCCAACATGTCAACCTGACTCGCTAACGGATCATATACATGCCAGTATTCTTGACCCGCTAGGAGGTTTGATTAGATTCCACGGTTATTACATTTCTAGCTTTTTCTACAAAAGATAATTTAATGCTCATCTAAAGATTTTGATCTTTTTTAAAATACTAGGAACGATTATGATAATAAAATAAGAAAAAAAGCACAGACCTCCCCAAAGTTACCCAAACCCATTTCCACCGAAGTAGCACCATATCAAAGCCTGAATTTTGTACCAATGGTGACCAGTACCAACCAACTTGCATCTCAACGACCTTTCTAACCTTGATCGGTGCAATACATAAAATTCCATGGCAAGCATCCAATCTGATAGTTTTTTGCCAAGCCAGTCTATGTCCATTGAAAATAAACAGATCATTAGAGGTTCTATTTAATTAGGTAAAAGACACCCTTGCACATGTTCACTATAAATTATATCTAATGCCCTGGCCTATTTATGACATTTTAGTTAACTAAAACAAAGCTATAATAAGAAAATAAACCGAAATTTACTTTCTTAGGTAATATAGATTATCCAAAATTTTAGTCTTGAATACCTTCCTGCATCTTTGGTCTTATCTAGGAGAGTTTTTTTAATACAAGAATAAAGTTTAGTCCAATTTTATAATGCTTGTACACCACAGAATCAAGATATTACAAAGAGTCCCATGTGGTGCGCTAGTCCAGTCATGTTCTCCTATATCTAAATTAACACAGATCCATGCTAGGACAAATATACAATTTGTTCTTAGGGAATCTAACTCCTATACCTTCACCAAAAATTACCATATTCTCTCACTATCTCACAGCAGTATTTAACAATTATGGTTATCAGAATAATCACCAACTCTTCTTTGAAAACATCCATAATTAAAGATTTCAACAAAAACGGTGTTTGGATCCTGCAGAGAATAATAGAAACCAACAGAAGTTCATGCATGAGTTAAACTAAAATCAGAATTACAAGTACAGTAAACACTCACCCTGATACAAAATCTAAAATAAAAAATAAAAAAAGAAAACAGAATCAATTAATTTAACTTAGCAACTCATCCTGAATTCTCAACTGCAGTAATGCGAAGCTGAGGGGGCTGCTCGGGCTCTCCGTTTCGCTTCCAGAAAGCCCTCCGCCACCAAACCTCGAAGCCCCTCTGTATATTTGGGCAATCCTCACCCGAATTTAGAAACCGATCAAACCATGCTAGTAATATCTCCTGTTGCATCCCTAGCGGCAATGTCAGAATTGTGTTAGATAATCCATCCTCAATTAAGTGTCTATCGAGCCCTTTGCATGCTCGCCTCATCCATCCAAAATCCTCGTAGAATGGTTCTAGCCAAGTCTTTAGAAGAAGGCATCGGGCTTCTTTTGAGACCAATACCTGCCCCTTGCCCACACCAACGAATAACCTTGCGGTGACGCGACTCACCTCATACCGGTGAATTGCTGGAACTTTTGGATGCAATTCTGCAAGCTCAGTCTGTGCTGCCCATGCACGCAAAAAGTCATCAGCTATTTGCCGATCTATCAAAATGTCGAGCATCCAGTGGAGATTGTCAGCCTGACGTGCGATATGCGCTGCCTCAGCGAGATTGGATGCAGCAGCTTGTATAAAGTGATTGTGAAGGAGTTTGATACAGCTGTTGCAAGCGGAATACAGAGATTCTTTGCTCAGGTCACTGCCCGAGGGACCACCATTGCCTCTGCTACTATGAGAATTGTTGCTCTCCCTGAGCATTTTTGACACTAAACCCTTCATCTCACGCCTTGCCTTCTCATCCTTGCCTTCCAACACCACCTGGAGCAGCCGAACTAGAATCTCTTCCCCGCCACTGTTGACATTTCCATTTCCATGTCCCATTCCAATTCCAGATCCATTTGCCTCCTCGGCTGAAAAAGAAGTGGCCGCTTCAAGGGAGACTCGCTTCAGCACCTCCCCGGCTCCTGAGTTTTCGAGATGCAGTTGAGTTAGCAATGTCGCAACCTTTTCATCATCATCTTCAGCCCATGGTGCCGCCTCAAGGTACTCCAGGCACGTCAGTACGCCTGCATCAAACACAATTGCCGCTGATACCTACCCAATAGAGGAAAACACACAAATTAGAGTTGATTAAAATGGTATATATATTATAATTGCTTAATGTAATTGATGCCGGTGAATTAAGGTATACCTTAAGAATGCCGAGCACTTTTGAGACATACTCCTTCATCAGTTGCCGACGGAGATCTTTACAATACATGAGGCGAAGAGTCTCGATATAGACCTCAACATCATCACAATCTGAGATCTCTACAATGTGGGGTAGAGATCGCTGCTGTTTTGACCACCGGTCTGACAGTTTTGCTGCGAAAAATCGGCTATGCGCAACAAGTATATACCGGTGTACATTTAATGAGACTGTAAGCCCATCTTTTGAAGTAAGTGTGAGGCGCACATCGCTTGAATTAGGATCATTGAACTGGTTGCCGGGACTGCAGTTGCCGAGCAACTCAGCCACGCGGTCCTGGAGGATCAATTGCCGGTCCTGCACTCGAGGCGGTCCTGAGGGCATGGAAGGTGGAATCTGATTGCTGATTCCGGCGGTGGGCCCGCGGGGATGGTATTCTTGCTCATTTGACATCATGTCAAACAGAGTGGGGCTCGACCTGGTCTTGTCCAGCTGCAATGGAGGTGGTGACATGGGGTTGAGTAAACCAGCATTGAGCGCCGAATTGAACTTGGAGTAACTCGAAGGGTAGTTGGGGTAAGCAGGGAAGGACGTGGCGGGTTGGTGCGGATCCATTGCGGGTGGGGCCCAGCTACGAGATGGGGACTGAGAGAGAACAGCCGGTGAAGTGTCGGAGATCCCCGGATCGGGTTCAGTCTGAGAGGGGATGGCAGTCCGATTGTGAGGCGGAGGAGAAGGAGCAGAGAGAGGCGCGCAACACCAGTTGGCGTCGGTGGAGACAATATGAGTGGAATGTAGAGGCGGAGGTGGCAGCGGCGGGGAGGGAGAGGAGGAAGCTGAGGCGGAGGTGGAGATGACAGTTTCTCGACGTTTGCGGCGCTTGGTTTTGGCGGAGTGTGAATGAGAGTGAGATTGGGGTTGGGTTGGGGTTTGAGTTTGAGTCTGGGTTTGTGTTTTGAGGTGGGAGGAAGCAGCCATCGAAGAGAGAGAGAGAGAGAGGGGTGGGAGAGGGAAAGGACAGAGATTCTAGTAATTCCCACCACGCTTGAGTTGTCGTCTTTTGGGTTATATCAGGAGTGGTTAACACTCAAGAGTGAGAGTGGGATGAATTGATTGCCTATAAAACGGGGAATCCGATGCTTAGCTGCTCCTAATCGCGTATTTATACACTGCTGTAGCAGAAAACCGGAGCTGAGTGGCCGTGGGCCATGGCAGAGAGAGAGAGGGGGCGGTGTAAGAATTAAGGGTGTCAGTGTCAGGAAGAAGATTAAATGCAGCGTGGGATAGAGAGAGAGAGAGAGAGAGGGGGAGGGGGCTGTTCAGGAATTCGCATCCTCTGAGATATCTCATATGTTGCGTGACTTTTTTGAAAATCTCAACCGTTCAAATACGTTCTACACTAATCTCAAAGCTCAAATAATACTCCCCGCACTATCCCCGAATAGGCACCGGACACGTCGGTCACGCAAAATATTAGATATCTCAGAGGATACGCAATCGCTGTTCAGTGTTCACTGTTCAGGGATTTGGGAAGCGTACAATAAATTACACAATAAATACAGACCGTCCGTTGCAATTAGGTATCATTTGTGTCGTGGTGGTTCTCAACAAGTTTCGGGTCCGATGCATCTCACGTCGTCCGATTATCAAATTAAAATTAGATTAGATTAAACATTCGCAGATTTATAATATTAAATTTACATTCTTTTTTTGAGATTCTAAGCGTTACATATTAACTTTTAGATTCAATGAGGATCGGATGTCATCTGCGTCCTTCTTTGAAATCATGTCCAGATCGCTTTCCATTAAACGACAGCAGCGAAGTCAGTTCTATGCAGCCGCATCGATCTTGCACAAAAATGTATACCATCATGTAATACAAGACAACGGCATTTTGATTTACTGATAATAGTAAAGTCTTTCATAATTGAGAACTAAAATAAAATTTTATTTAGGATAAGTTAAAATTTGAGAGGGTGTTAACTCTCGTCAAGTACAAATTTATTATTTTCTATTTTATAATTCGTATAGGATGCACTCTGAAAATGTATATAAAAAAAAAATCTAGCAAACAAATGGTGGTAAATCATGAACAAAACATAATCGATCTTTTCCAAAGGCCCCAGCTTGTACCAATTCGCAATTTTGTCCGAATTGTGGCAAAAAAATTTAAGGATTTTCTTCTATGATAGAAACTCTTTGAGTGAGGCTATGGTGTTATGCATAGCACGGATGACTACTGTACTACGGCTCAACATGATACTTTTAAAATTCTAACGGTCGATCCGAACCGTTCAATGTGATAATCATATGAATATGTACTTGCAAACTAAATTTTATATTTTTTTGAATTTTTTTACTTTTTTTTTAAATAGATAGAATTTTGATTGTCCAGAATTTTCTGAAAACACTGATTTTTCTACCTCACTCAAACTCTTTTCTTATAGTTTGAGGCGTTAGCAACGAAAGGTTATTAGTTGGAACAAACCATTTCATTTTCTTCACGAAGAGATGTTGCGTTGGATCCCAAAAACATGGGAATCAAATATGCTTTTGTTATCCCTGCCGTTCTGGTTTTCTTCTTCTCAATCATTTTTAACATTTCATATTTGATGTGCCTCTTTTGGAATCCGAATCCGTTACTCTTTGAAATCTGCACACTTCAAATTTAAACTGTGAACGGTTGGTATACAAAAAACAGAAACAGAAAAACAGAAAGCCGTTTTTTTTCAAAAAGAAGCAACAAATTCTCATCCATAAAAAAGAGAAAGAGTGCATGTATGGTAAGCACATGAATCCATATCCTCATAGGTAACATAATACTTTGGTTTAGATCTGGACCGTCAATTAAAATTCGGATCAATCTGATCTAAGGTAGAATGCACACTGCTTTAATATTTGTGTTGATTCTGATCGGATGATCCGAATCTAAACAAAAATATTATATTACCTTAGGTGATATGAATTCGCAGGCACATGCTCCCCGATCCTACGCCACACTGAATGTTTAACGACTGTGGCCGCATAAAACATGTTGTAAAAATTAATATTTTTTTTTAGTTCGGGCTAATATCCGATCGGAGCTGTTCGATTCGTATCAAGATAAATGCGAACGTTTTTAAAATTCATGTAAATCAAATACATACGAATCTTAATACATACCAAACAACTCCGATTAGAAATGGAATTTGGTCTGATGTTCATCAGACTGTCCCTAATCTGGTATAGATAGGAGAATTCAAATCATCTAAAGTAACTCAAATTTTGAGTTTAAATTCAGACGGTCCAATCTGCTTAGGCACGGATATTAAAGGAAATTTGTGCATTCCTTTGGGGTTGGATTGTCCGAATTCTGATCAAACAGTTCATATCCAAACTCAAAAATTTGAGTTACTTTAGGGAATTCGGACCCATATAGATAGGATCATAGGAAGCAATTATTTAAACAAACGATGTTAGTTAACCTAGTTCTAACCTCAATCTGATAGATGATTGTGGATTCAATCATACCCACGAGTTGTGATCGGTGCGCACAACTTTTTGTCAATTTTAGGTCCGGTTATAACCGTAAAGAACACAGCTCGATTATTGATTATTAGACCAAAAGAAAAGCATGTGAACCGGGGTCTACTTGCACGAATTATTTGGTCTGAATTTTGGAGAAGTGTGCGAGACATTTAGCATAGCATCGAACCCAAGCAAGGAAATGCGGCCATGTGCGTTCCCTTTAAAATCAGCTTTTCTTTTCTCTTTTTATAACATCTGACGTCGCTTGGAGACAATCGCTGGGTCCCGCACCTCTTTATTCAATTATTCTAAATTATAAGATAATAATTACAAAAGAAATGGTGTTTTGTTGAATTAAAAAATAATTATTTGTTGAATTGTGACGGGTTAAAAGTTAAGTCATGAGTTAAAAATAATTATTGAGTTGTATGTTGTTATATATATAGTACGGCTAACGCGTTTCCTCTAGTATATCAATAATATGCTTTTGGTCTTTAAAAATCTATCGAATCGGCTTCAAACGACAAATTCAAACCGTTCAAACCAATATCCTTAATGAGAGCTTCGTTTCCATATAAAAATATTTAATTTTTAAATTTATTTACCATCAAGTCAAGCGGTCAAAATATGAAAGATTTTGTGCGCATTTTAATGCACTATTTTGCTCATTGTTTTGACCACTTGACTTGATAGTAAATAAATTCAAAAATTAAATATTTTTATATGGAAACGAAGCTCTCATTAAGGACATTGGTTTGAACGGTTTGGATTTGACGTTTGAAGCTAATTCGATAGATTTTGAAGGCCAGAAGCATATTGTTGATATACTAGAGGAAGCGCGTTAGCCGTACTATATATATATATATATATATATATATATATATAGGAGTTGGCTACAATGTTATGCATAGCATAGAGGGCCTCCGTGCTACGGCTCAATATTTGAGTTTTCAAAATTCTAACAGTCGATTCGAACTGTTCAACATGATCTCCATATTAATATGTACTTGCAAACCAAATTTTATAGAATTTTTTTACTATTTTTTAGATAGGTAGAAAATCACTTTTTTCAGAAGATTTTGGATCATTCAAAACAGTGATTTTGTATCTATCTAAAAAAATAGTAAAAGAATTTCAAAAAATATAAAATTTGGTCTCCAAACACATTTTAAAATTGAGAGCACAAAACCAATGGTGCATTTTAACCCTACTTATATATATATATATATATATATATATATATATATATATATATATAGGCAAATTCTTCTATGGGCATAAGGACCTATTTATAAAATGAGCATATTTTCATTTTCAAAGTTCAAACAGTCGATCCGA
The DNA here is from genome assembly GCA_028015225.1 of Carex myosuroides. Taxonomy (NCBI): domain Eukaryota; kingdom Viridiplantae; phylum Streptophyta; class Magnoliopsida; order Poales; family Cyperaceae; genus Carex; species Carex myosuroides. The sequence goes on from CM051466.1 coordinate 15,971,092, forward strand.
CCGTTCAACATTTTCTCCATATTACAATGTACTTGGAGGTCAAATTTTACATTTTTCTGAATTGTTTTACTATTTATTAAGATGGGTACAAAATTCAATGGTCTGAATTTGACTAGTTTTGTAAAATACTTAATAAATAGTAACAAAATTCAGAAAAATGTAAAATTTGACCTCCAAGTACATTTTAATATGGAGATAATGTTGAACGGTCGGATCGACTGTTTGAACTTTGAAAATAAAAATATGCTCATTTTACAAATAGGTCCTTATGCCGATAGAAGCATCCCTCATATATATATAGAGCTGGGCTATGGTGAGTTGTGAAGTAAGATGTCATTTTTACTTCACGCTCATATTTTTATTTTGAAAATTCAAACAACCGATCCGAACCGCTCAACATGTTCTCTATATTGAAATGTTCTTGGAGACTAAATTTTACATTTTTTGGAATTTGTTTACTATTTATTAAGCCACTTTGAAAATCGCTGATCCGGTGGTCCAGAAATTTTTACTGTTTTTTACTGTTCACAGTGGATCAGCGATTTCAAAGTGGCTTAATAGATAGTAAAAAAATTCCAAAAAATGTAAAATTTAGTCTCCAAGCACATTTCAATATAAAGAACATGTTGAGCGGTTCGGATCGGTTGTTTGGATTTTCAAAATGAAAATATAGCGTGAAGTAAAACGACGTTTTACTTTACAACTCACCATAGTCTATCTCTATATATATATATAGAGTTGGGCTACGGTGCTTCGCAAAGTAAAGTGAGTGTTTTACTTCACACTAATATTTTGCGATTTCAAAGTTTAAAATGTCGATCCGAACCCTTCAAATTGATCTCCATATTAAATTGTGCTTGGAGACCAAATTTTACATTTTTTGGAAATTTTTTACTATTTCTTTAGAATTTTTGAAAATTGTTGTTTTTTATGGTCCAGGATTTTTTGAAAAACAACGATTTTCAAAAATTCTAAAAAAAAGTAAACAATTTTCAAAAAATGTAAAATTTGGTCTCCAAGCACAATTTAATATAGAGATCAACTTGAACGGTTCGGATCGACGTTTTGAAGTTTCAAATTGAAAATATAGACGTGAAGTAAAATACTCGTTTTACTTCGCGAAGTACCGTAGCCCAACTATATATATATATATATATATATATATATATGAGGAGGGATCAAGTTACAACAAAGTTACCACAACCATTTTTATATTTTGAAATTCCAAATCGTCGATCCAAACCGTTCAACATGATCTCCACAATAAAATATGCTTCCAGATCAAATTTTACATTTTTTTGAATTTTTATACTATTTATTAAATATTTTACAAAAACTGATCAAATTCAGACCATTGAATTTTGTACCCATCTTAATAAATAGTAAAAAAATTCAAAAGAATGTAAATTTGATCTGGAAGCACATTTTATTGTGGAGGTCATGTTAAACGGTTTGGATCGACGATTTGGAATTTCAAAATGCAGAAAATGGTTGTGGTAACTTTGTTGTAACTTGATCCCTCCTCTATATATATATATATATATATATATATATATATATATATATATATATATATATATATATATATATATATATATATATGACAGTGCTACGGTGCTACGCGTAGCATAGAGCCCTCCGTGCTACGGCTCACTTTTTGAGTTTTCAAAATCCTAACGGCTGATCCAAACCGTTCAACATGATCTCCATATGAATATGTACTTGCAAACCAAATTTTACATTTTTTAGAATTTTTTTACTATTTATTAAGCCACTTTGAAAAAACACTAATTTGTACACAACAGTAAAATCTGCTGGACCATTGGATCAGTGGTTTTCAAAGTGGCTTAATAAATAGTAAAACAATTCTAAAAAATATAAAATTTGGTTTGCAAGTACATATTCATATGGAGATCATGTTGAACGGTTCGGATCGACCGTTAGGATTTTGAAAACTCAAAAAATGAGCCGTAGCACGGAGAGGCCCTTATATACACGTAGCATATTAGCCAGATTTTATATATATATATATATATATATATATATATTATTGTTGAATTGTGTTTTGTTGAATTAAGAAATTACAAAAGAAATTTAGAACACAAGAATTTATATCCGAAGGTTTTTAAAAATAATATTATATAATTTAGAAATAAAATTAAATTGTAACGGTATCTAATTTAAAAAGTCAAATGACAAATAAATTGACCATCACATACAAATGCTAGTACAAATTAGTTGTTCATCACATTAAAAAGATAATACCAATAAGTTGTCCATCACATATTACGTAATTTCAAAAGAGAAAAGACGCAGCATAAGTTATGCAACCTAAATAGGTGGATTAATTTATTATGGCATAAGTGGTTTCTTATGCCATACTATTTCATCACACTTTATTCATGTTTGACAGCATAAGTACAGAATAAGATACTTATTTCATGACTTATGCCACAACTAAACGTGGCTTCAGGAGAGGGTCCAACTTTTAATGTAAAATGGCTTCATATATATATATATATAGAGAGAGAGAGAGAGAGAGAGTGAGGCTACGGTGCTATGCATAGCACGGATTGGGTCCGTGCTACGACTCAAAATTTGACTTTTTAAAATCCTAACGGTCGATCCGAACCGTTCAACATTATTATAAAATGAATATGTACTTGCAAACCAAATTTTACATTTTTTTAATTTTTTTTACTATTTTTTCGAAAATCACTTGATCTGAACATTTTGGACCATCCAAAAACAGCCTATCTAAAAAAATAGTAAAAAAATTCAAAAAAATGTAAAATTTGGTTTGCAAGTACATATTCATTTTATAATCATGTTGAACGGTTCGGATCGACCGTTAGGATTTTGAAAAGTCAAAATTTGAGTCGTAGCACGACCCAATCCGTGCTATGCATAGCACCGTAGCCTCACTCATATATATATATATATATATATATATATATATATAGAGTGATGCTACGGTGCTTTGGGAAGTAAAGATGGTGTTTTACTTCCCGCTCATATCTCCATTTTCAAAGTTCAAATAGTCGATCCGAAGTTCTCAACATAATCTTTCTATTGATATGTGCTTGGAAACCAAATTTTACATTTTCTGGAATTTTTTTACTATTTGTTTAGAATTTTTGAAAATCACAGTTTTTCATTTAATAAAAAATAATAAAAAATTCAAAAAATACTGATTTTCAAAAATTCTAAACAAATAGTAAAAAATTTCCAAAAAATATAAAATTTGGTCTCCAAGCACATATTATGTTGAGAAGTTCGGATCAACTATTTGAACTTTGAAAATAGAGATATGAGCGGGAAGTAAAACACCATCTTTACTTCCCAAAGTACCGTAGCATCACTCTATATATATATATATATATATATATATATATATATATATATAGCGGTATATATATATATATATATAGAGAATGACTAATATACAAACGTTTGTTCCCGAGCTCAGGAACAAACGATTTGGTTCTCCGATTTTCAAAGTCCAAACAGTCGATCCAAACCGTTAGATATTCAATCTATATAAAAATGTGCTTGGAGACCAAATTTTACATTTTTTGGAATTTTTTTACTATTTATTAAGCTGGTTTGAAAACCGCTGTTTTTCAATGCTGCAGAAATTTAATAAAAACAGCGGTTTTCAAACCAGCTTAATAAATAGTAAAAAAATTCCAAAAAATGTAAAATTTGGCCTCCATGCACATTTTTATATAGATTGAATATCTAACGGTTTGGATCGACTGTTTGGACTTTGAAAATTGAAGAACCGAATCGTTTGTTCCTGAGTCTAGGAACAAACGTTTGTATATTAGCCATTCTCTATATATATATAGAGCGGCTAAACGTCAAAACGTTTGTTCCTGAACTCAGGAACATATAAGTTTTAAACCGTCCGATCTATTTTAGATTCGTGCCTGATCAGATCTGCTGGGTCACTGATTTGAATTGAGTGGAACGGAGAAATCAAAAATTTCGCTCAATCCGCTGAAACACAAAATTGGATCGGTCCATTTCTTCTCCGCCAACTCTCTCTCTCTCTCACGCGCAGGCGATTTACTGTCCTTTCTTCTCCGCCAACCTCGGCCAACCTCCGCCAACTTCTCCAGCGATAACGGCCGCTCTCTCTCAGCGGAAACCACTCCAGCGACAACCGCTGCTGTCTCTTCTCTCGGTCCTCTCCTCTCAGCTGAAACTAGGGTTAGCTAGCGACAACGTCACGAGTTCCTTTATGAAATTGGTAAACTCTCTCCTTTCTCTTGTTCTCTCTTTCTAAGTCAGAGTCATATCAAATCAATCAGATTAATTAATGATAAATTAATCGTTCAGTGTCTCGTGAAATTGGCAATTTTACGATTTTGCTCCTGCTTCTCTGCATCTGGGGTTTCTGTGATTTTGAGTAACAGTTCTTGTTAGATTTTTTTGAAATGTTACTATTTTGAAATTAATTTTTTTCTCCCCTTCTTGACAAAGACAGGTACCAGTACATGCTTGAATGTTACTATTTTTTTGAAATTAACTTTTTTCTCCCCTTTTTGATATGGCCCCGTGTCAGATGCTGATTTTGCTTGGTACTTATTTAAAGATGTATAGAGGCTACAAAGAACTCAAAAATGCTTTATGCAAGATGTTTGGCTCCTTTGGTACAGGTACGGCATACTAGAGAGCTGATTTTAAGAATAATACTGATAAATGCTGATATACATTATAAAAGGAGTACCGCATACTAGAGAGCTTAAATTGAAGGGGAAATGGTCATGGCTTATGGTAAACAGACTAACTTAAATCTAATTTAGTTAGGAATACAAAAAACAGTTTAAGATGAGATGGGATGAGAGTTGTGAAGTACCATGCAAAGAGAAAGATCAGCCAATAGTCTGCTAAGAATTTCAAAGAGAATTGATGATGAGTACTGGGTCAACATGTAAGTCTAAATATTATTTATTTTATTGTCAGTTTATTGCTATGATCTATTTTTGCATCGATTTCAGAGAGTGTGGCTTAACCATATTATTACCAGTATCAAGCAATGTTGTGCAAGGAGGGCCCCTAAACAATAGGGAAAGCAAAGGATGTATTGCGTGGTGGACGAGGGTCATGAGGGCCCCTAAATACTCTTCATCGGCATACTCTATTGAGACGAAAGTTGCAAAGATGGATGTGAGGCACAATAGGAAGAAGAAAGAATTGAAGTACTAGTCTAGGAGAAAGTTGCTCTAACTTGAAATAGTATGTGAGACACAATAGGAAGAAGAAAATAGTAGGATTATTTGTAATTGGTTTGTAATTATGTTTTTTTTTTAAATAGTATGTGATGGAATGACATGTAATTGTAATGACTTTAGCTAGATGATGTTAGTTTTTTATGTAATGACTTTAACTAAGTGATGTTGGTTTTGATGTATTTGAGTTAAGTGACTATTGCTTATCTAATTTGCCCAATGCTTGAGTTCTCTAATTTGCACTATGTTTTTTACTTTTCTTAATGCATAGCACTATACTGTGTTGTGCTATGGTTAGTGGGAAAGGGTATGATTCAAGCATGTAGCAGTGTTTCTGGGGTCTTTATAAGCACACTTTTTTTTACTGTCGCATGATAGTCTTCTTTAGATTAGTTTATTCTCATGTTTTTGAATTAGTTTACTTTCACTTTATTTATTAATTGTAAGACTGTAACAGTATGTTTCTTTTTAAATTAGTTTTGTATTTTAGTATAGTATCACAATTTTTGACTGGCACATGACAGTATGACTATTTTTGACAATTTTTAAGTTTTTGAAAAGATGAACTTTCAAAATCCATTATGCTATATTTTACTAAGCAAAAATGGAAAATTTTATATAAAAATGCTCAGGAGAGTGTGTTTTATCTGCCTCTGTGGTGGCATGGCTAGAATCTAAGTTATCGCTATTTTTGTAATTTTAATTCATTTTTACTGTTTTTAGGTCTTTTCTTGTACCAGCAAGCATGTTTTTGCTTGTCTTTTCTGGCACCAGCAAGCATAGTAGAGCCTTAATACATGAAAATCATAGAAACTCTACTATGAACTTTAAGAAAATATTTCTCTACTGCCTTGTCAGTCTTTGACTTGTGGAATTATGCATGAATGTCCATGTTATTTTTTTATTGCCTTTTAGTGACTTTGAAACAACATATAAAAAACAGCATATATATGATCCAGTGGTATTATGCTAGAGCTTTAACACATGAAAATCATAGAAACTATACATGAAAATCATATATATGCAGGAAGGTCCATGTTATTTTTTTTATTGTCTTTTAGTAACTATGAAACAACATATATAAAAAACAGCAATATCCAGTGGTAAATACATTTGGTACCATTGGTATATCAAACAGCATATATCAAAAACAGCACATATCAACAACAACAAAAATGGGCATATATCAACAACTGCACACAAACTGCTTTGAATATATATGTTGGATATAGCTTATATATATTGCTTTGGATATAGCTTTGGATTTACACAAAAACTGCACAAAAATTATACAAAAACTACACAAAACATCACATAATATGCACAAAACTTCATGAGGCTCGATATTTTCCTCTCCTTCTCCATCTACTACTATATCTTCTATTTCATCTACTTCCAAATCATCAATTTATCTACAAAAAAAAAATATAATAATTATAGTAGTTGAATTTAATAAAATCTGTTCTAGCCATGTCACTAAGAGTAACAGAAACAACAATATTACCAAGATGAAAAAAAAGATTCATTATTTCATATGAGTTTAGTTTCTGCTGGTCCTTGATTTTTGTTATTCTAACTACTTTTCATTCTAATTATGATCAGGAAAATCAGCAACGAAATGGGATGCCTGTTCCCCCTTCTGGACCTCTAAGCCAATTAAATTTTGCTGCTATGATACCTACTAAAGTAACATACAGGTATAAAACATATTTTTGTTCTGATTTTGTAAATTACAAAGTGTATAGAGATAGGATACTTTAACATATAAGCACTTGTTTCAAGTGTTAATTGCAAGATATACCTTTTAGTTATTGTTCTAAATCTCCTTATATAATATGATAATTTCTCATGCAGGCCTCTTCTAGCAGACATAATTCAAACTGAGGATGTTAAAGAGCTATGTAAGATTTTGGTGGTTGCATCAGCAGAAACAGCGAAAGCACATATTTTAATTTTGAGCGAAATACTTCTGGCCGAATCAAATTGCCAACCAAATTTTCTTCTACTTGTTCTAGTTTTTAATAAATGCCCTACCTTTTGTATGGATAAGCACATTTGCTTTTAGATTTATGCTTCTTTTGCATAGATAACAAGTTTGTGCGTAGGCCTGACACAACAAAACACAGAAATTCAAAATACAACTTTTTTCTTACCAATAGCTAATTACAAACCCATAGAGGAGAGGAGTGGAACCCAGCCAAACCCTGCTTGGTTGTTATTTCCCTTGATAACGAGTATCAAGCCTTTGCCCAGAGAGGAGAGGAGCGGAGCCCTGCTTGGCTGGGTTTGGGGAGAAATTGGGTTACGCGGGAGAAAGGGAGAGAAATGAGCGAGGGTTCTCCGGTTCGCGTAACATTCCGTTCCGCTCAATTCAAATTAGCGAAATCAACGAAATCAGCGACCCAGCAGATCTGATCAGGCACGAATCTAAAATAGATCGGACGGTTTAAAACTTATATGTTTCTGAGTTCACGAACAAACGTTTTGGCGTTAGCCTCTATATATATATATATATATCTCTATATATATATATAGAGTATGGCTAATTTGCTGCCAGCAGCATTTTAGCAAAGTGCTGCCAGGTCTGCAAACCGTTGGATCTGATTTCAGATTCGTGCCTGATGAGGTGCGGATTTGGTTTTGACGGAACGAAAAATTTGAAAAATAAAATGCTCCGTTAGGATTTCCCATCTACCCCTTAGCGCCTCTTTCTCTCGTTCTCCTCTCCTCTTCAGCATCTCTTTTCTCTCGTGCGCTTCCCTCTCCGTCGACGAATCAGAAGAAGGCTAGAACAGGTCCGCCTAGCTCGCAACACAGGTCCTTCCTCTCTCGTGCGCCTCTCTCCTTGGTTCTCTTCTCAGTCCGCCAAGTTCGCACTAGGTCCGCCCAGCTCGAGGTCGCTCCGATGACTCTCGCCCTCCCTCTTCCCTCTCTCGTGCTTGCCTACCTCCGCCCAGTGCCCTCTCTATTTGCCCGTCTCTTCTGTGTTCGTTTGCTCTCTCTTTCTCAAAGGCATTCAATTTAGATATTAGCTTTATTTTAATTAAATCAATGCTGATTCGTCTGGTTTTTGCAATAAAGTCTTGATTAAACTTTAATTTCCTCAATTTAACCCGGGTTGGCCTGAACTTGCTTTCAATTTTTGCAATTGAACATCAAAAACCCTACATCTTAAAAATTAGACAGAAAAGCAATTTTTTCCTAGAACCTTGTTTTCAGCATATGATTAGTTGTAAAGATGTTGTAAAGATGGAGAATGAAAAGCATATGAGCCGATTGTAGAACCTTGTTTTCAGCATATGATTAGTTGAAGCAATTTTCATAAATTTGAGGGGCTGATTTGAATTTTTCTGTGTATTAGGGTGATTAGTCGTGCTGGATATTCTCGGTGGAAGAATTTAAATTCCCTTACTCATCAGGTATTTTTATTTGAACATGCAAAGTATTTTGATTATAGTATGATGGCTACTGTAGCATGAAATTTAAGTGAGTTTGAAATTTGTTGCTCAAGGTTTGTAGGAGTACAGCGACTTGAATGCTGGTATTGCCAACAAATGGCACTGATGAAATGGTTAATCCCTTCTTGCAACCAGATGGGGTTTAGATCTAAAAATAGATGTCAGTATGGTCATGATTTGCTTGTTGCCTAATATATTTTGTATCTGAAATATATTTTCATAATATATTTGGGGTGAGGGAATTGCTCTCTACCTCTATGTCACTTTGCCACTGCTGGATCAAATATCTATGCATGAATAAAAAAAATGAGACTTTGATAGCAGTTTTAATAATTTTTTTTTTTTTTGACAAAGAAAAAAGGGTCTAGCCCTTCATTCATTAATCATTTTGAAGTTACAAAAGATATGTAACTAAATAAGAAAAACAATTCAGCTCAAAACAATTGAGCATAAATGAAAAGAAAAGAAAATATTAAAAAAACAGTTTTAAATAAAAAGAAGAAACATTGAAGATTGAAGATTGGAATTTAAAAGTGCAAAATAAGTATTATGTCTAATCTAGTCTTCTTATGCTCCTGATAATGAACTGTATCTCCATTGTGCTTCCACTTGTTCGACGAGTTGTATCAGATTGCAATTCTCTTCTCGGAAAATTCTGTTGCAACGCTCCCTCCATATAATAAATTGTGTAATTAACAATAAGGACCTTTCTTTCTTACTAAACTTGAACTCCTTTAAGCTTTGCACAGTATTTTCGCTCCCAAATGATACTCCTCCTGGTACTTGAACCTTCATCTTTAATTCTACCAGTCTATACAAAAGCCTTGCTTGCACGCATTCGGTGAATAAGTGCAGAACCGATTCTGACTGTGCCTTACACATGATGCATATGTTAACTAGACTCCATCCCCTTCTATTTAAGTTGTCTATCGTCAGTATTTTGTTAAAGGTTAACAACCATGCAAAGACCTTGAATCTAGGAGGCACCTTCAGTTTCCATATTCTGTGAACCATGACCTTTGTAGTCGGTCTGTTCATTATTGCCTGGTATGCCGATTTTACCGAAAATAGTTCTGTTGTCGTCCATCTCCATTTTATTTCATCTTGTGTTTGGGATAGCTGCACCGGAGATGTATTTACAGCAGCCTCTAATTTTATCATTTCACTTGTCGCTTCCTCCGAAAGATTATGCATGAAACAGTTTTGAAAGCAATCAGAATTCAAAACTTCTTGTAATGTAACTTCCTTGTTCTTTGCAAAAGTATATAGATTCGGGTATTGGTGAGCTAGTATGCCGAAGCCCCAGTTCTCCATCCAGTAACTTATGTTACTGCCATCTCCAGGTACTCGTATCATTGAATTCGTGAATATGGGGTTTACATCCTTTAGTGTCTTGTTGAAGAAGTATGAGTTCGGGTAAGACCCTTGCCATACATTTGTAATCGTGAAAATTGTCTTCCATAATCTTTGCTTGGGCTCGATCCATTGCCATAACCATTTCATTAACAGCGCCTGATTAAAGATTCCTAGGTCCATTACACCCAGACCGCCATTCTTCTTTGGTTTGCAAACCATTTCCCAATTTGCCAAGCTCATTTTTTTGGTAGTTGGACTTACACCATGCCACAGAAAGTGCCTCCTTATTCTATCAATTTCTTTTAAAGCCCATTTTGGTAATGTGAAAACCGTCATGTAATATATTGGCAGAGATGAAAGCACACTGTTGAGTAGTACCAATCTTTCGGCAATTGGCAATTGCTTTGCTGACCACCCCGCTAATCTTTTCTGAAATTTGTTTATCAAGGGTAGAAATGCTTGCTTATTCAATGATTTGTAGGATAGAGGGAGACCCAAATATGAAAATGGGAAGCTGCCTAGTTTGCATCCTATCATTTGCGCCAAGAGTGGACCTTCTGTGTCTGCATTGTGCGTGAGAAGTAATTCAGATTTTTGCAAGTTTACTTGAAGACCCGAAATATTTTTGAAGGCCTCAAATGCAATTACAAGTATCTGCAGCTGCTGAATTTCTGGTTTTACAAAGAACAGGGCGTCGTCAGCATATAGCAGGCAAGGTTTCATTCCATGATATGGTAGTCTTATCGCCCCATTGTTTACCAATTTTGCAAACCACCTTGATATGAAATCCATCGATATAATGAACAAAAACGGTGATAACGGATCACCTTGTCGCACCCCTCTTCTAAGATTGATCTTCTTTCCAAGTAAGCCATTAATGATTACTTGTGACGTGCCTTGAAGAACCGCTTTCTTAACTATTATTAACCATCTCAAAGGAAAACCGAGAAATGCCTTTTGGATGTCTGCCTTGAAGATTGCCAATGGTATATTTAAACACTTACAATGGTGAAGAAGATGCTGTGCATATAGAAACCCTTCCGTTATTTGACGACCCTTCACGAAACTCGTTTGGGCTATATCCACAATTTTACAAACATGCTGCTGCACTCTATTTGCAAGTATCTTTGAAAATATCTTCTGGACAGCGTGTATCAAGCTAATTGGTCGATAATCCTCCGGTCGCACCGCATGCTCTTTTTCGGTATAAGAACTATATAAGAAGTGTTAAGGGGCTTGAGAGAAAGACCTTCATGAATTACTTTTTTGAATACTTGATGTATATCTTCTACTAAAATGTCGCAAAATCTTTTGAAAAATTCTCCCGTGAATCCATCCGGGCCGGGACTTTTATTCGATGGCCATTGGTGTATGACATCCTTGATTTCCTGGATTGATATCTCTTGAGCTAAGTGTTGTAAATCATGTTGATTCGGGTACAAGTTTGTCCAGCAGATATCCGGTGTTGAAGTTGATTCGGCTCCCATTAATTTGATGAAATGCTGGAAAAAAGCTTGTGCTTTGGCTCTTTGATCAGTATATTGATCTCCATTGTACTCAATCTGAGACACTGTATTAATTCTCTTAGCATTCGATGCAAAAGAATGGAAATATTTCGTTCCCTTGTCCCCATTTAATTCCCACTTTGTTTTTGCTCTCTGCCTCCACAAATCCTCCTCATAAACCGCCAATTCTACATACCTTTTCTTGATTAGAGCTGTTATTAATTTTTCCAAGTTTGTTGCTGACCTGGTCTCTTTAACACCATCCATCCATCCCAAAAAGTTCCTACAAATTTTAATTTGTTCCTTTACCTTCCCTGTTCTTTCATTTGCCCATTCAGTAATGCCTTGTTGTAACTTTTTAATCTTCATGTTTAATTGCTCTGGTTCTGTAGCAGTTCCTGCAGATTGCCAAGATTGCCTAACCACTTCCTCTAATTCGTCAAACCTTAACCAAAGATTTTCAAATCTGAAAAAATTAGTCTTCATAAAATCCGTCTTCGCCGTGTAAAGAATAGGACAGTGGTCCGAGGAAGTATTCGGCAGAGCCTTCTGAGATGAATTTGGGTACATGCTATTCCATTCCGTTGAGACTAGAAAACGATCTAACCTCGCCATGATTGCTTGGTCCTGTCCATTTGACCATGTAAACTGTCGACCATGGAGGGTTGTGTTTAGTAAACCAAGGGATGAAATGAAATTTGAGAACTGTAAAGGTAACCTCCAATTATGACTGCTTGGTTGGTTTCTGTCTTGCTCTTCAAGTGTAAGGTTGAAATCTCCACATAAAACCCATGGAACATTGTCAGATGGTTTTACTCCAGTTAATTCTTGAAAGAAATGTCTCCGGTTTCCACCTGTTGATGGTCCATAAACTCCAGTCATCCAAAACTTTGTTGCATCTCCATTTCTTTGCAGTAAAACAGATATAGAGTGCTGCCCAATTATTGTTTGCAAAATTGAGAATTTCCTTGATTGAACCGCCAAAATAATGCCTCCCCTTGTGCCAATAGACTCTAAGACCCGATAGGCATCAAGTCTGTACCCACAAATTTCTCTAACAATCTGATCTAAAATGAGCTGCAACTTTGTTTCTTGTAGAACCACTGCATCGGGATTTTCTAACATAATTGTTTGTCTCACCGCCAGTCTCTTGCTACGCATATTAAGACCCCGTACATTCCAACTAAGAAAATTGTATTTTTGTGTATAATTCATGAGAACTTAAAATAACAACCATTCTCTAAAAACTTCTCATTAATACCTTCTCTGGCTTTGGTGCTAGCGCCATACATATTTCCTTGAAACAACAGAAATTGTAAACCCCCTAAGCAAAGTCGGATCCTCCCCAACTTGACATAAGCAAAATTTAAACTAAACATTTAAAACCTTAGATAAACTCCAGCCTGCACTGAACTGGTACTTGTAATCTGACTTTTAAGTACCCTGATGATCATCCTTTTTGAGAGCCTCTTCAATCGCCTTTTGCAATTCTTCAGAAATTTGTACTCCAGCAGTAAAGACAACTGCCTCAGCATGTTCAATGCTCAAAGGATTGAAAGTTTTCATGTATTCTTCATTCTTCAAGTTGCTGGATTTTATCTTCCTTTTCTTGCTTTGCTTTGTAGTTGAATCCTCATTTGCATAGCCTTGAGTAATACGTGCCTTCTCCAAAGAATTGACATACACACCTTTGTTTTTGGATAATAACCTTGCAGACCTTCTTGGCTGAGAGTTGCTAACCTGTCCTTCTTCAAAAATCGGTGATCCTTGTATTAAGTTTTCTTCCAAGTTTTGCATGCTATTATGAACATAATCCATTGTAGGCAGTTGCATGTACTGGCCTTCCGCCCCATTTAGTGTGGTTTGATCTTGAGTTGATGAAGTGCCCTCCTCCTCTTTATTGAGCGTATGCTGCTGCTGTTCCATTGGTTCTGTGTAAAAGTTTTCAAAGCTTCTAACCTCTTCTCCTTTGTCAGCTCGGTCAATTGGGCTGCTAAGATAGGAAAGCCATTCTTCTTCAATATTTAAGACTTGTAGGGCTGCCGGGTCAACCATCTGCTGAGGCGCCTCATGTGCTGGTTGATAGGTCTCTGGGTTTTCTGCCTGTGGAGCTGTCAAAATGTCGGCCTGGTGTGCTACTGGGTCAACCTGCCGAATTATTGGGTTTTCGGCCTGCTGTGCTGCTGGGTTTTCGGCCTCGTGTGTTCCTGTGCTGCTGAAATTTTGATCTGCTGGTGTTTCGGCCTGCTGTGGTGCTGTTGGGTTTTCGGCCTGCTGTGCCTCTGATGTTGGGACGTCATATACCTCTTCAATTGCTGGGCTGATTATTGGGCTGTCCAAGACCTCCACAATTTCTGTACCAGATGGTGAGCTATGACCCAGTTCTGATTCAGACCTCAACTGGATTTGAAGGCGATTAGGGACCTCTTCATTAATGCGATTTTGCCAGTTGTATAGGCGCACCGCAGACCAAGAGACAATCGGAAGTTCCCCAGAAATTCCAGCATCAATATTAGCAGTATTGTTGTTATTTTGAATAAAGGCCTCGTTTGTATATGACAGTGCATTTAGAATCGCACTTCCCATTAACAGAAACAAAAGAGACTGCACTGTAACTTGCGCATTCATTAATTTACCTTTGACTCCACTATTCTCTCCAGTCTCCATTACTGGACCTCTCCTGTTTGGGTGATTTGATGAAGAAGCTCCAACTTGACCTCCATGACCGAACCTTTGATTGTTGTATGGTGGTTGACGACGGATGATACGAGTAACACGACGGTCATTATGACGACCATGAGAGCCAGCTGACTGATTTGGTGGTGGTGGCGGTGGGGGTTGTGGATTTCCGCCGTTGGGAGGCGGAGGAGGTGGTGGTGGAATGTTACCGGCCCTGAGCATGTATCCTTCTAACTCAACTTGAACGATAGTTGAGTTTGGGTCATCAGTGAGTAATATGTTTCTGGGAATGTTTGCTGGGTCATGACAGTTCACCAAGACTCTTAGAACTTCATAATTGCCATTATCAAAGAAGGGTGCGACTCGTACCAGATATCCAAAACCGGAGACTAAGTCGGAAAGATCCTCTTTGTTCCAGTACTGTAGAGGAACACCATGAAGCCTGATCCTTGCTCGATGAGTGGTCGGTTCATGAACCATGGCTAACTCTTCAGTCCATTCGACCAACTGAACTTCAGCATCCCGATCAAGAGTGAAGACCCCCACTCGGACAGCTTCGTCCCGCATGATTGGATTTGGAAATGTAGCCACAAAATCACCAATGGAGGGGTCAATCTCAGAAACTCTAAAGTTGTGAGTTGGAATTGCAAAGTACCTCCCCAACGCACTTGCCAAACGTTGTGCAAGGTGACGGTCATTGTAATGCGGACCAGCAAAAACTATCGCTGAGCGGACAAGGAATTGATTTTCTTCAGCCATCTCTTCCCTCGGTGGTATGTAAACTCTAATCTCATTAACCCGGCCTTGAACATTTGCTGGATTTTGCATCTGCATATTCTGCCAATTTGGAGGAGTTGCCATTTTCCCCAATCTGTAATGAATTCGGTGGAGGTAACTAGCCATCCCCTCTTGCCTTTCTTTTATAATCCTCCCAGTCTGTCTAAATTCCTCTTCTCTGGACTGTTTGTGTTCCTCATTACTGTGATGCATGAACTTGCTGTCCTTCTTGATTGCAGAATTAATTGAAGAACTTGAAGAATGTAATTTGCAGTTTTTGAAGAGGTGGTTCGTTCCCTGACAATTAAAGCATCTCCTTTGATTTCTACAATACATGCTCTTATGCCCCTTTTGCAAACATCTGAAGCATTTTCCAAGTGTGAATAGATCAGCATGGTGACCTTTGAGTTTTGGCAGAGATTTCTTGACTGAGATTGGTTTGGTGACTCTTCGCCTTCTTGTAACAAGAGTCCAGCCGTCTTCATCTAATAAACTGTTGCTATTCGGTGTGAATACTGGAGAAACCACTTCTTGCATGCCATTATTAGGCCTAATAAACTCTCTATTGAACTCCAGACTCTTGTTTTTGTTATTGGAATTAAAAGTAGACACCCGATTTGTTGCCTGACTCTTTGGGTTTTGGTGGGTGAAAGGTTGGTTGCGGCTAGGGTTGTGAGGGTGAACGAGAGAGGGTGGGAAGGCTGTCACCGTAGCATAAGTTGTCGGAGTTGTCTTGGTGAAGATCCGTGCTAAGCGCGTAACGTCTTCCTGTCTCTTCTTCCTAATCGCCAATCGAATCGCCAGTATAGTCGCCATCGTCATCTCACTTTCATTTTTTCGCAGTTTTAATAATTAATGGCCGACTAAATCTTTCGTCCCCTGTTTTTAAAAAACTAAAGTTTGAGATATGTCCATGTGGTGCCGCAGAATGGTTCTCAAAACCAAAAAAATATATATATATATGAGTCTGCAGAATGCTTGTGCAGTCCTTAGCATTTGGAGCCGCAGAATCATTCTGTGACCGTATTAGATTTTGAATTTCTCAAAAACAATGATTTTTTGGTTTATTTTTTTTTTAAACTGTGCTAACTTTAAAAATTTCGGTCATTATCCTTCTTGGCTCGTAGCCGTAGGAGCGGATCTAAAAGTTAGCCAGACGTACTGAGCCACCACTATTAGCGGATAAATTTATTTTTAACATTTGAAAGGATAAAGATGATTAGCACTATTTTTTTTTTCCAATTTCTCATTCCCCGACTCAGAATAATATTATTCTTAAATTATTATATAGTCGATCCAAATGTACCTCTGAAGAAAATTAATTGAAAGTGTGATTTGATGTTTCAGAGGAACTTCAAATAACAAGTTAAACCACAACAAATGTTAAAAGTTAAAACCAACCAAATATCTAATACAAGATACAAAAAAAAAAAGTTGACTAATTGACAAAGATTTATATTTTTTTATGTAAGAGATTACGAGTTTGAAATCTGAATAAAAAAAATTATTTGTTATAATAATATGAGTTTTAAAAAAATATTAGGTGACTTAATTTCCAACTCTCTCGTTCAAAGAAAAAACAAGATACAAAAAATATTGTGGAGAACAACAATTTTGAATTATTCATGTGCAATTTTTAGTCAGAACTATACAAGTGTTCAATATCATGTACCCCACATAATAAACATGAAATTAGAGCAATATAGTCTGATACGTCCCTTCCCGAGGGAGCCGGGCCGTACTTGGACTCGGTCCAGTAAGGTGAAAGCGCGTCCTGTCCCTGAGGAGCAGGCCGTGCAAAGGCCGGTGGCTGAATGTGTAACTCGTCCCGATCCGAGGGAAACGGGCCGAGAGGTGGACACGCGGGGTGTCAGAGGGGTATTAACGCTCTAACCCTTTTTAATACCTCCTCTGGTTGTAGTGAGTGTGACTAATGTAGTTCATGCGGTCCTATGTTTCTGAGGGGTTCTCAGCCTTAAATAGGGGGGGCCCTACTGTAGCGGGGTCTTGTCAGCATTAATGATGGAGGCCCGCATACTGTTGAGGGCGCCCGCATAATAGGCGATAGCATCCGCATAATCTGTCACGAGCCGAATCGACGAGGCCGTGCGTCGGCTTTCTCTAGTTGTTCGGCATGTTAGGCTTTAAGCCTTGTTTTGTTTGGACCCGAGCTGGCCCTGAGAAGGGGTCCGAATCTCGGGCTATCTTTAACCTCGGGCTGGCCCCGGGAGGGGGTCCGAATCCCGGGCTGCCTTTAACCTCGGGCTGGCACCGGGAGGGGGTCCGAATCCCTGGCGGTCTTTTGAACTCGGGCTGGCTCCGGGAGGGGGTCCGAATCTCGGGCTGCTTTTAACCTCGGGCTGGCCCCGGGAGGGGGTCCGAATCCCGGGCTGTTTTTGAGTCGTGGCCTGTTTTTTGTAGGGGGAGGGGCCTATTCTGTTTCGTTCTATTTTGGGCCGGCCTTTTGTGTATTTAAATCTGGGAGTGCTTTATTGGGCCAGACCTGGACTTTTTAAGGGCCATTGGTATATGGATCTATCATAGTCCAAGCCGAAAACATAACATATATGATTCATACGCACATATTAACTTCTTTCTTGTTCATATAAACAGAAAAGAAGTTAATATGTGAGTATATTTTTGCTATCACAATTTGTATCACCTTAAAGATGTCAATTTACAGATAAAATTTACACTTTAATTATAACTAACGTAATCACCAAAACAAGAGATATATAAAAACCATGATATAGTATCCACCTAAATTATTCATATACTCTTTCACATAAACATGATCAGATTGGAGCACATAATCACCTGATAGTACCAACTTAATAATCCCTATATATTAATAAAAAAATATCATCTGAAGCGATTCAAAATGGTTGACACATAATCACCCTTGCGATTTTTAAAAGGGAGAACTTTTAGAAGAATTTTTTAGGGGACCGTTATGTGCTCCCATTCTTTTAGAATTAGGATCCTAAAGTAACTCTATTTTTAAGTTTACATCCAGCACCGTTCAATCTGCTCTGGCACAAATATTAAAGGGTTCCTGTGCAAAGTGCAATCTATCTCGGATTGGATTGACCCTTAGTCCCTTATTATGATCGGACGGTCTAGATCCAAACTCAAAATTTGAGTTACTTTAGGGGATATGGACCACATATTACCTCTCCTCTAAAGAATCAGTGGCGGTCCGAAAGACATTTGACCAGCTTTAGTCCGATGCGAGGTTAGACTATTTGATCCTCATCAAGGCGCATGCAATTTTAAGATTCGTGCACATCAAGTGTGTATGAATTTTGATGCAGATCGAACGGCTCCGATCTGACATCAAACTGAATTATATTTAATACAAATCAGACGACTTTGATCGGACATTGAACCGCCCCCAGTCCCTTCTCTTCTTATCCCAACAAAACTTCAATCTCGCATTCTCAAAGCTGGAGTAATTTCAACAGAACCTCAAGAGTCGTCCAAGTCGGGGTCCATGCCTTATTGAATTATTCGCCAGTTACTTTAATTAATACTTAAAAAGAGGCGAACGAGAAGAAGAGGGTGGAGAAACTGGTGGGACAAGTATTCTCTCTAATATTGTAAAATATTTGTGAGATTTACTCCCAGCCGCTTTGAGATTCGGACTAGCGCAAGACAATATTATTGGACTTTGAAATTCGTTCCAAGTTAAAAAAAAAACGGTCCAAATCCATTAATTGTAAAAGATTCTCTATTACGGAACTGGTGAGAGCTGCTATGATCAAAATCATAGTGACATAACTCGCGAATAATTCGTTTTTTCAACATAACCGCACCGAACACCGTATTATACGCGGAAAAACGTATAATACGTTTTATTCGCGAATAAAACGCGTATAAAACGCGAGATACGAATTCGCGATAAAAACGCCAAAAAAACGCCAAAAAATATTTTTTTGAATTTTTTCAAATTTTTTTTTTTTTTACGTTTTTTTTGAAGTATTTTTTTTTTTTTGCTTCCTTGTTGTACCGAATCATTTCTGAATTATACCCGAATTATACCCGAATCACGAATTTTTGAACTCGCCGAACCGAATCCGAACTTTTAATTTGTTACTATGATCAAAATGATGGTACCTTGATTCTGCTCAGTTCCGAGACAATTAAGGTAAATGCCGTAAATTATCTTACTTTCAGTTGAGTGTGTTGACGATACTTTAGTGGTCAATAAATAAAGTTCGACATGGCCAGAACATGAAATTTCATGATGAATAATATCTGTATATATTTGATTACTGTATTTTAATTCTATATATATAGGCGTTCACAATGATGCACGCAGGCACGATACAAAAAAAATCGATCAAAACCTTGCATCTAGCGGGATTCAATTTCGAACGGGTGTGTCAACATCCAAGCACATTTCTACCAGACCGGCACACACACCTGTAATGAAAATGTCGTGTCAGTATGTGTCACGTTCAATTTTAGGAACAATAATTTTCACCAGAACACTACTTATCCGGACATGTCAATACGCCGGACACAGCGCAACACGTCTATTATTCATTATACACTAGTATGCAGGTGATTGAACGTGTTACATTTATAGGTCTGGTGTATCATTGATATGTTTTGATATTTTTCAGTTAGAGAGTTTTGATGATATGAAAGGGATTCACATCTATTGTTTTAACTTTTATTGCAGTAAAATCCGTAGGCGGTTTTATTAACTTACAGAGTTATAAACTAGTTGTTACATAAAATTAAATAAAAAATGTCTTAGAAAACACTCAGCTGTAAACAAATTAAAAATACACAATGGTATGTGCATTCTGTGGACACAATTTTGGTTATCCTTACTTTATGAAAATGAAGAGTGTAGTGATGATTTTCTCTGTGCGCATAGTTGTTCTGCTGGCAGACTTCATCGTAGAAGGCACTAAAATCAGACCGAAAACTAAATCAACCGGGTCAGAACAATCACCACTCAGAAGTCGCAATGGAGGCACTGAATCAAACCGGACCAGGAACTGAATCAACCATACCGGGACAATCACCACTCAGAGGTCCCAATGAAGAGCCGCCAGTGTGGAAAGCAGAAAAGGAAGGGAGAAGAGAAGGAGAAGAAAGATAGCACATAAACAAACTCCAACACAAACAACATATAAAGTAAGTAACTATATGTACAACTCGTTCCACCCACTCTTTCATTGCCAAAGAGGGGAAGAAGAACTCAGGAGAAGAGAAGAAAAAACAAACCGCTTATCTTGGAGAATAAAAACCCCCAGAAAGATAATGCGAAGAGCGATGACCAGATCCACGAAGCGGAAGCACCAAGAAACGGTGGCCAAATCCGCTAGATGAAAACATCGGCTCGAACGATGACGGAACAATGAGCGGTGACCGGATCCACCAGGCAGAAACACTAAAAACGGTAGTCAGATCCACCAGACAGAAGCACCGGCTCAAATAGAAGAAATGAATAAGGAAGAGTATGAGGTGGGAGCGCTCAGATCACCATGGGGATTTAGAATTGCCTTTAGCTATTATGCGGTACCACTTTTGGGAGATAGCATTTTGTTTTTGTGTTATGTATTGTTTTAACTTGTAAATCTGTACAAAAGTTGTGTTAGAACAAATTTAAATAAAAAATCGACAGCTGCAGAGTAAACTAAAATAAATTTACTAAATAATTCAATAATTAGAATTTTATATACTATTTTAAGTGCATTCTGTCTTTTACGTGCGGATTTTTGAAATCGCTATCAAGATCATTTTGAATCTTAATTCTTTAGGATATATATATAGAGAGAGATGGGCTATTTTGTTTTGCAAAGTAAATAGGGGTTTACTTCAGGTCATATTTTTATTTTTGAAAATTCAAACAACCGATCCGAACCGTTCAACATGTTCTAAATATTAAAATATGCTTGCAGACTAAATTTTACATTTTTTGGAATTTTTTTACTATTTATTAAGCCACTTTGAAAATCGCTGATCCACTGTAAACAGTAAAAAACAGTAAAATTTTCTGGACCACCGGATTAGCGATTTCAAAGTGGCTTAATAAATAGTAAAAAAATTCCAAAACATGTAAAATTTAGTCTGCAAGCATATTTTAATATTTAGAACATATTGAACGGTTCAGATTGGTTGTTTGAATTTTCAAAATTAAAAATATAACCGAAATAAACTCTCTATTTACTTTGCAAAGCACAATAACCCATCTCTCTCTGTGTATATATATCCTAAAGCGTCTAAAATTTAGTCTGCAATTTATGTGGGTCAGGCATACCGAATCCTTTTAAAAACAAAGAAAAAGAAAAAGTGCGACAACAGTAGGTCCACCGCCACACCGGCTCCCTCAACGAGCACACCTTGGTACTTGACAATGAACTAAAATAATAAGAACAATTTTCCTGAGTATTTAGGTTGAAAATTTATGCTACTATCTGACTATGCTAGACAAATATTTTATTATATACATTGAATTTATTATTCCCACTTCGTTATTCTTCAAATTTGTGCTTCAGAATTAATTAACCGTTCGTGGGGAAGCATGGGAAAAAAAAATCATCAGTTTACTTTCTCTGCACCTTGGTTCACAGCCTTCACAGATGACAAATGTCCGCGAGTATGTATAGCGCACATCATCTTCTTTTTCTTTCTGTTTTTTTTTTTTCTGATTTTCCTTTTCTGGCGAACTGACCTTATTCGACAGAGAAAGGCTCGGGTCCGATGCCTATCGGACTCAAATTTGAATTCGATGGGTTTCGGGACCGTCCGATTCACTTTAAAATTTGTGCGTACGAATTTTAAAGCATATGCGAAAGTTGCGGGCACGAATCCTAAAACAGATCGGACGGTTAGAGAACCTGTCGAACTCACTTTGGGTCCAATGGGCATCGGACCCAAATTTCTCCCTATTCAATAAAGGAGATTTGCCTATCGGACCCAAATTTCTCCCTATTCAACAAAGGAGATTCAAAAGGACACAAATTAATTCAACTAATATATTACTGATGAGCGAGCAAACAAAATTCAATAGAGGATAAAGAAAAGATAAACTCTAACTCATAAAATTTGTAATATTTGAAAAACTTTTTTAAAAAATGAGTTCGATTTTTTTTATAAAATTGTTTTGTCACTCAAAAGTCACATAAACATCAATATTAATTTAACTACTTTTTCTATTCTCAAAATATTGCTTGAAACAATAGAATACAAACACTTATTTGACTATATTAATAACACACACAAACTCACATATAACTAATTAATAACACACCAAATTTAAACAGACTAGTTTGATAACACATTTTTGTAACCAAGATAACTTCTGATTCTGAAATTTTTTTAACTTGGAAGTTGTAGAACATTTTATTAAATTTTTATAAAATTTTGAATCACCTTATTAGAAGTCGTATGAAGTAATTATGACAAAGGTACAAAAACATGTCATTGTGTCCTGCAAATAGTCCACAGAGCAGAGTCTACTGTTAAATAGGGTGCTCATCAGGTTCGGTTTAATTGGTTTTAAATCGAATTGAGAGAGTTTGATTTAAACAATTGGACTTATTTTTAAAACTGGTTTAATAGTTCAGTTCGATTCAGTTTAAAAAATTTAGAATCGGTTAGACTGAACCGACTGGAATTTTTAACCCAAACTCCGTCCGAATCAAACATACAAAAAATTACGACATTATGTATATTGCTTGATTCAGTTTAATACAGGTTAAACCGAACCAAACAAAGTTCATAAATCCATCTTTAAAAAAATTCAAAAATTAACAAACAAATATTTATTTTTATGATTAATATCTTATTTTTGGTTCTTATTCTATTGCGGTTCGGTTCGATTTAATTTTAAAAAAAAAATTTAGTTTACCTATTTTAATTTGATTTGGACCGAACCGAACAGATGAACATCTCTAATACTAATCAGTACTACTCTAATATCACCTTAAAAATTTTAGACCCCAAGCACCTATTTACTCAGTATACGTTTGAAGTCTATTCAATAAATTTTTAAGGAGATAATGCAACATATCACTATGCTACATGTAGTACACTAGCATTTCCTATAAAATATATATCATTTTTTACTTATCAAATTTATAAATTATATATTATTTTTAATAATTATCAAATTGTAAAACGAATTCAATTATTAACAGATCTCCACGCCTCTTTAATACCCCTTCTTCCAAAATAAGATACGCTGGGCCGTCACTGGCACGGTATTCTAATTCAAACTCTCTCATTTTAAAACATGTCCAGTCAAAACAGATTAGTATGTTGCTTCTGTAGGCCGGTTAATGAAAAGAATGGAGAGAATAAGAAGCTAAGGTCCAGCCCAACAGTTCAAAAGGGATAAGCAAAGCTTATAGTTTTTATAATTAAGATTCGAGCGCACAAATTTTAAAGCATACGATAAAGTTGTGGGTGCGAATCTTAAAGCAGATCAGACGGTCATCGAACCCATCGAACTCAATTTGAGTTCGATGGGCATCGGACCCAAATTGACCTCTTAGAGCATCTACAACAAGGATTGTTTTTAAATTGCTAATATGATGTGGAAGACTGCTAATCTAATTGCTGAGTTGTACCATAATTTCTTAATTAGCAAATTTGCTTTAAAAGAAAACGTTTTCTTAATGACACGCTGGCTAAGTGATTGGTTAAAATTCTTCTTCTGTATCTGTATCGCTAATTGATTGGCTGACGTAGTGTCAATTGCTATCATCAGCGATGGAGTGGTTTGCAAATTTTTAGCGGAATGATTTGTAAATTAAGTGACGTGATTTGCTAAACATTTTGTGGGTTGTAGATGCTCTTAAATTATATGATATTGAAGAGCTTGCTTAGCCTGCTTTTCCTTAATTGGGCCGTAATGAAGTCCATAAATAAATCAGTCCTAGCCAGACATTAAAATACACTACATGCATCTCGCCAAAAGCCGAAATTTTTATTTTTACTATTTTCTCAAAAATAAATAAATCAAAACACTCATGTTTCTGAGAAATTTGAATTCTACTCAGGCCGCACTAGTATTCTGTGGCCTCAAATATTGAAGTCTGCACAATACCGCTGCGGTCCCAGTCAGAAGGCCGTAGAATGCCAGAGCGGCCCCATTGTTTTTTTTTAAGTTTGTTTGCTACGTGCTTTAGAATTCGAAAAAAAATAAATATTCTTTCTTTTAATTCATACTTTGGAATTTGTACTCTGGCATATCAATTGACCCCATTTCTGTGCTAAAACCAAGAAAAAAGAAAAAAATGAGGCCGCTCTAGGCTGGAGCCGCATCAGCATAGTGCGGACTTCAGTTTTTGAGACTGCAGAATGCCAGTGCAACCTGGGTAGAATTAGAATTCCTTAGAAAAAGGAGGTGTTCTGATTTATTTTATTTTTGGAAAAATACTAGAAATAAAAATTTCGGTCACTGGATAAAAATATTGGCAAATATTGATAAAACTGATTTGGCTTTAATTCATGATGTAGTGTATCAGTTATATATATTATTATTATTATTATTATTATTATTTTTCATTGATTTTGCACTGCGTAAAGTCAAACTATTTATTTTAGTATCTGTACCAGAAAGAGGCTGTTTTCTAGTAAACGGAGCATGATAGATAGTTAGATACTATACTTCTTAATTGTCCATTATTTTACACTTCTAGCCATTAGATTAATCAAATTAATTCGAAAATTTTAATTTATATCAAAGAAAATATTTTTTTTAAATGGATACTTTTATATTAAATATTATAAACAACCAATGGTTTATATTTACCGAAACCTACTAATAATTCTATAGACGAAGAATTACTGATGGAATTTTCCTCTCCATTTGAATTTCATATCTTTGAAATTATCAAAACAATTGCTTTTCTACAAATAAGTGGCTAATTTTTGAAAAAATCATAAGCAAAGAAAATAATAGGTACTATTTCAAATTTATTTTTCCCAATACCTCGCATGGTCTGCGCTATGCTCACATTATGAATTCATGACCGTTAATATGTGAAAATTAAATATATTTCATCTCAGATTTTTGTTAAGCTAAAACAAATTCATTATTAACTAATTTTTCAAAATTTTCTGACAATTGATATGCGTATTATTGTGAAAAAATAATATTATTGTCTGAAATTTTAATCATTGTTTGAGATAAATAATGATATAAATTTTATGTTGTTTGCCGTTCTGGGTTGAGATCAGATAGGTTCACGTGTTGTGCACGTGTTATTTTTCTCGGAGGAGGGGGGGGGGTCCACAATTAGAGGCAGAGCCATACTTTTAAGCTATGGGGGTCAAATATGAATGGGAATAATTGTATAAAATTTTCATACTGCAAATGAGGTCAATTTTACAGTACCCAATATCGCTCTATGATTCGATAATCCGTAGTACTACATGATAGAAGCAATACCCACACATTATGATGATATAAGCAGTATACTTAGAAGAAAACTTGTAGGTCAATTTGGGTCCGATGCCCATCAGACTCAAAGTGAGTTCGATGGGTTCGATGATCATCCGATCTGCTTTAAGATTCACGCCCGCAACTTTCACGTTACTTTAAAATCGTGCGCACAAATCTTAAAATAGATCCGACGGTCTCAAAACCCATCAGACCCAAGCTGTTCTCGTTAGATAATACCTTATGAACTTGAGAAATCAGAAAAAGATTGAATATGAAATCTCAAGTCCTCTCTCTACCTAAAATACATAGTTCTCTAGTATCTCACGAAGGCTACCATTTTTTAGAAGAAAAATGGTTATCCTTCTTATTTACTACCAATTTTGAAAAGGAAAATGAAATTGTATGTATAATCAGTTTATCATAAGTCATCATGACGTCATTATGAACAAATTCATGCTTATTAAATGTGAGTGAATTGATTCTAATTTATTTTCAAAATTTTTATATTTATATGTAATTTTTATATAATTTAGCATGAAAATTTTTATATCATTAACTCTCAATGTGTATTTGATCTCATAGCTTAGAAGTCTGACTTCGCATATGTCACAACAAAGAGCCAAGAGGGATATCTCAAGTAGAGTGAGGCTACGGTGCTATGCATAGCACGGATGGGGTCCGTGCTACGGTTCAAAATTTGACATTTTAAAATTCTAACGGTGGATCCGAACCGTTCAACATGATTATAAAATGAATATGTACTTGCAAACCAAATTTTATATTTTTTCGAATTTTTTTACTATTTTTTCGAAAATCACTTGATCTGAACATTCTGGACCATCCAAAAACAGCCTATCTAAAAAAATAGTAAAAACATTTGAAAAAATGTAAAATTTGGTTTGCAAGTACATATTCATTTTATAATCATGTTGAACGATTCGGATCGACCGTTAGAATTTTGAAAAGTCAAATTTTAATCGTAGCATGGACCCCATCTGTGCTATGCATAGCACCGTAGCCTCACTCTCTCAAGTATACATATTGTCATGTATTGAATTGGGAAAGAAAAAGATATTGATGGATGCGTATTCTGTTATAATGGATAACTTATCAATCAAGTCGTTAACCCTCTAAAAAGAAATAGGGGGAATTTCACGTATACCTCTCAAAAACTTTAAAATTACGTATTTTTTCCTTCTAAACTTTAAAATTACGTATTTTTCCCTCTAAACTTCAAAAACTCACAAATTTACCCATTTTATTGTTTTTTATATTAAAACTCATTCTAAATTTATAGAATACCCATTTTACCCTTTATTAAAATTATAAAAAGTCCATCAGACCCAAATTTGAATATGAAAAGTTCATCTACTGTTTGATCCACGCGCATCACATTAAGATCTATGCATGCAGCTTCAAAATATGTGCGTGTTGGCTTTAAGATTTGTGCTGATCTAGTGCGCATGGATTTTAAAGCAATTTCGATATGTGCTCATCGCATTAAGATCTGTGCACATCGTTTCAATATCAATGTGTTCGCTTTAAGTGTTGATCTAGCGTGCACAGATCTTAAAGCAGTTTGAACAGTAAATGAACCCTTCAGATTCAAATTTGAGTATGATGGGCATTTTATGCTTTTAATAAAGGGCAAAATGGGTATTTTATAAATTTAGAATGAGTTTTAATATAAAAGACAATAAAATTGGTAAATTTGTGAGTTTTTGAAGTTTAGAGGGGAAATACGTAATTTCAAACTTTGGAGGGGGCAATACGTAATTTTGAAGTTTTTGAGGGGTATACGTAAAATTCCCCCAAAGAAATATGCACGCATATGAATGGTCCTGGTCTTGTGGTACCGACAACGACAAGAGAGTAGAGATTAAACTCAAGCAGTCGCCTTCGACCTAAGTCTCATGCTAATCATTGACGAGGTGAATTAAATTCGGGATAACAGTTCACGGAGCACTTGGTCTCGTACAAGTACAACTACCGTTCTATTCCATGCGCATACGGAAATTATAAAGGAGAGAATGGCAGAAGACTGTCCCTTTTATTACTACTTTATTATTATTATATAATGATGAAGAATCAATTCCGATTTAGTGAATAAGACAGTACCTTTTATGTGAATTATTACAGATTTATAATCCGATTAAAAAATTCTATTGATTAGCAGCAATTGACTTTTTTTTTTTTCGAATTTCGAATATGCAATCTTTCACACATAGTGTAACTATGTATTACTTTTGACTTTCGCCACTAGATTAAAAGATGGTTCTCTTGATTTTTTTTTTACTAATTCAATAATTTTTTTGGTAGTTTCCGACTCAATTGTTTGCTTGCTATATATGTATGAGGAAAATTTTCTTTTCTGAGTTCCACTTTCAATTTTCTTCTACAGAAATTGAAGAATCGAATTGTCATGAAATGAAATGATAATTTTTTTTCTTTAGAAATAATTGGATCAAATTATTCATTCGATCCAGGTCGAAAGGTGACTGAATTAACGGTTCGATCCATTACTTGTTACATCTTAATTTACACGACTGACAATATTAAAAAGGGGAGTGCTATACCAAGGACAGAAAGTGAGATTTTGAGAGCTGAAATTCTAAATACCGATATTGCCCTTTACTTTTATCTCTTTGACCCATTTAATAATTCTATGAACCGTCAAAGTCGCTAAAGACTTTAAACAAAATCGTCTCTCTTTCTCCCCAATCCGATCCCTGTATGGAAAAAAAAGCAAGCTCGACCCCTCAGCAGCCTCCGCCACCCGCTGCCCTCTACACGCTTTCTCTATCTTCTTAGTCCTCCCGCATCCGCCTCGCACACCTATGCTGCTAGACTATCTCCGTCGCGTTCCCGCTCAGCCTCGCCTAGTTCTCTTCGCGCCTTGCCTCTCGCTTGCAACATTTCTTGTTGGATTTCTCTGCCTGCTCTGATCGCGCCTCTCTCCACAGTACTTGAAATTGGACATGAAGCTTTGCAAAGGCGTGATTGAAAACCGTACATTCATGACATTCTTCTGTCCATGGCATTATCTGAAGTACGAACTAAACAGAAAAAAAACATTGGGTATGTAGCCTTTCTCATATCTTTTTTGTTGTTCTCAATTGCGAAGATTGAATTTGAGAGAAAAAAGTTTCTGAAGCCTTTTTGTAGC
This sequence comes from Carex myosuroides, assembly GCA_028015225.1. Lineage (NCBI taxonomy): Eukaryota > Viridiplantae > Streptophyta > Magnoliopsida > Poales > Cyperaceae > Carex > Carex myosuroides. Next base: position 15,999,681 of record CM051466.1, read on the forward strand.
TCTCTTTTTGGTTGATGAAGTCTCGACACAGTGGCGATATCTTCATTAGTTTTGGGGTCTAATTTTTTAATTTACCAGTAGTTTTTTTTACTGAGGAAGTGCCCTTCTACGAGTATTTTACTAGTGTTTTGGGTCCGATTTTTAATTTACCAGTATTTTTTTTCAGTTTTGTTGTGCGAAGACTCTTTACTTTGAGTCTTCTGATTTTTTCTTTTTTTATGCTTTAATTCTCTCTATTTGTTTTAATCACGGGTTTTAGTTCAAAACCTGAAATTGTAACTCGAATCAATCAATAGAAATAAACAGGGACTAGATCATCTGTTTTTCTTTAAAAAAAAAGGAGATAGTTAATATGTCTTTCGTTAGTGAAATGAGTAGTCATATCCTTTAAAAATATTTTATGAGAAAGTTCGTGTAATACTTTAATGCAATACTTTTTTGTCCTGTGTTTTTCCATAATTTGATGAAAAGTCTAATGTTGAATATAGCTAGAATCGGTACTCTAAGTTACTAATGAGAAGTAATCCAAAAGAATTTAATGTGTCAAATGAAGGTAAATGCATGTTGGTTTTCCATTTCATAGTGTTTTGTTTTTTCTTTTATTAATTTTTATTAACTTTTGTATTAATTATGACAGATAAGGAAGAGAGAGTAGGAGGGTAAAATAGGTATTTAGAGATAAATTTTTCTCTCAGCTCTCAAAATCTCAATCACTGCCCTCAGTATAGCACTCACCTATTAAAAATTCAAGAGTGGGTGATGAAAACATTGCTCAAGTCCCACATAGGATTTCAAAATATGGACCCAAAGGCCAGCTCATTCATTTTGAAATATATTTACACAATCTTGATTTTTTTTTCAAATAACTTAGGGTGGGAAGTGATTGAATCACTAATTTGATCTAGGGGTGGATTGAACCATTGATTCAGTCCAAGGATGGACTGAATTGTTTATGTTTGTATTTTTGTTGGACGACGTACCTTAAACCTGTATGAGAGCACCCTTACATCTATCCGCTATCCCATCAACCTACGTCTCAAACAAATAAATAAAAAAATACATGATCAATTACAAAGCTAAATAATTAGTTATTTAACAACGCACTTATATGTAATTGGCTTAATTAAACAACCATTTAAACATGCCGAATCAATCCACACAAATGCACACCAAATTATACCTTCATATTTAACTGACGATATAACTTGAGTCTAGATTTTCATAAAATATGATACTCAGACAATTGAAATTTCTTAACAAGCAATTTCGTGATTTCTGGTCCTCAAACTTTTCTTTGAAATCAAATCTAATCTTAGATCTGCTATCACGTTAAATATGCCATAATAATCCAATACTCAAATAAATACTCAAATTTAGTAATACAAATAAAAACACTGATGATAGGGAAGTTTGATTAACTAATAACGAGACATTCATAATTTGAAATCGGATTGTAATCAACATTTCAAATTAATCCACGATGTAGTTGGAATTATATTAGAACATACAATCAAATAATGATTGATTTTATAATTTTGAGCAAAGCTAGAGTGTGTTGTGCTCACTAAAGGCATCAAAGGATTTGGTGAGTATTACTCTAAATCTATCATATTGACTTCAAACGAGATGATCAAACTATTAAAACCGTCCTACTTAACGAGTGATACGTGTACATGCAAAATTTTGAAAATTTGAAATTTATTTAGTACATAGTCAAGCGGTAAAAAAATATGACTTTGTACAAGACAAAAAAAATAAAGTTTTACAGGTTATTTTAATGCATTCATTTTTTCATGAATTTTTTACCGCTTGGCTTTGTACTAAATAAATTCAAAATTTTCAAAATTTTGCATGTACAAGCATCACTCGTGAAATAGATTGGTTTCAACAGTTTAGATTCGTCTCGTTTAAAGTCAATACGATAGATTTTAGAATTATGCTCACCAAATCTTTTGATGAGCACAACACACCATAGCTTTATTCCATAATTTTTTATGAAAATAATTAATTTATTCTCATTTTTTCTTTGCTTCTATTTTCTTTTCTATTTTGAGTTTTCCTTTTTATTTAGAAAATAAATTCGCTGTTATTCTTTGAGAATAACAAGACACCGTTATTTTCGTTGAGATTTATGTAGGGGTGAAAACTAGGGGTGTTCATTGGTTCGGTTCCGTTGAAACCGAACCGAATTAGGCAAACTAAAGTTATAATTCGGTTTCTAAAATAGAACCGAACCAAACCGATTTATCATTGCAACCGAACCGAACCGAACCGAACCAAAGTTTTATTTCGGTTTGTTCGGTTCAAACCAAAATATATTAATTTTTTTATTTAAAGCAATTGATTTATAATAAATCGAAGTTTATTAAGAAATAAACCGGGGTATTAAGAAATAAACTGGGATATTAAGAAATAAACCGAAGTATTTAAAGCCACTGATTAAGAAATAAGCCGGGGCGGTCCGGACCAAATTCATAATATAAAAGTTCGGTCGGTTTGGTTATTTAGATTTTGAATATTTCCAAACCAAACCGAACCGAACCGAAATTATAATTTGGTTTTAAAAAGCAAACCGAACCGAACCATTAAACCGAAAAAACCGAACCGTTTGATCCAAACTAATTCGGTTCGGTTCAAAACCGACTAAACCGGACCCAATAAATACCCCTAGTGAAAACAGAGCAAATACGGAGTGGATAGTGGTAAAACCATATCCATCTTCCTTTTTAATTTTCTGGATATGGATACGAATTGGATATCAGCCGGATATAGATACGGATACATATCGAATCGGATATTTATTAAAATAATATTAAAAATTACCAACGTTTATAATATTTATCTAATTTTAATAGTGAATAACAATATTTTTTTTATAATATATGTTAAAATATATAATATATATCTACTCTTAGATACGGATAATTAAAACATAAAATCATATAAATATCTATAACGATGCAAATATTCAGATATCGTACATTCACATTTAATTTTTTTTCTCAGTACCGATCGAATACGAATTGGATATTATCCGTACTGTTTTCATCCCTATATTATGTATGAAAAACTTACCCTGTTGATATTTAAATCGGAATAATAGGTTCGCGTTATTCCCGAGGAATTAACAGCAGATTTTTATTTCCTTTTAATTATCTCCGGAGTTGAGAAAGAGAGAAAGATGCTTTTATATACGTGGGTCAAAGGGGGTCAAAGGGTTGTGGGGTTTTATGGAATTCGTATCCTCTGCATTAACTGAAAAGTATCTTTTGAGTTAAATGCATGTGGACCATCCGATCCACTTTAAGATCGGTGCAAATTAGATCTGCACTAATATTAAAAGACTCATATGTTAAAATCAGACAGTCGGATTGGCTCCGTTTAATATCAGACGGCCGAGATTCCCTTTTGAGTTAATGCAGAGGATACGTGTTCGGTTTTATGAGCCGCGTGGCAACGGGTGCCACGTTAGAGCATTTCTAGCGGTGGTTTTATTTGAATTTCTAATCGCACTGGCAATTGTTTTCTTAATTTAAAAAATGTATGATATGTTTTTAATTAACAAATTTGCTTTTAAAGTAAATGATTTTAAAGTCCACGCTGGCGAAAAGTAAGATTTTTATTCGCTAATACTTTTCCGTCTTCCCTCCAGGCCTCCACTCACTCTGAAAAAAAAAAAAGTTAAATTAATTTATTCACCAGATGGCATTTCACGGATGTAGCGTCTTTGAAATTGAAGTTAAGTTAATTCTAATACAGCTGTAATTAATTTTATTTAGATTCTACCGCTGTAGATGCTCTTGACGTTTGCATATTTACAATTTAAACCTGTAAATTTTTTAATATTATAAATAAGTTAAAAATAAATTTCAAAAAAGTTATGTGAATTATGAGATGTTACATCGGAGAGGCATGTTGTAACGCCATGTATTTTGAGGTACGGTCTAATTGTTAAAATTTCATTTTAAGAACAATATAACTGATTATATAACGTCATGTATTTGAAATACTAAATTAATGTACGATACATACATAGTTTAGATATGTATATATATTTTCTTCTTCTTTCATTAAATATATTACTGTAATACGTAACTCAAAATAACTACTTTAGCTTTTCTAATTAAGAATACAAATATTAATAACAATTTCAAATTTAATAATTCGTACTAGATATTAAACGCAATTCGCTAAATTAATTTAACCATAGCATACTTTAGATAGCTTAGCACCTCTAACTTCTAAGATATATCAACCATTCACTATTTTTATTCTACACGAATCTCAAAGCCACTTAATTTCCCTGTTTAAAGCTGGGAGCAAACTTCGGCCTTAGCCAAAGGCCCAAAATTGAGTTAATTTGGTTCGGATCCGCACCCCACCATATTTAATTCTTAAGAGGTTTATCTCATTTGACTTTGGAAACATCTCAACCATTCAAGTATGTTCTGCACGGATCTCAAAGCATACCCCCTCCCTTGTATTCCCTTTTCCTCTCTGACTTACGCAGCACCTCTGTCTCTCTGCCTCTCTTTGTCGCGATACCCAGATCACCTCTCCTTCTTCTTCCTTCTAACGACACAGAACTCCAACACTCTCTCTCTCTCTTGATTTTCACCGATCACTCTCCCTCTCTTCTTCTCTCTTGCGACAAAGGCAAACCCCTCTCTCTCTCTTGATTTTTCTGTCACCGATCAACCCTTTCCCCTCTACCCCTTCCTTTGGCCGAACCACCCCCTACCCTCTCTCTCTAAACCGCCCTCTTCCTCTTCCTTCTCCATGGCTGGCCGAACCCCTCTCCCTTCCCTGGGCTGAAACCCCTCTCCCTCCCCTTGACCGAAACCCTAACCCGAAACCCATTAATCCATTAACCCTAACCCGAAACCCTTTAACCCTAACCCTAGACCCGAAACCCATTAACCCATTAACCTAGAACCCAATAACCAAAACCGAAATCCCTGCACTCTTAAAATCGATCTAATCAGTACAATAATCAAAGAGCAAACCGCGAGGTTCTAGGAGACGCTGAGAATACGCGAGATCCCGACACACGCTCAAACGAAGTCACTGAGAATACAGGTGCGGGTTCCTGGTCTTTTTACAAATAATACGAAATGCATGGATTAAGGTAGGTAAATCCTTTTTCCCAGTCTGGTCGATAAACTGCATGTTGAGAATGTCGAACACTCGGTTGTTTTTGTGTAGAATTGCATTGATAGGAAATTTTGGATGCATTGAATTGAACTGACAGGAATGGTGAATGTGAATGAGAAAACGGAGAGTTTTTAAATGAATTGTTTTAAATTGGAGCCGTCTCTGTGTGGCGGTTCTGCATGTATTTTGGAAAATTGCGTCGTCCTCGTGTGGCGATTCGTGGGGCTGTCCATGTGTGGCAGTCCAGAGTGTGAAATGTGAACAGAACGGGTCGTCCTTGTGTGACGGTTCGCCGGATGGGTCCCCGCAATGGCCCATCTAGAGTGTGATTGAACGGGTCGTCCTTGTGTGGCGATTCGCCGGATTTCTATGTACGGGCATGGATTTCCAGAGTGTGGAATTTAAAAACCTTAAACGTGAATTTAAAAGAGGCGGGGATGAAAATTGTTTTGAAATGATTGCATATCTGAATTGATAGGAAATTTGGGGAAAATTTTGAAATCTTTACTTTATTGTTATTTGGGATATTAAATGCATTGATTTGTAAAAACACCGGGCTGGAACTAAATCCCGCACTGAGAGATAGTTCGATCTCTCACCGTACCACCTTTTATGTGAGTTCCAGGAAATGGAGAAGAAGACATGGAGGAAGGCCGTGAGTGAGGAATTAGCGGAAGTTCTTAAAGTAGCCACTATTTGTTAAATTTATTTTTGTATGAACTATATATTGTGTAGACATGGCGGTAACTGTTTGACTAGCCATGTCTGACATATTTCTCCTTTCTATTTGTTTGTGAACTCCTTTTATGTTTAATATAGTTGCTTGTTGGTTGTATTATTGATAATGTATGTGATGTGCTTAACGCCTTGCGTTTGAATGCGCGGCGGGTTGTCCGGGGGTGTGACACATGTGGTGCAAGGACGGGACGCATGGCGTTGGTCTCTCTATGATCCGTCTTAGACAGATACCTGACCCTATCAAGTTAGATTCGTATTATTTTTTTTTAAAAAAGGTCTAACCCAATGAAACTTAACACCTTGTTTGGATGAAGAGTAGAGGAAGGAAGGGGAGGTGAAGAATAGAAAGGAATGGAATGGAATAGAAAGGAAGATTAACATATTTAACTTTTTCGTATTTGGTTGATTAATGAGAGAAAATAAATTTAACTTTCATTTCCGTCTTATTTCTTGTTTGGTTGATTAAAATTTAGAAGGTTAATGAGAAATTCGGTAATTGTTGTAGGTTTGTGACAAAAAAATTGTATGAGAATTATAAAGGTAAGATATAGGGTTGAGTATTTGTTCTATTTTTTCTAAATATATTTGCAACAAATTTATTTCCATCCGTTACACTCCAAATCGACAGGAAAACCGATTCTATTAATTATAATGATACAAGGTTAAATCTTTCATCTCCTATACCCTTCACCTCCGACATAATTTTATCAACCAAACACGATCCGACGGAAAGTTTTCTTTTCTTTCCATTCCCTCCATTCCTCTACTCTCCATCCAAACAAGGTGTAAGAGTCTTACAAACTAAACACCAAGAAAGATTCGTATTATTCAGAATACCGAAATTTTTTTAGTTATCATGGTAAAAAAAAAAATTAAATGATTACCACCCGGTCCAAGCTATTTTCAATCCTACCACCCACGTGGATCCAGTTCGCGCACCAAATTGGGTTGATGCGCGGACTGGGTTGGCGCACCAATTGGTGCTCTAACTGGGTTATCGCACCAAAATTGGTGCTCTAACTGGGTTATCGCACCAAAATTGGTGCTCTAACTGGGTTATCGCACCAAAATTGGTGCTCTAACTGGATTAGCGCATTAAAATTGGTGCAAAATTAGTGCTCAAATGGGGTGAAACGCACCGAAGAGCAGTAAAAATTTCGGAACAGTTGGTGCGCCAACCCAGTCCGCGCACCAACTCATTTTGGTGCGCGAAATGGATCCACGTGGGTGGTAGGATTGGAAAAATCTCAGCAAGGATGGTATTTATTTAATTTGATTTTATACTGTAATAATTAAAAAAAATTCGGTTATTATGTGCACAAATTTTGAAGTAGAAATCCAATAACTAAAATAAATTCGAATTTCTCCTGATTTGACTGAGAATTCATTCTATTTTCAGCAATATTGTAGTATTGTACCCACAGTATTGTCACCTACGGTATTGCAATACTGCAGGAGATACAGAGTCTCATAAGCCGTGAGGGTCACAATTTTTTTTTGTAATGACTATAGAAAATTGTTAATGATTATATAAGAGCTAAGCACTATTAGCACTTCTTAACACATTTTCTTTAAAATTTATACTGTATCTCCAAGCTCACATTACAATTGATATGATTATAGGAGACTTTTATTTAATGGGAAGATTAATTTTCTACATTAAATCAAATGCCTAGATATACTGATTATGCTAAAAATGAGATTTGTTATTTAAAACAATATTAGGCTATAAACTAATCCATAAATACACTAAAAGCAATAAAACAACATTATTTTCAACCCGGGACATAATAAAATTAGGCAAATTATAGTCGGTTTCCTTTGCTTGCAATCTTCTAAAACAATTATAAATACGAAGTTTGTTAGCAATGGCATGTAACTGGGACCACCTTTATCAGATATGCTAAATTTGTTTAGAAGGAAGAGTTCAGCCCTCTCCATTTCTCCAAAAACAGAAATCTAAATCTAATCATTCTCCCAAACATGATATCCGATCATCTCCAGTGGAACGAACTGGAGACAACCGATCACTATTCTAGTTCTCTTAATTAATTAGATTCTCACATTCTGACTCATTCGGTTAGTCATATATGGAACTTGCGTATTTTTTATTTTTTTGGGCGTAGATTTTAAGTATTATTATATCCAATCATTCTACGAAAGAAATACCCCCAACTCCTTTTATATCCGATTAACATTGAATCCTACGATTCTTCCTAAATTAACAACTAATAGGTTAACAATTCTCAAGGCGCATATTCTAAACTTTAATCAGTCTACATATAGCATAAGGAAATATTTTTTTAAATCAGTCTACAAATAGTAAAAAAATATTTCTCAATATTTTACCCAAAAATAATGGAAGTTCTTTTTAATTAGTAGTGTATATACAGCACAAGGCACCATATAGTTTATTGGTTCACTTTTTTGTAGTGAAGATTTAGTTAAAATTACGGGGAGAAAATATTAGAACTTTTCGCAGTATTAATTAGATGCTAATAGAAGAATGGTATATTTGCAATTTTGCATGCAGAGCAAATGAGCAATCGGAAATTTTAGAAAAGTAAATTAATCTGAAAATAATGATAAGTTAAAGAGATAAAGGAGGCGTCCACTGAGCCTATTTTCTCCAAGGTAACAGAATATTTCTGTTTTTATCAGCACCGTCCGATCAGAATCCGGACCAATCCATCCAGAGGAGGAATGTACAGGTTCCCTTAATATTTGTGCAGATTATGATCTAACCGTTCGAATCTAACCTGAAATATTCCGTCACCTCAGATGATATAAATTCGCATCAAGAATCCCACACAATAAGAACAAAGTAAGATTTCAAATAAGAACCAAACAGAGGAGCCATTCCGAGGAGGGTGGTGTGCACCTGACAACCACCACGCCATTCCTCTCTCCTCTGTCTCTCTCCCGCCTCAACCCCTCTTCCCTTTTCGCTTTTTCCAGGAGCATCGGGTTAGATTAAAATCTAACCTCAGCTCCGTTCATCTCTGCTCTCCCCCTTTCCGATTCCCACTCAAATTCAATTAATGGTGGAAAAAATGAAGTACAGCAACGGGCTATCGGGTTACAAAGACATCAGCACCGACCTATGCCCGCTCCGGCGCCGTCTAATGCTGTACCTTCTCCTCCCTCTCTTATCTCTTTATTTCCTGTACACCTTAAACCTTGTTCTCTACTCCGCAAACTATCCGCCTACTGAACCTTGCCCAAGCACCACCACCAGCTCCACTGCCACCACCAATCGCCTCTCCTTGATCAACAGCTCGAAAATTTCTGAAACAAGATTCGCTGAGACAGGTCTACAGCACATAGTCTTCGGCATTGCCGCCTCAGCCCGTCTCTGGGACAAGCGGAAAGAATACATCAAGGTCTGGTGGCGACCAAATCGAATGCGGGGCTTTGTCTGGCTAGACAAGCCTGTTAGTGAGTTCAATTCCACTGTCTCGCCTCACCGGCTCGGTCTACCCATGCTCAGGCTCTCCTCCAATACATCAAGATTCCGTTACACTCACCGGCAGGGTCACCGGTCAGCAATTCGCCTGTCCCGAATCGTCTCTGAGACGCACCGTCTCTCTCTTCCCAATGTGCGGTGGTACGTCATGGGCGACGAGGACACCGTCTTCCTGCCTGATAACCTTGTCAGAACCCTTGCCAAGCTCGACCACCGTCAGATGTACTACATTGGTTCAAATTCTGAGAGCCATTTGCAAAACATCTATTTCTCGTACAACATGGCTTACGGAGGTGGCGGTTTTGCAATCAGCCGACCGCTGGCTCAGGCACTTGCAGCAATGCAAGATGGGTGCCTTAATAGATACCCCGTACTGTATGGAAGCGATGATCGAATTCAGGCATGCATGGCTGAGCTGGGAGTGCCGCTAACCCGGCACCCGGGATTCCATCAATACGACGTATATGGCGACTTACTGGGGCTACTTTTGGCGCACCCAGTGGCCCCATTGATTTCCCTCCACCACCTTGATGTCGTGCAGCCGATCTTCCCAAACTCTGCCACTCGGGCCGTTGCGCTGAGGAAACTCTTTGCTGGGCCTGTGAGGTTGGATTCTGCTGGCGTGATGCAACAGTCGATATGCTACGATAAGGTGCACCGGTGGACGGTTTCGGTTTCTTGGGGTTTTGCAGTGCAGGTGGTGCGAGGGATCATGTCTCCAAGGGAAATGGAGATGCCAGCACGGACATTCTTGAACTGGTACCGACGGGCTGATTATACCGCATATGCCTTTAACACGCGGCCAGTGGCGCGAAATCCATGCCAGAAGCCATATGTGTATTACATGTCTGAGGCAAGGTTTGTGGAATCCAAACGTACCACCGTGACGCGGTACGATCTTAACCGTACTGATCGACCGGCTTGCCGGTGGAGGATGGCCGACCCGGCTGCGCTACTGGACCACATTGTTGTGTACAAGAAACCAGACCCTGGGTTGTGGGATCGGGTAATTAATTCCTCTGTTAATCCTCTCTGTTTAAATTTAACCGCATATGGGGTTTCTAATTTAAAATTGCATATTCGGTCTCTCTGGAACTGTAGTTGTCACCTGTCCGGGGTTTATAGTGTAATTTAATGCAAGCACAAAAAAGGTTGTTGTTTATTTAATGCTATTTTACATGAATTTGCAGTCTCCTAGAAGGAATTGCTGTAGGGTGGTGAGCACACCGACCGGTGACCGAAGCACCATGAGCATTGATGTAGGTGTATGCAAGGAAGGCGAGTTCAGTCAGATTTAGGTCAACACAAGCACTCTTATTTGCCTTTCTTTTAGATAAAATTTAGCTTTTAGAAATTCTTTTGGTGGAGTTTGCTGGAAATGCGCATGAAAAAAATAAAATACGAGGCTACTTTTGGAAAGATTCTCTAACTACAAAGTCTAGTAGCATGGACCTGGTATAAAAGTGACAAAACAGCAAGTTGACAATAAGATGATTTGTGGGGTTTTATTGAATTTCTGTAAGGCTTGTGATTACCTAAAAAAAGGTGATGGTTTGGTTGAGTCACGAGAGAAAGGAGGTAGGATGTGAATTCGGTCACATGGATGTTTCACACATATGCTGGCGCACTCTGCCATGGATATAGAGACATTTATGACCGGCTAAAGCGGTCAGAGGTGGCTGTATTTCAGTCGAAACAGAATTCAGAACAGTACAACTGATTTCTGCGATCAGTATTGAATAGCTTGGAATTGTTAGTGTTCGTAGTACACTAATAGTCTGTTGGTAGAAGTTTTCGTTTCTTTCTTATTTTTTGTTTTTTTTCTCTTTTATGAGATTATTAGGAGTTTAGAACGGAGCTCTGGTAAACAGTTGATGTAGCTACCTTTCGCTCAAGTGTATATGCAATATTTGTCAGGTTACTTTTATTATATTTGTCTGACGTAGTTTCTGGCCTTGCTGAAGGTTTTCCTAAACTTGACGCGTTTTTATTACTATCCAATGGGAAACGTATTTATTTTTCATTGCAAAATTGTTACAGTACTTCCGAGTAGTTTTGAGGTCATGTTTGATTTTGAAGTAAGAGATGGAGTAAGCTTCCTATTCTTATTCTATATTTAAGTAGCAAAATGAGTAAAACAAAAAGAGTAAGGTGATGAATTAATTCCAAATAAATTACTCTATTTTTTCATGTGGATTAACTTATTATGCTTATAAGGCCCACTGTCATAGATAGAGGTTCATTTTTCAACATTTTATTCTTCTAGATAAATTAATTTAATCCATGAGTTAAACTATTAAACGAGATGTAAAATATGTGAAGATGAAATAAACTATTTATTCTTCATTAATTTTATTCGACGACCAAACATGGCCTGAACGGCTGAACATGAAGAGCAGTGAAAACATGCATTTACGGCAAGTTCAATTTCCTTCTGAACATAATTAACAGGATTTGAGAGTAGGTCCGAGGGGCATCGGACCTACTATAGTTTGATGGGTTTAATCACCGTCGATTTGCTTTAAGATTCGTGCAAAATGCTTTAAAATTCGTGCGTGTTGTTTCAATTTTTGTACGCACAAATCTTGAATTAGATCGGACGGTCATCATGCTCGTTGAACATAAAAGTAGGTCCGATGGACATCGGACCTACTCCATTCTCAATTAGCAGAGGGAATTTCTACCATCAGGAAAGAGATATACTACCAGATATACAAATTTAATGCTCCATATAAATTTAGTAGTTGCTTTTGAATACAATGTACTACTAATATCCTATCATTTGTGTCACACCCAAATTATACAAGAAAAAAACAAGTTTCCAAAATAAGATATTTTTTGTGAAAATAATAATAATTATACTCAACCTATTTTTAGCACAATGATCTTTTTGCAACTTTTGTTGACATCTCAGACAACTAGACAAGTGAAACAGAATATCTTTCAATGATTTGAGCTCGATGATTTTGGTTTTTTTAACAAATTATTTGATGCTTGACATGAAGACACTAGTCATTAGTCAACGAGATAATAATTGCTTGAACTATTTATTTGATTCTCAAATAGTTTTTTTGGTTAAGGTTTTCAATTTTAAATGTTATTTATATTTTGAATCAAAATTATTTTCGCATTATTTATGAATTCAACAGATAATACTAGGATAATGAATTTCAGATGTTGAATTATTTTAAAATTTCAAATACCTTTTGGAACTTAAAACTTCTTTATTTTTAAATTTCCTTTTATATTAATTTGAACTCCGAGCCTTAATTTGGTTGATTAATTTATCCGAAAACATTTTTTCTCTAAAAGGAGATGAAAGTGTCTTACAAGTTACAAAGCACTTGATATGTTTGGGGCCAAATAGGTTCAGTATCTGTTAGATCAGTTTACAGTTCTTTTGTAGAGTTTGAGGCGCAAGTCCTGGGGTCATACCCAAAAATATTTTGATGATGCCTACACGTAATATTTATTATGTTCTGGTTCTTCTGTTGCTAGGATTGTAAATGGAGCAAATTCGGAGCGAATAATGCTAATATCAAATTCATATTCACGTTTTAGTGAGCGGACACAAATACGAATACGGATAATAAACGGATGTCAAAATGTAAAACTAAATTCACCTTAAACAGATATGGATACGGAGCGGATAATCTACGAATATGAGTTCGAAACGAATAATTGAGTGATATGAACTTTAAGATACAAATACTAATTAAGAAAATCAAAGCTATAAATAGAAAACTTGAATATGGAAATGAAGGTGTTCTTGAATATGGAAATTGGGTCATATGAACTTTAAAATACAAATACTAATTAAGAAAATCTAAGCCACTCCTATAATTTTAAAATTTTAGCTATGTATACTAAAATTTCATTAAATTTTATTCTTTTAGAACATTTGATATAGTCCAACTTATTTGTAGTCTATTTGGTCTAATAGTTAGAGCTTATTTTATGATTGTGAATAATTCGAGTTCAATTCTCACTCATTACATATTATGCATTTTAAGTTTTAGTCTCTTATGGAGATTTTCTAGTTCCGCCCTTAAGTATATGCAAGAGAAGGGAATGAAACAAACTTTAAAACAGTCTGTCGCTCCAACCAAGCTTTAAAATAAATAAAAAATGAAAATTCAATTCAAACTTCAAAGCAGCGACCTCCGAATCGGTGGTAAATACTAATCCCACAATTGATGGAGAGACGAGAGGAAGCGGTATATAACGCACTTCTGCTTAGAGCTGCAAACAGCGTTGTGGGAAGTGACTGTGGATCCGTGCGGTTTGTTCCGGGTATATCCAGATACCCGCTCCATTTAATCCGTATTCGGACCGGATAATCCGGATCTATTTACACCCCTATCTGTTGTGAATTTGGATATTGTATATATGATCAAATACTGGCAAAAAGAAATACCAGCATAATTTAGGAATAGTTTGTTGTCTTTTAATATAAAATATATTGATAAACTGCTTGATTTTGTTTTGCAAAACAAGCAAAAAATATGTAACTTTTACGAACATTACAGAATAAAATAACATGCTATTTATACAATTCGTTAAAATTCATAAATAATATGATGAGGTGCTAAAGGATAATAGGAGAGAGATATGAAATGAAATTGTATTTTTTTGATTGATTTTTTATTACAATTATGCTCTATATATAGAGTTTTGCCTAATTACAATTCTGCCATTAACAACCTCTTAACAACTCTAACAATATTTCTAACATCTAACTCTTGTTGCTAATCTAACCAAACTGTTACAACCAACATCTAACCAAACTGTTACAACTCTAACCATAATCTCAACTGCCTTTATTACGCCCCCTCAAGCGAAACATGGTGCGCGGTAGCAATGTTGAGCTTGCTCCGAAAAGAAGAAAATTGATGCCATAATCTCAATGTCATTGTTCTTGCGATTTGAATCGTCAAGTTTGGGTCTCCTTGAAGGTAGAAGAAGGTAGAGAGAGAAGGAGCTCTTTTGGCTCAAGAATGATTCCATGTACTTAAGAGGCTCGTTTGAGTCCTCTTTGAAAAATAAAAATAAAAGAAAATAAAAAAAATTGAATAGCTCTTGGCTTTGTGACAAGTACATGGTTTTAAGAGGCTTTGTAACTCTTTTGTCTCATTTGTGAGAATCATTTTGGAGATAGAGAAGAAGAGAAGAGAAAAGGAGCCTGGCATTGGTTCGACTTTGATGGCAATTTGATTTGAGGAATTGGAGGGGTTTAAGAGAATTTGATTCAAGGAGGAAGACATGGCGTAGTAGATTTTTGTGTTTTTGTTTTCAGTTTGGGCTTTGAGTAATGGACGAGGCCAGAGACAAAATTATGTTTCATCTACGAAAAATAAAACAAAGGTTGAAGCAGGCCTGACTCCTGAGGCCCGGCTGAAGACCACTCCCAAATAGCATTGAGTTCTTCTCTCCAGAAAACTCTCTCCATCAGAACGTCTCCTATCGGATCCTTGATTTTTTTTTCTCAAGACTTGGGTCCAAGACCCGATAAGCTCACAAGTTCTACCTTCTTCTCCGATCTGACAATAGAAGCACCGATTTTTGTTTGTTGTCGTTTCGAAGATGCTTCAGCAATTGTGAGAGAGGTTGAGAGCTTTGTCTCAGGCACCGAGGTGCGTCCGTCAACTGGTCTGGGTTTGACTCGATTGCAGTATGAGATTCTTGTTCCGATCTTTCCCTCGGATCGGGTATGGAACGCTGGTCCTCGACGAGGTTAGCGATGCAGTGCGTCAGAGAAGGTGAGAGCCTGAGATGTACTGACTGATTCGGAGCACAGAGAGTGTATGACGCGGAGCTAAATCGAGAAGGTAGAGACGAAGGATAGGCGGCGATCTGGTCAGATGCTCTCGGTCTTGTCTAATGTTTGGCCCAGTGGGCTGGTGCTAACCGGATCGCCGCCTATCCTTCGTCTCTACCTTCTCGATTTAGCTCCACGTGAGGGCTGGTGCGTGAACAGTACGCACAGGGAGATTGGGATGTCGAGTCAGCTTACGAATCCTCTGTCGAGCTAGGTGTGATAGCTCTATCGTCTGATGCGGCTCCTGAAGGTGGATGAATCTGACATGGACGGATTGATTGCAGCAGCGGGGTGGAGTCGCTGATCTGTGATCTAAGGTGGCGGTGGCGGTGGCAGAGCAAGGGTGGCTCTGGTGTGCAACGGTGGCAGGTTGGGCGCTCGGCACGGCAAGTCGTCGATGCACCTACGCTCGATCTGATACGACTCTAGAAGTCGAGGTTCTCTTCTCCTCTTTTCTGGTAAGAGAAGGAACAGAGAGACATAGAATAGAGGAATTATGGATTGGGAGAGTTAGAAGAATAAAGGGAATAAAGAAGAACAGATCTGAGAATAGGGAGAGAAGTAAAGTCTGATTTCAGATTAGAAATAAGGAGGAATAAGGAGGATTAGGCTAGAATAGAAATGCTTATTTAGGAATAAAGAATTTTTTTTTAAGCTGGAATAGGATAGGTTTAGAGGCATAATTCCTGGAATAGGCGCGAGCCTAATTCCAGTTTACCAAAGCTCTGATACCATAAAAGATAATAGAAGAGAGAGATATGAAATGAAATTGTATTTCCTTGATTGATCTTTGATTACAACTATGCTCTATATATAGAGTCTTGCCTAATTACAATTCTGCCACTAACAATCTCTTAACAACTCTAACAATATTTCTAACATCTAACTTTTGTTGCTAATCTAACCAAACTGTTACAATCAACATCTAACCAAACTGTTACAACTCTAACCATAATCTCAACTGCCTCTATTAGATGCTAAAAAATATTATACGGATACTATACGGATTTAGCTATTGTACAAACATTTGTGTTTTATTTGAAATACTATTCCAAAATCTTATTACTGTACTGTTTTCTCATTTTACTGAACGATCACAAGGCCCGACTTTTCTTTATCTGTAGCAATCTAAAAAATTAAAATTCAAAAAAGTAGTATATAGTTGGAAAAAAATTGGATTTAACGAAAACTAAACACCAATATTTTAATTCGATGTTTTTTTCTAAAACATCGATGTTTCATTTTCAGTGAAACATATATCTAGTTTGCACTTTTCGGAACGAAACATCAATATTTTATCATCTAAGTACAAACTAAATCTAAATTTGCATTTTCGCTTGAATAAAATTTTCATGAAAATTGTACTTTTTTTTTTTTTGAATTTGCAGCCCGTAGGCAATTTTTGAACTTTTTTTAAATGCTACAAATATATATATAAAAATAAAATCGGTCACAAGACTAGCCATAAAGTGCAATAAATGATGAGTTTAAACTGTAACGCCTAACGCGAACCCAACGAACAGAGCTTCAAGCGTTTTATGTTAAGTTGCGTAAGCCCATCCCCACCGTCAGCGCAAGTGTTGGATTAATTAAGAAAGAGCGTAGAATTAGAATATGACAAATACACTTGCGCTATCATTTAAGCCATTCAAGTCAATTAATGGGACCTATATCTCCTTTTCTCGTCCTTTTGACTCTTCTAGTCTTCTTCTATGTTTTAATGAGCTCATGTTACATCATTCAGTGGTCCTTCCCTGCATTCAAATTTCTTCCACGGTCCTGTGTATACGGTCTCAAGATTCGTGCACCTTCTTCAAAATCTTGTACCGCACGGTACCGTCGGTACGTCTCAAAATTATATTTTTAATTATTTTCTTTTTCTTTTTTAGATAAAGGTGGGGTAAATCCACAACCGTTACGTATGACTTAAGACGGAATACTGCACTAACTGTAACAGCTTTAATATACAATGATTCTTCTAGAACGGAATTTAGCTCTTGTAACTAACTATTCTGAACAAACTTTGACTATTTCGTAACTGTCTTTGACACAATTTGACCAATGTTGACTATGACCTGTATATAGGTCAGTACCATATCATGTAACCGTCAACTGGGAATATAGAAACACAAGTCATTCTCTCTTCAGCCATGTGAAAATTTCAGAATTTAAAAATAATTTAATAGGATATGACTGACATTCATAATTTGTATATAATACAAATATAATTCGAAAACAATTTGTGTTCTCATAATGTGTTTAAATATATGGAAATTATGAAGTTTCAAGAAAAAAATTGTGTAGATAATTCACGAATATTTCAAAAGTAATTCGTAAAATTTAAAGTTTTTTAATATTTCGGAATTTTTTTAAAAAGATTCAAAAAGGTGCTAAATATAAATCATTTGTGAATCTGATCACTAAGCTCTCCCGTAAAACTGAGTAAAAAACTTTCCTTTTTCTTAGGGGCGTGCTAAATTCAGCACATAAATTAAATTTTGAGGACTGAGAGAAAACTTTGTTTTTAAATTCCAGTTTTGCCCTTCCTTCCTCTTTCCGACGTAGTTAAGAAATGGAGTGGGCCCTTCGCACTAACTACAATTTATTTTCAGTTACGATTAAAATTCCAGTTTTGCCCTTCCTTTCTCTTGTCGGAGCTTGTCAGAGCACGATAAGTCAAGAGCCCAACGCCGTTAGCATCATTGGCGCTCAGGGAATCCATTGGCATCTTCAGGCTGGTCGGAACACCATCTCTCTCGTCAGCTTGCGAAGTCGCATTTTCTTCATATTACTCATATTCTTAAAGTTTCATTCTTTCTTTGTATGATTTTATCATTATTTATCCGTTTCAAACATGTTCTTAGTACCAATTTATTGTTTTAATGTCAATTAAGTGAATTCACATGACACTGGTACTTGTCCTTGAGTACCGGCCTTATTCGTTTGCAATCCTTTGATCGAAACTAATTCATTTGAGAATTGAGATCCTGGAGCCAGTATTGTTCTAATCCAAGGTGCAATTGGCTCGAACTGCAGATCATTCAAGATTGTCAACTTCACAATGAGCTCTCACGTGCTCGTGTTTGCTTCGAATTTTTTTATGTTGGATTGGTACATGTCCTTTGGTACCAGTTTTGAATCTCATATTTCTCTTATTCTATATGCGAGTAAACAGAAGTATGATTTTGTTTTAGATTAGAAAGAAGTATCCATCGTTTAAATTCAATAAGGTCATCAACAAAAGACACTTACAGACTATGACAAAGAGTGAATTCAACAGGAAATTTGCAAGTTCCGAAAAGAAATGGACAATTCAAGAGAACTTGATGATTAATTTTAATAGCAAACATTTTTCTTTTTAACGTTTATGTAAGAAACATAAAAGGATTTTATGAAAAGGAACTGACAAGAAGATGTACAAACTTACAAACAGGCCCTTATGGATTTTTATTTTTGTGTAAATATGAAAGTTGATTTTTTATTATTATTCTAAACATGAAACTCTTATAGAGCATAAGGATTAAACTTATCTAAACTTCAAAACATTATCAAATGACAAACATTTATCAAGATTTAACAATTAAAGGGAAGGATGCTTGGTACCAGTATACATGCCATCTCTCTATGTTTTTTTTTAAACACATTGAATATTAATCTTGAGGAAAATGATATTATGTAGAAGACAGGGTCAAGGAGTATCCTCCTAAGTATCTGACTCAAGCAAATTGAAACGGACAGCCCAGATTAATATTATCTAGGCCAAACTCAATCCGGTGCCTATAGAGACTGTAGGGGTCTGAGCTGATGTGAATTCTCTTTTCTTATGAGGTGAATTGCTCGAGTAAGGTAACCTGTGGTGACGTGAATTATCTTTTCTTATGATTGACAAATAAAGTAAAATTAAAGCGAAATAAATGTTAAATAACTTTAAAATATTGATGTTTTATAGAAGTGAGATAACATTAAATATAGAATAGTGCTCCGACATGTGGTCCTTCCTTTCTTGACTTTAGGATTAGGTGTAAACATAGAATAGTGCAGCAGTGGTACAATTATTTTTAATTCTGCGTTAAGAGCATCTTTCTTTGTGCCACGTGTCTATGGCAAAGCTAGTAGGCACCTTATAAAACTCTGGAGGTTGGTGAAATAGTTAATCCAAACAGAGATTATTTAAAAAACACTTGCTAGATTCTGATCAACTTTTTTTAACTGCAATATGGATAAACCGATAAACCTCGTACATTTTTACTAATGATGCTGGAGATCCCTATGTTTAATTAATGAGAATCCAAATCGCCGGTTACATTTTTTATTAGCATAGATTGAATTACACAAGTCACCATCACGTGTATCTCACCAGACTTGAATAATTGTATAGATATCATAATGTTTACGGAGGTCCCGGTACTAAGAGTAAAAACCGTGCTCAAAATTTGAAACAGAAAATCGCGACTGAGTTCAGTGACATGGTACAAGAGTTGGGGTTTTAATATTGAGGGGCTGCTAGTGTAGCAATTACATTTCAAGATTTGATGAATAAATAATAAATTTATAGTTTTAGTGGGCAATATTTTAATAATAAAATATTTCAATGGGCACATACCTAACAAAAAATTAAAGCATTTCTAAGATTCAGGGTAAAATGCACACACCTAAACTCCAACCCAAAGGCAAAAACTAAAGTTTGGTGTACAGTGTACAAGATAATATTTTCTGTTATCACTACAAAAGAGAAACTGGGAACAAAGATTATCTCCATTATCTTTTCCATTTCGTAATCCCAGAAAGCAAGCACACAACTCTTAAGCTCATAGTGCCAACAAAAATTTGCTTTCATGCTAAATACAGTGAAGAGACAAGAGAAGAAGCAAAGATCGGGGGAAAACTGGGAAGCCGTACTATCTATTTGCGGCTGAGCATGCTTAATGATCAACTTTCCAATATTTTCACCTGACAAGGAAAAACCAGCTCAATTGAAAAGAACTAGAACCACAAGGACAGCCCACAAACTCATATCACCCAAGGTTACCGACTATTTCTGTTTAGATCCAGACCATCTGATCAGAATTTGCACAAATATTTAAGGGCCCCGTGCATTCCACCTCGGGCCGGATTGGCCCGGATTCTGATTGGACGGTCAGGATCTAAACATATATTCTGTTACCTCAGAGGATATGGACTCCATCATTTACTACAAGATATGAAAAGTACAAAGGACATGTTCATTTGTTTATACAATTACCTTTTTTGACAATGTTAACTACTTTAATAAGTGCTTCCAAGCTCAGCACCATTCTGTCGAATGATCTTGGCAGCTTGTATCAGAATATCTTGTTCTGCTGCAAATAACTCATCTTTTCTCTGCAACAATTATTCAAATATTAAATGAAAAGAGACTATATGCAAGTAGCATCACCAATCAGTTAGGTCTTTTATGGGTTGATAGGCCAAACAGAAAATTAGACACATCCATTTCATCTTAACTTTACAAGAATTCAATGATGTATAAATTTTCTTTGTTTGATATTAAAAAGAAGTAGAGGAGTATCTCACAATCCCAATTTATATTTCACCTAGGTTTGATGGAAATAAAATAATTTGTACATATATAATATGGTTTTATGATCTGTTGTAAATCGCAATCTCATCTAATATGGACATATTATTGGGCATAGGTGGCTTACAGATCAAATTTTTCTGCAAGTAATGTGCTCATAAATTATCCATCAAAAGCCAGTTCATGACAAATTTCATTTTGTTTAATAATAGTACAACAAACATCATATTTTATTATTTTTTATGCCAATCATAAAGACTGTCAAGCAAAATCCATAGCCAATAGATCCTAACACTTTATAAATAGATATAAATATTTATTTAATTCTCAATAATGCAAATTAACTTCTAAATGCTGTCATGTTGGGTCAGGTCTAGGCATGATCTGTTGACCTGCACGGCTTGTATTGGGTCAGGCAAGATTTGGCATAGCCAAGTATGAGGAAAACTTAAGAAAAAATAAAGAAACTGAAAAAGAAAAGACGAACCATGGATCTAATGTTGCAACCAATTGTGAGTTCACCGTAAGAACTTTCAAGTCGAGAGAGATAACAGAATGGAGCATCTTGTTCCAAGAAAACTTTTGGGTTGGTTCTGAGCATATTCTTTATCTCTTCAGAAATTGGGGGTATCTTTTCTATATCCTCAACCCTTATGGGTATCTTTGTAAGACAGGCACGCCACTGGGCCCGAGACTTGTTCACTATCACCTGGCAAGGTTTGAAAAGTTAGAGAATACAGGCATAGTACATTCCTGTTATAAGCCAAGCCGATTTTTTCATCAGTAACACAAAAAAGAAAAAAAAATTCACCTATCCTTTTCAGAAAATTTCGATTTATGAGATAGCTTTTACTTTTGAAGAGTGAGGCTATGGCGCTTTGCAATGTACACCTACCTAGTGTGCTTTGACACAGCAGGCGTCGGATTTGTGTCAAGATCATGCTGGATGAAAATCGAAGCATATCCAACGATTGTTGTATTGAAGCACACTAGATAGGTGTACATTGCAAAGCACCATAGCCACACTCTTTTTTGAAATATTATTCAGCAATTTTGGGTATACATCAAAATTTGCTGAAAGAGATGGTACGGGTGGAATTTTTTTTTTTTTTTTTTGTTATAGATAAAAAGATCAGTGTTATAAGTGCATTTACCATATAAATAATACCGTACCTGACTGGAGAAAAGGGAGTTTGGAACTATAACAGGGAACTTTTCTGGATTGATCAAAGATGTACTTGTAAGCCCAACATCAGTTACTTTTCCCTCTATTGATCCAGCCTGCACACTCAACGAGTTAAAAAAATATCATAAATTCCATTGCAATTTAGAAATGTAAAATTTTTCTACTTGACAAATAAGTAGAGAGATAGAGAGAGGTACTTTAATGTTATCACCAATAGAAAACGGCTTTGAAAATTGTAAAGAAAATCCGCTGAGTATGTTACCCAATATATCTCTAGCAGCAAAAGCAGTCGCCACACCTTTGCCAAAGTAAGATAAAAAATCAATAGGTTTTGTCATTGTTATCTCCATTAAAATTTCCTAATTTGAAATACCCATCAAAACTACAAACTATAAATATTTGGCCCGTTAAGAGTTTATGCTCTCTAATACTCACTAATTAGGTTAATTCTAGTTTAAATAATGTTGGCCTAAAATTTATGTACCATTTGCTCAGTCCCTCATCAGTAAAAGGCCAGATTACCCCAGAAAAAGAATGCCAGCACTTTTTTCTGAATCGGTAATGGTATCCAATATCAGTACACTTACCAATCTTGGTGCTCTTTTTCACCCGATAAAAATATAATACAAAAGTAGGTTGTTATATATTTACAAGGTAAGAATGGGTTGTCTCTATTTGTATGGCCCAATGAGCAAAAGATTATTGTGAATAATTATAACACATTTAAGGTACTAATGATCACAGTGACAAACTCAAACTTGGGAATAATTTGGCGAGGTCTAAAGTTCATGATACAGGTATGTATAATTCAGACCTAATTTAGTTTCTTAAAATTCATTAAATAATTAAAATTCTGATGTTTTTTAAAAAAGAAAACAAAATTCTACAAATAGTTTGGGCATAATTTGCAAAATTTGTCAAATAAGCGATTAATTCATAAAATCCGTTTAATTACCGAAATTTTTCAGGAAGGTGCAAAAATTGAATAATTGTTGAAAATTTGCGAAACTTGTTACTATGCTTATGTAGCAAACAGAAAGCATACTGTTTAATTTATACATATAAAGCAAACTGGAATGGCATGGTACAACCTGAGTAATATAGCACTTACCAGTCACAGCAAATACCTGTTAGTTGCAGAGAACAAACTGGAATATGCAATTTGCACCAGTGAAATCATCCATAATAAATGATTCTTACTTAAATTTCACCTTGATCTAGTTAATAAATAAGATAATACCTCCAACTCCACCAACAGTTAGGATTGACTGCACCGCAATCCCACATGCCTCGGCCAGGCCCATCACACCGATAAAAATAAGCCCGAGTGAAGACACCTTGTCAAGTGCCGATAGTTTCTCCCGGTCGAGACCAACATTAATTTGGTTAGCAGCAACACTAGCAAGGACGTAAGTTTTCCACCTCTGAAGGAACCAAACCAGTGACAACACCGCTGCACCCCTCCAACATTGCGGGAGATGTACTGAAATACTCGGTGCAAACATTGCCCCTCTACAAAAATAAAAGCTCAATTATGTACATGGGAGATTTCACCCAAAAATAAAGATGACAAAAAAGCCCGTGTTATATGTAGTAGCAAAAAGCACCCATTATTATGTTTCTACAAAAAGCCCAAACAAGTGAGATGAGCACTAATTGGGTTCTAGCTCAATACGTGATGACTTTGCCCTTGAATTTATTGATTCCAGCATTTGTCAATCCTCGAGTCTAGAACTCTAGGCCAATTAAAAATGATTCCATCCTCTAGTCAATTCACCTCCTACAAAATCTTCTTTTGTACCATATATAAGTGATTTACAGGAAAAAAAAATATTCAGACAAATACCAAAGTATGTGTCACTATCTGCGAATAAGGATTACTGAAAGGTGTTTAATGCAATATAACTGATGTAATTCCTTTTAAAACAAAGATGATATGAAAACTTACATTTCAGAGAAGGCCATAAAAGTGATCAGGTATTTTGCGGGGTCCTCTAAAGCATTCCACATGCTGTTTTTATAAGGAACCTCGATCTTTGTTGGCCCTCCCAACAAAACCAAAAGAGGGCTCTGTGATGTGTACTTGTGAATCTTCCGAAATAAAACTGGCATAACAAACCATGCAAGCACCGAACCGAAAAGGGTACCACCAACTGATACAATCACTTTCTCCAAATTTGGGTACGTATCATACAACTGTTGTAGATGTGGCATGACTGAGTCAGATATCTCTTTTGCTTTGTTGCTGACGGCTGAGGTGGCATCTGCGGTAGACTGGTACGCCTTTTCAAGGAAGTCAGTCAATTTGGTACCATCATCTGAGTTGTTTGGTTGAGCATTTGATGAGTAGGACCGGTGGTACGTTGTAGTGGTGAGTGTAGAGGGGAAAAGGCTCTTTTGTGGTTGAAACATGTGTTTTCTGAAGGGTTTCGTATGGGTCGGTAGAGAGTAGAGTAGGGGTACTTTGGTCTTCTTCCATGCAGAATGCAAGGCAACAGTTTGAGGTTTTTCAGGTGCTTGATTAATTAAACTTGTTGGATTAATTAAGGCAGCATAAGGTTTGATTGTTTTTTCTCTGAAGTAACTGTTGTTGGCACTGAGATACGAGCTACTTAGTAGCTTGTTTATTCTATTCATTTTGTCTTTTATTTTGTAGTTGTGATTATATCATCTGTCATCAACAGAGTCAATATTAGAACAGGAATATGTTATAATGCAAGGACGAAGATAATGAGAAAAAGATGAGTAGAACTAGCGTGTTCTTAAGTTCACCAAGCCTCTTTGTGAACTCAACTCTAAAACCTATCGGATTAACTTCAAATGACGAATCCGAACCATTGAAACCCGTCTACCTTACGAGTGATGCGTCTACATGTGAAAATTTAAAATTTTTGAATTAATTTTTTATAGAGTCAAGCGGTCAAAATTAGAACAGTTTGAGGTTTTGTATGTAGATGCATCACTCGTAAGGTTTTCAACGGTTCGGATTCGTCATTTGAAGTCAATCCGATAGGTTTTAGAGTTGAGTTCACAAAGAGGCTTGGTGAACTTAGGAACACCCTAGTTCTACTCGAAAAAGATATCTATTTTAAGCAGCTAATTTGAAAACCAAAATCAAACATATATTATAATTATAGATTATAAAATAATGAAGAAGACAATCTGAGGACAATGTTGCATTAGATTCTTTCTAATTTCTAAAGGAGCAGCATTCAACAGATCATACAGGGACTAAAATAGGAAATCTGTAACTAGCATTAGATTTTAAGTTGAAGTTGACTGCATTGAAAAAGCCTAAACCTGGGATTAAGAAACTTCTAAGTTTTAACACAATACTCGTACTCCCTTAAATCAATCGGTTAATAATTGCTTAATTTTAACTAACAATAGTTCATAACAAGACTAAATGAAATATTAAGACAATTAAACCAAAAGTCTATCGAATTTCAAAATAAAACAAGAACGACAATGACAACAGTGTTTTTCGGAAAGAAAAAGGGAAGCGACTTACCGATTTAAAAAGGTACTGATCGTAAGGGATGATTTCTCGCCCAAACGCTAAATGGAAATGTACTGATGCTCTTCACCTGATCGGGAGCAAAGAAAGCAGTGAGTGGGGAAACAGTGGGTCTTGACTTGCGAGAGGGAGGCGATTTGATTCTATCCAATTCTGAACGACCACTAACGAAGGCCCAAAATAAAGTTGTTTTAGGCCCGTAATCAGTTGAGCTCACTTCTCGCTCGCAGCTAGGCCCGTAATCAGTTGAACGAAATTCTGGTAGCATAAGAATAAACATCCTTTACAAAATACAAAATTCTTATGACTTACGACTTTGACATGGTGCAACAGATGAATCTTCGCCATTCGGGTGGAACATCTATTTCTTTGACAGATAGGGATGAGATTTGAACTCAAATTTTCACAACTATTTAATCACTAAGCTACAATCACACATTAGCATTTTATGAGAGATTTAAATTGACTTTCAATATAAATAATAAAAAAATAAAAATCATGGAAATCACTAAGCATCTCTGCTCGGTTTATATCGGCCCGTACTACCAGAGAAACAATTACAAATGGGCCGACCAAAATTTAGGTTTGTTAAAGGCAACAAATGATTCCATACTTTCATATATCTCAAAAACTCGGCATTTTCAATCTCTTCTTTGTCAATTCTTTTGAGGGACTGAAACAGTAATCAACCCTGTTTCACATGTCAATTAATGCTATAAATTAGCGTACCACATCAATAAACTAAGGAAAATGTGGATCTATATGTTACAATATTGGGAAGAATATTGCATGTAAGACTTTGCTTATAGTGTAATTGAACAATCCGCTGTCTTTTTTATTGTTTTTGTTTGCTCCCCTTTGATATGGAAAGGAAAGGGGAGAAATTTGTAACATTAATATAATTGACTTAGCTTAGGATAAATTTATTGCATAAGCACATCACAGTTAGTACTGATTTTAAAAGAGTACATTTTTCATGATCATAGACTTTCCATTGATTGTTATCTATTAATGAAGAATCTGGGGCACCTATTTTGTGAACAATATGTTCTCTTACTTCATTAAAAAGGTGTGAGCGTTGTGCAAAAACTTTTACAGAAGTGATTGTAGCTCTCAATTCATATTATACAATCTCAGATATCAAATAGACATAGATCAATTACATTAATCTCTCAATTCATATTATGGCGTGAGCGTTGTGCAAAAACTTTTACAGAAGTGACCAAAGAAATATCAGACCTAAAGGAGGAAGTAATTTGGCAGTTACAGTTTTACACAACATAACCGGATTAGACGAAGAAGGACTAAAGGATATTGATATATGGGACAAGCTTCTCTTGATTTTTCTTTTCCTTTTATTACTGTTTCTTTCATTTACCTTTCCTTTTCATATTTTTCTTCATTCATTACTTTTTTGGCTCAATTGTTTTGAACACATTGTTATTTACTTTACTGTTACATTCCTTATGTAATGGTGGATGAAATCTTGAATGAAATAGGAACTAGATCCATATTTTTCTTAAAAAAAACTATTTTTCTTGAATTAAACCACCTTTTGTCTGCTTAATTTTCAAAAGAGCTATTTTCTTAATCTACTTTTATTGAACATCAACTCTTTAGCACTACTTAAAAATTTAATTACATGTTCGTTTCTAAACAATCTAGATACTGTAATTCCTTGCTCAAATATAAAAGTGGACAATTTAATGTTCACTGTTATTAACCTTCCTATACATTTCTTGAAGGAGGTGAAAAGTTGCTTTTAGGAATGATCGGCTTGAACCAGGACAAGTGGACAAGTGGACTTTAGTAGAGTCAACTGTTAGGATCTTCTTTAATTTGTATAGCAAAAGAAAATCATTACGTCGTCAACGCAATGTATGGTGCCACCATGAGCGGAAGTGTGTCAAATTATATGGCGGTGAGTGCGGACACGTACATATCCCTCAACATTCAAGATGAATTCACATCCTCTGAGATATCTCAAACTTTGAGGTTTTTTGGGTAAATTTTAACCGTTCAAATACGTTCTGCACGAATCTCAAAGCATAAAAAGTAGTCCCCTGCTCTATCCCGAATTGGCCCCGTAGTACGTTTGTTTCAAAAAAGAATAGGCACCGTACACAAAAGTTGAGATATCTCAGAGACAGAGATACGCACTCAATTCCCCGATTTTTATTAATAGTATTAGAAAATAAATTTAAATTCATGAAATTAGTTTCAGAATATTTTCAAAACTATAGCACGGACTTGATGAATGGTACAACTAAAAAAACACATCAAATTCATCATAAAAAAAGCCTACGACTCATCTTTCCAAAAAAAAGAAAACACGTCAGATTCATCATTGAAAAGGGTGACCGTGCCCTAATAAAAAAGCTTTCGCTTGAGGTTGTGGTATTTCAATCATCAGGTATAGGAGGAAACCTCTTGTAATTATAATTGTAATACCTCCTTTTTTTGCTCGAGAGGAAGGCCCATTCTAGATAAAGCAAGGGCTAATAAGTCAAAAGCTAAGGGATCCAATAGAGAAGGAAGAACGGATGCCTTTTTAAGCCACAAGCAAGCTCTCCTCCCGCTATTTTTATTAATACTCTCGAAACAATAAAAAATGGTAAATCTGTCCTCGGTTTTAAATTAACTTTAAACGTCCTGATTGTCCCATATTGGAGCGGTCCACTCTCCCAACCAAACCGCTTCATTGTGAGGCGGTCAGCTATCAGTACCAAACCGCCCCACGTTTGAACGGTTTGATTATTATTATTTTTTTTAAATGTTGTGCCATTTTTTAATTTCGTAATTTACAGTTCTAATTTTTATAATGATTTATGGTTATAATTTGTTATAATTGACGATTATACTTTTATTTGTTGTAATGTTTTATTGTAATTTTATTTGTTATAATTTCTATAATAATTTATAGTTATATTTTTATAATTGACGATTATAATTTTATTTGTTGTAATATTTTATAATATGTTATATATTTATTATAGTTTTATTTGTTATAAATTTATTTAATGTTATAAATTGGTTTTTTCGACTAGATAAACAACAAAATTAAATAATCTAAATGGTAAGTCTACAACATAAAATCTAATTCAAATATGAAATATAACAAACCAAACATAAAATACTACAAATCTATCTAACTAAAAAAAACATGAAAAACCTAACGACGAGGGTGGCGATGACCGGAGAGATCCAACTTAGGAGGTTGATGGTGGTCCCTGTGCGACAGCTGACGCCTCAAGTGAACCTCCCCCTCATCCTCGTCATCCTGGAGATCATCCACATCCATCTCCGACGCCGCACCGGCCGCTCATGGATCCTCCTGCTGCAAAGATAACTGTGTACGACGGACCCATGAGAGATCCTAATGGATCGGCCTCCCAGGTAGAATGTACGTGGCCGGAGGCAGTGTGCCAAGTATAGCAGAGACAAAGGCATATGCACCCTACGCCCCACTCCTACTAGCCTCGTTGTCGTGCTCTCTGGTCTCTGCGTATTGTGGTTTGTGGAGGCTCTGTACCTTATACCCGGTATCATCTTCAATGAGATCAGTCATAGTGAACTCGGGATTGGCCTGCCAAGTAGAAGCCACATCCTATATGTAAACAATGTTAGTTTTGGTACATACAAATAACTGGTAAGTTAATTAAATAATAAAGAAAATCACTGACCTCTCCAATCTGCACCGGAACTCCATATTTGTTGTAATAAGCGCTCCATGCATTGTTATTCAACACCCATTAGTGGAACGCCCAACCTGAGTCATCCTCTGCATAATTGAAGATAACTTAATAAGAATATATTTTTAAAGAGAAATTATTGTGTATGACACCTTCATATTAACTTGTAATCACCTGCAGGAGGTGGCGGCATCTCATCATCGTAGATAGCGACTCGGGGCTGATCCGAATCTCGTGGTGTGGGTTTTATCTCACGCCAATTGATGTTCTCCCCACTGTCGTGCAACATGCCATTGAGGCACCCGTCCCAGCCAGAGTCCTCAACGACTGGTGCACTGTGTTGGAGCATTTGACATCCTATCGATCTCCAACCAATCTTCGCCATACACACCAGGCTGTGTGCCACCCCTCTAATACCAGACAAAAGCCGCACAAAATATTTTTTTTATTATTATTAGAGAAACGCATAAATAAACATTTAATTTTTTAAATATGTCGGTTTCTGTTAAATTTACCGCGCGAGACTAGACCGGTCCGAAAGGCAAGTATGTCCTGGAGGCATCACCCATGAGTCTTCGTCGAAGGGTCTCACCATAGTGCCCATGTAGATATACTGGTGGCATGCACCACCTCTGGTACCAAACGACATATCTCAAAGCCCACTGTGAGGCGGTCAGGTTGTTTTTAAAAATATTTAAAACCGAGGGCAGATTTGTTATTTTTTATTTTATTGAGAGTATGAATAAAAATAGCGGGCTCTACTATGCATATCTTTCTTCTAAGGGGGCTGTAACCTGTAATATAATAATAATAACAATAAAAAATAATAATAGCAATAATTATTATTATTTTATATTATTTTTGAGTAATGGTTGATGATCAAACAATTTAACTATTTAATATTCACAAGATTATTATTATTGTAGTCGGATTTCCACAATATTATTAGTTGTTGTATTTTATAAATATTTTTGTAAAAGTTGGAGATCAAACTATTTAATTATTTAATATTCATAAGGAATCTCCATCTAGTTTTTTTTTAGTAAAAGTTGGAGGTCAAGCTATCAAACTATTTAATATCTACAAATGATTGTCTTTTCCGAGTTTTGAACACCTCCCATACAGAAAACATTGCCTTTGTGACTAGACCAAAAACTGATTCTCATCTTTATCTAGTTATTTTTTTTAGTAAGAATAGAAATCACGCTCCCATTTTATTAACCGAATTGATTACATTATTTGATAAGATTTTGAGAAATAATTATGCGATGGATTTACATATGGAGTGGAAAAAAAATGAAAAAAAAAATAGACAACACAGCGACAAAAAAAAAACAAAAACCAAAAATCAGGATTGGTACGGTACTATCCTTCTCATGCTTGTTAAAATCCACTGAGTCTTTACCTCATCCGTCAATTCTTCTATTGTCTTGGAACGTTCTCTAAATATTCTTGCACAATCTCCATCTAGTTTTTGGGATTTTTTTTTAAAACCGTAATTAAAATAATTAATTTTAAATAAACAACATGATTACTCAGTTTTTTACAAAAACTATAAAAACCGAACTGCCAATTCAGTTTGAACGTTTTCTGTTTCTCTAAACCGAATTGCCAATTTGGTTTAGGATTTTTTCACAACATTTTCGCTACCACGCCACAAAAAATTCAAAAAGTGAGCAAACCGAATTGCCAATTCGGTTTAGGGGTTTTTTTAGCCTAAACCGAATTGGCATTTCGGTTTAGGTTTTTTTTTTTTAGACACTAAGAAGACCAAAATAAAGAAATCTAACACTGGAAATTTGAATTTTTTGTTTAAATTATTTGATAGATTATGATATATATATATATATATATAATTAGCATATTTATACTAAAATACGCTAAATTACTTGAGATTATGTTGAATTACACTATATTAAGTTAAATTACACTAAATTACATTACATTACGCTAAAAAACGGTAAATTACGCTAAATTACATATGAATAGGGACGATATCTTCACTGAAAAGGCGAAAAACGATGGCGAAACTTCAAACGGTCATAAAACGGCGCTCGAGTGTCTGATTTCAGCAAATGACCACTTTTCGGAAAGCTTGCAAAAATGTGCATGCGTCCGTGCCCGCGATGCTGGATTCCAAAATTCAGAATCGCCAAAAAATAAAGAGAAGAGCCTCAAAACTTGAGTTGAAGTTTCCTATTAAGATTTTCATTTCTATTATTCAATCCAAATAGCTCAGTAAATTAGTTACATAATAAACTGTAGAATACCAATTTTTACTATTTTCAGAATTTTTTTACTATTTTTTATGATTCATGAAAGATGGCACATAATCAGTCTATTTTAGCGTAATTTTGCGTAATTAGCGGAGTTATTGTAATTTAGCGTAATTTAGTGTAATTCAACATAATTTATTGTAATACAGTGTAATTCAACATAATTTCAAGTAATTTAGTGTATTTTTTTTGTTGCTAATTATAAATCAAAAGAATTAATCTAACAAATAATTTAAACAAAAATTCAAATTTTCAGTGTTAGATTTCTTTTTTTTGCTCTTCTTAGTTTCTAATAATAAAAAAAAACTAAACCGAAATGGCAATTCGGTTTAGGCTAAAAAAGCCCTAAACCGAATTGCCATCTCGGTTTAGGGAGATTTACACGCAAGGTTACAGAGTTTGGTGTGAGAATTGTGAAAAAAGCCTAAACCGAATTGGCAATTCGGTTTAGAGAAACATAAAACGTCCAAACCGAATTGGCAGTTCGGTTTTTATGATTTTTGTAAAAAATCGAGTAATCATGTTGTTTATATAAAATTAATTATTTTAATTACGGTTTTTAAAAAAAATCCTAGTTTTTGAACCTGCAATCTGCCAATCTCTTACGCGGATGATATTTTCTTTGCCAAAGTATGATTCTCATCATCATCTGGTTTCCATATGGAAGTACTTCGTGGTTTTGTCAATTATGTTAATCATGTTTATTTCAGTTGTGACTTGATTTATGTTTTTAATCCCATGATTTTTGGGTTTCCTAGATTCGAGACCATTGATTCTCTAAGGGCCTGTTCGGCGCAAAAAGGGGAATGGGCGTGGGCACAGGAATTGAACTAAATTTTACTGTGTGCGTGGGAAAAAAAATTTAATCAAAGTGAATTTTTTTTTCCCACGAACACAGTAACGTGCCGAACAGGCCCTAAATGAATCATGTTGCGTTGGATTCACAATTCATATTGTGTCAAGACTTGTAATTTCAGATATGTATTGATTTTGTCCCCTCACAAATTCAATTCTTAATTTCTCAAGGCAAACTGTAAGAATCGGGACTGTCTGATGGGTATCGGATTCAGTTCGATGACTGATCATAGTCATCGGTTTGAATCAAGATTCACTCAAACAATTTTAAAATTTGTGGGGATCAAATGCACACGATTCTTGATGTGGATCGGACGGCTTTAACTGATCATCAAACAAAATTTAATCTGATAACCATTGAACCGACCCCACTCCAAAAATACATACCATGGCGCGCTTTTGCTTTCACTTTAATCACAACCAAAATACATATTAAGATGTAGCTGATTCGTGAATTAACTTTAAGGTTGCAGCACATGCATGAAAAAGAAAAATTGTTTGGGATCTCGAGAGACTTGGCAATGATGCATGGGGGAGACAAAAGATAGCTAGTTCTGAAGAATAGAATAAATCAAAACCTAAACTCTTTATATACTTCATCACCAGCAAATGTACTAAATCCCAAATATGCTCTCACTATTAGAATGGGATCTTTTTCTAAGGACAGAAAATGGCTTCTTCCTAGGGCTTACCCTCGGAACAAGTCCTGAAATTGGTTTTTCCGCGCGCCACCCTCGGAAAAAGACCGTCGCAAAAGCCTTCGATGGAAATACCCAGTATTTCCGAGGGGGCCGTTGGAAATACTAATTTCTGGCTTTTTCCGTGTGCTAGCCCTCGGAAAAAGTACGCTCGGAAATACTTTTACATCCAACTCAGGGGTTGATTATTTCCAAGGGCAACGTCTGTGGGTCCCACCTTATTTATTCCAAGGCAAACAAATAAGGACCCCACATAGTATTTCCCAGGCTATCCAACGTTGGTCCCAACTAGTTATTTCCAAGGGCAGCATATGTGGGACCCACATAGTATTTCTAAGACTATCTAACATGGGACCCACCTGATTTCTTTCAATTCCCATTCAGCCAATTCCCCAATTCTCCAATTCCCATTCAACCAAATTCCCCAATTCCATTTAGCCAAATTAACAAACACATTGAAATATAGAGAAAAAACACGTTATTAACATTAATAGACATATAATCATAGTACATTGTATTAAAATACCAAAAAATATTACAATAGAAATGCTAAAAGAAACTTCTATATATAACCAAAATATGCCCTAATTCAAGACGACTAATAAAATTATATCTAAAATTGACTAAATTTGCAAAAATATTTTTACAAGAACCATGTAGTCACTCTTCCTTTTATCTTG
This sequence comes from Carex myosuroides, assembly GCA_028015225.1. Classification (NCBI taxonomy): domain Eukaryota; kingdom Viridiplantae; phylum Streptophyta; class Magnoliopsida; order Poales; family Cyperaceae; genus Carex; species Carex myosuroides. Next base: position 16,033,318 of record CM051466.1, read on the forward strand.
CTATGTTGTTCTCACTGCTGTAAAAATGAGAAAGTGAGTTAGTTTGTTTTACAGAGCAGAGTATCGTTGATTATTGGATATTTGAATTTTTCAAGCATTGTTTCCACATTGTACAAAAAAAAAAGTACATATATATAAGCAGTAATGGAAAAAAGTACATGTATAACAAAAAATACAAGGAAAAAAATACAGTGGCAATACAATCTTGGCTTCCTGTCTCAAACCTTAAAAGTAATAAAAGGAAAGAAAATACTGCTCTAAATTGGGCATATTCTTTTATAATTTGTGGCAACTTTAGTACAGAAGTAAATTTCAGAAAAAATACCAACAATAATGGAAATTCTAATATACTTTGTAAGTTTAATTTAGTTGAAGTTGCAGATTATGGAAATGCAAGCATATGAAAAGTGCTTGTCTTACCGGAATTAAGGCATTAACAAAGACATCATAGTTAAGGGGCTGACATTATCATGATAGTTGAACTCAGTCTCATTTATTGCCACCATCTGAAAAGCAAAAAAAAATTGTAAGAAATCATTTTGTTCATGCATATTTATACATTGGTGAATTATTTCCAACAAAAATTTCAAGCATAGTCTAGAAGTAGCATTGAATTAACATTTATTACCTCATCAAGTGAAACCCTAGAGTATTATGTATTGCAAAAAAACAAACAATGACTTGGAACCTCTAGTGAATTAACATTTCAGGGGCGGCCAAAGGGTGTCACTCCAAATACAGCTTGAAACCTCTTGTACCTAGTCTCTCTGAACTCCTTGGAGTTGAGGTATGTTATGATATGCATGATCTTTCAGCCAATAATAAGATTTGTGGTTTTTCTATGTGCTTTTGTCATATGGATTGTTATGGTAGTGTGTTTGATCATTTTGATTTTGGGTTGAATTGGTTCAGGTTAAGATTCAATGTGTAGACAAGTCCAATTGCAAGGTCTCTTATTTACAATAATACTGCTAATTGCAAGGTCTAATTAATAATTGTCACATCTCCTCTTAATTAATCAGTCCCTAAAAATCTGCGATCTCACTCTTAATCAGCCCCAAAAAATGCTAATTACAAGTAAACTTACTGTGTTCTTTGCTTGCTGGTATCCAGATCAACCTCTGAACTAATATGGTTAGGTCAAATTTGGAAGAAGTGCTGATTTGTTTAAGGTAAAACCTATGTATTTACTAACTATACATTCCTATGCATTACACCTATATATTTACATAAAAATTGATGTATCACTCAGTTTACTTAACCTAACTAGTATAGTAAGCAAGGCATAAGAATAAGTTTATTTTTGTCCTACATGTGTAAAATAATCAGTAGTATTGTCCTAGCAGTAAAATAAAAGAAAAAAAGGCATTTCTGTAAAATAAGTAAATAAAAGGGGTCTACTGACAAAGAATATGAAATGAGAGCATGAAAATATAAATGAATATATCAACATCACTTGTCTTATGTTACTGTACCTATACCATATCGACACCAAACATCAAAACAGAAAACAAAGCAACTGGTATTAGGGGTACAAAGACAAAAATTGAATAGAATCCTGAATTTTTTATTTCTTTTGTTATGATATAGAAAGCATAATCAAATCATTGCATTTAAGTTGAATTTGTTATTTTTCTTTTCTTATGATAACGATTTTTTTTCCTGCATTGATATCTTCTTTGAAAAATTATTTTGCAGATTTATTGCATCAAAACATAGAGAAATTTCCTTTTATGACCATGTAATAATTTTTCTTCATTGAAATCTTTCTTGTAGGAATGTGGCTGTCTAATTAAAATAGGATGTAGGCTGCACATAATTTTTAGGAGCAGATGGAGAGTGAAAAAACACTAGTTCGAGCATTTAGTAATGAATTAGACAATATATGCTGTGGTAATATTGCTTTGGATGTATTATTTGGGTCAAAGCAAACACATGTTTCATTTTTTGAATCGCAATCCAGTTGCAAAATTTCTCTGGAAGCCATTTCAATGAAATTATATATTTTGATTCGTCCCCCTGATTTACAAATAGTATGGTTTTGTAATTAATCATCTCACATAAGCTCTTGTTTTGGATAGGTAAATGCTATAATTTTTGTATGGTACAATGCTTTTAATTTTTGTATTGAGATGTAATGATATTTTCTTGGATTTAAGATGTGCAAGTTCTTTTTATAATTGCAAGGGTGCTAGTTCCTTTTGCGCAAAAGTAAGCAATAGATTGGAGCATCACATAATTCAGTTACAACAGAAATTAGTTAGTTAATCTGGCTGTTAGGACTATAGTTAGACATTAACTGATGTAGTTAAGAGATTAATCAAGCCACTGCGTGGGCTATAAAAGAGATGTAATACCACTTTGTACAATTACAAAAGAATGAAATAAAGATTCATAATTTCATTTCTTGCTCTTAATTAAATATTGGTTGTTGTTGTGATCTATTTTTATTAAAAATTCAAAGGAGATCTGAAATATACAGAAATATTATTGTCTCTAGGAATTAAAAACAGTAGCCTCTTGAAAATAATAAGTTTAACTATAAAATAATATTAATTGGATCAATAAAACATTTCCATGGACATAGTGGTCCAGTATTTCCATGAGCCTTCACAATAAAATTATATAAACAGAATAACCAAAACATTTCCAAGGGTAGCTCATGGAAATAATATGTCTTTCTACTTTTAACTTATTTCCAAAGGCAAGGAGTGAGTGTTGAGTATTTTAGATATAGAGATTTTGTACTCTTTTTGCCTTTAAATTTATAAACCTTCGTACTCAATAAATAGGTTAGTTGCAAGCGCACAACCTATCGATCGTAGTATTTAGGTGTCGATCCGCAAGGAGATAGGAAAATACTAATTTTTAATGAAGAAAACTACTTCTAAACTGAACAATAAAAGTAAAAAGGGGGGTTTTTGTGTAATTTCGTTTTTAAAGGAAAATTAAAGTAAACTAAAAGTTCGTAACAAAAAGCAATAAAGTCGGGTGAAAATCAAGTTTGAGAAGTCTAGGGGTATTCGGTCCACAATCCCTTGCTAATTCTATCTACTCGGTTTGTTTAAATTCATGTTTGATTATGACGAGGTTTCTAACCTAAGTTAGCCTTTGGAACAAATATTAATACGAATACTTTGGGTGGACGGATTAATGTGCCTCGAATTCTAGGGCTGTCACTAACCTAGAGGGATATTTAATCACGTGCTTCAAATGTATATATCGATATTTGTTCTAAGGTGTCCTAATCAAGTTTTGACTTCACCGCTAAGTCCTTCACCAAATCTTAAACTTAATTTCTGTTTTTCCAGATTTGAATACAAAAGTACGGTCGCTTATAATTCAAATCCTAAGGTATTTGCAATCACAATTTATACTATCCTATATGATCCTAATCTACTTTTAATCAAGAGGACTTAAGCGGGACGCTACAAGTCAAACACAACAAGTTGCACTATCCTATATGATCCTAATATACTTTGGGTCTAAATGATCAAAGCGGGACGCTACAATTCAAGTACAAATCATGGAATATCACAAATAATAAATCACAGAAATTAACATCAAATCAAACAATCATAATAAAAACTAATATCCGAGTAAAATAGAATTAAACAAGTTCATGCTACATGACCTAAACCCCTAGAAAGAAACTAGCCTCTCATGGAGATGCAAGTATTCATCATGAATTCAAGTACAAAATAAGTAAAGACAAAGAGAAACTAACTAGAGAAATAGAATACACCCTTCTCTAATAATAAACCTTAGTCTTCCTTGCAATTGCTGTGAGAATTCGCCTTCCTTCCTCTTGAATTGCTCCTGTGGTTGATGCTCTATCTCCTGGATTTCTCTCTTAGAATGGTCATGATCATGGAGAAGAAATTCCTTTCCTTTTATAATGGATCTGGAGCATATGGACGTGGGGAATCATTCTAAATCTGTCCCAACGTGTTCCCCACGTTTCCACTTTCTATTTCTCACCTTTGGGTCGTGGTATGAAGTGCCGAAAATAGAAAATCCTCTGAAATAGCAGCTTTTAGGCTGAATGCGGCCCAAGTGCGTCCGCACTGAGGTCGCATAAAGTTTGGTTTCTGTTCTGCTTTGTTCTCCAAGTGCTGAGTGCGGCCGCACAGCCTCTCTGTGCGCCCGCATTACGCTCAGTCTGTCTTCTTTCTCCAGAGTGCGGGTCAGGTGCGGCCTAGGTGCGTCCGCACTTTCTCTCAATTGCTGCTGGATTTTTGGCTAAGTAGGAAATGCGTCCGCACCAGTATTTAGTGCGTCCGCATTCCGCTCGGTCACTTCTCTGGAGCTTGGTTTTTCTTCTAAGTATTAAGTGCGGCCGCACTATGGTGCTGTGCGTCCGCACTTTGCCTCTGTTTCTTGTTTTCCTGCGAATTTCACACAAGCAATTGCAGTAACTTGATTCTAGGGGTATTTAATCCTATATTATACTAAAAATACATGATATTTGGTGTCATTATGTGATGAAAACCAGACCGAACATATATATAATTTAACCCTATCAGTGAGCTATTTCCATGGGCTATCAATAAAATATAGTATTTGGTCTGTTTGGCGGGTCATGGGTCATGCAAAAGTATTTCCAAGGGATGATAGTTAACATTTCCATGGGCCGACAGCTGGCATTTCCATGCGCTACTAATTCCGTCGGCCTGCCGTTGGAAATTATTAAGTGTGTCAGAAAAGGCGATTTTATTTCCGTAGGCCATTCCTACCTTCGGAAATAACATAGGCTGCCCTTGGAAAATCCGGAAATTCTAGTAGTGTCTGTTGACTGATCGATGACTTGGAATTTAATTCAGTCGAGCAAATCGTATTATTTCAATCTGTTATGGTCAACTTCAGATATGGGGAATCTCATTCATTATTACTCCTCCAATGAAAACAGAGTGAGGCTATGACACTTTTCAACGTGCACATAGGTGAGTACTATGAATTCATATTCTTATTTTTAAAGTTTAAACAGTATATACAAATCGTTCAATATATATTAATATGAAAGTGTATTTGGAGATTAAATTTTTGCATTATTTTAGAAATTTTTTACTATTTTTTTAGATAAGTAGAAAATCACTTGATCTAAAGATTTTGGACAATTCGAAAAATAGTGATTTTCTACTTATAAAGATTATGTTGAGCGGTTTAGATCAAATATTTGAACTTTGAAAACGAAAATATGAATCCATAGCATGAAACAAAATTGCAGATTATATGTACCATAAAGCTTTTCCTAAAGCTTAAGCAAAAAAAAGTTTCTTTAACGTGGAGCAAGGACAATTTATTTCCTTTTGTTTTCTGATTTTATTGGATATAAAAAGTGATCTAGTGGAGCAATAAGAGATTCAAACAGTAACCGGAAGCAATACAAGTTGACATCCAAACATTGAGAGAATGTCACTAAATGTTAATACCCAATCATGGCGGTTGACTTTTAATTAATGTATGAATTAAAAAATAAATAAGAGTACTGGTATAGTGTGCCCATTAATCCAGCCTCAAAATACTCATTAGCACCGCCCTATGTAAGTATGTATTACATATTTACATCACAAAGACTTCTTATTATCTTCACCTAATTAACCGTTGATACGTACAGTTATACGAAACCGATTGTTTTAACAAATAAAGTATACCATTTACGAAATCAGAACAATTTGGAGCTGTTCATGAGGTGCTCTAACTGTTATCAGGAAAAAGGTTTAAAGAATAACTTGTGGGTTTCATCACAAAATTCTGACGCTAACAAAAATAATGAAGAATTGCTATCGCTGTCTTGCCACAATGCATGGTGGCAGCACCCTATAAAATGGAATACTGTCCCAAAAGTAAGAGCACAAAACAAAAGGAAAAGCAAACTACATCTGAAAAGATTTGAATTGTAAACATGAATAGTAACAGGGCTGCGAGCACCTCTTCCTTGCAGTCTTCAATGCATGATATCGACAAAGCAATGGTTCTCAAACTAATGAAGATTTTTCTGGTGCTGGTATTTGCTGGATGGATTTTTGTCTGGACCATAAAGCCGACGAATACTTTTAGAAACACCTGGTCGCCAAAGCTTAATGCCGATACCAACTCTACTTACTTCGGAAGACTAGGTTTTAAACCCTTCCTTCTAATATTTGATGTTATATATATCATATATGTATCTCCAAAGAAAAGATAAGATTTTGTTTTTCTTATGACAGGGACCACAATTTTGATCTACGCATTTCCCATCATGTTCATTGCGGTTCTTGGGTGCATTTATCTGCACTTGCATGAGAAAAATGGTGACAAAAAAAATCACGGGTATATACATCAAACTGTTAACAGTCTTACTCTCTGATTTACTCGAGTCTAAGTACGTGTTGGAGTGCATGAAGAAATGATCATGTTCTATTTAGTCTTTCGTCCTTTAATTTTGTCTCTTTTTTCGACAGAAGCAACAGGTTCAGTTCATCTCTGGCAGCATGGAAGAGGCCAGTACTGGTAAGGGGGCCACTAGGAGTCGTTTCAGGAATTGAACTGACCTTCAGCCTTATGTTTCTGGCACTTTTGGTATGGTGCTTTACAACATATTTAAAGGTTTCCTTTGCCAACTTGAAAGTTCATCATTCAGAGAAAGTGTAAGAGATCACTCCTCTTGAGTAAATAAGATGCTAGATAATTAACAACTAATCCAACAAACAAAAAGAATAATATTGATATTATGATATATTGCAGATGATAATGTCTTTGTTTTGGTCGAAGGAACTAAATAATTAATTAGTAGCACATGAATAAATATTATGCATTTAACCGAGCTATCAAAGGTTACAGCTTAAGAAATCTGTTAACATATTTTCATTCAGGTGGCAAGCTAAGCTGGATAGTGCAGCTCTGCGATTAGGTCTAATCGGTAACCTATGCTGTGCTTTTCTATTCTTTCCTGTTACAAGATGTTCGTCCCTTCTACCGTTGGTTGGCCTCACATCAGAGTCAAGCATCAAGTACCACATATGGTTGGGACATATTGTTATGGTGCTATTTACCGCTCATGGTGTCTGCTACTTTATCTTCTGGGCTTCCACAAACCAATTAGATGAGGTAATTGTGGTTAAATACCACTATAATAGTAAAATTATATATATTTGTAATTCCTTTTAAGTTGTTCATCATATTATAAATTACCACACATTTGACAACATAAACTGTCTTGTTTCTTCTTATGCATTAATAGAATAGTAACAGTTTAATTTATCATCTTCGAATAATGATTGCACCAAGAAACTGATTTGTTTTAGAATTAATATGGAACAAAAGGTCGCTATGATTAAGAGAATACCATATATTAAGTAAACCCTTTATGAACATTATGGTAGACATAAATTTTATTTTTCTGTAATAATTTAAAAACAGATGATAAAATGGAGCAAGACTGATATTGCTAATGTGCCTGGAGAGTTAGCCTTGCTCTCAGGCTTCATCTTGTGGGCCACCACCTTTCCTCGCATAAGACGCAACATGTTTGAGCTCTTTTATTACGCGCACCATCTCTACATCGCATTTTTCTTCTTCTATATGCTTCATGTAGGCATCAGTTTCATTTGCCAGATTCTCCCAGGAATTTTCCTGTTTATGGTTGACCGATACTTGCGGTTTTTGCAATCACGAACCAAAGTGCATCTTGTCTCAGCGCGGCTTCTACCATCCGAAGGGATCCAGCTTAACTTCTCCAAGAACCCAGGTAAGAAGTTCTCTTAATAAATGGATTTGTTCATTGTGTATAACTTCAAAAAGAACATAATTTACTTGGTTGAAAGGTTTTATTTTATTATGCACAACTAGGCAAATATATTGACGTTAATATTGTTTGAGGTCAATGAATGTTGACAGGTGATATTTTACTAACTTTTGTTGGCAGTGGCTTAAAAGAAAATAGAGTATAATTGTAAATGTCATATGCCTTGTGTAGGGTTTAGCTACAAACCGTTAAGCACAATATTCATCAATGTTCCGAGTGTTTCGCACCTTGAATGGCATCCATTTACTGTTTCTTCGAGCAGCAATTTGGAACTGCAGAGGCTTAGCGTCATCATGAAAAAAGAAGGAAGCTGGACTCAGAAGCTGTACAGAACACTTTCAGAACATGCCACTCTCGACGGCCTTGATGTCTCAGTTGAGGGGCCCTATAGCCCGATTTCTGAGAATTTCTTGAGGTTCATTAATTACAAACATATTTACTCTCTTAAGATTAATCGCAGCATTTCAGTTTTAAAAATATTATGTTTCTGTAGGTACGAGCCACTGGTGATGATCAGCGGTGGTAGTGGAATCACCCCTTTCATCTCAATCATACGCGAATTCATCCACCAAAGCAATACTCTTAACATCCCGACCCCAAATCTCCTCTTAATTTGTGCTTTTAAGAATTCAATGGACCTCACAATGCTTGATCTCCTCTTACCAGTAAGTGGCAATGTCTCTGACCTGTCACACCTAAATTTAAAGATAGAGGCTTATGTAACGAGAGAAAAAGAGGCTCCGATCAGTGATGAACAGACAATGATCCGCACAATCTGTTTCAAACCGAAACCATCCCACATGCCAATCTCTCCAGTCCTTGGTCCAAACAGCTGGCTCTGTTTGGCCATCATAATCTCCACTTCCTTCGTTGCTTTTCTTCTACTAATCGGTATCCTCCAACGGTTTTACATCTATCCTATTGACAAAAATACAGGTCATATCTATTCACTGAGCTCAATGACAGTTTTGCACCTGTTTGTCATGTGTCTCTGTATTGTGGTTGCCTGTTCTATCCTATTCCTCAAAAACAAGAGGGGAAACATGAAGGCAGCGAAACAAACTGATAGCTTGGATTTGCCGATACCTATGACTTCTCCTAGTTCCTGGTACCATTGTTCTGATAAAGAAGTGGAGAGTTTGCCACAAGAATCGCTGGTTGAAGCTACAAATGTGCACTACGGCAGGAGGCCTGACCTAAAGAGTATGCAACTTTCACCTTTTAAACACGTATTATGAAACATTTTTTTTTTATTTTACTAGAGTCATTCTTTTTACTGTTTAATGCAGTGATTCTACTGGCAATTGATGACGAGAATGTTGGAGTCATGGCGAGTGGGCCCACTGGGTTGCGTCATCAAACGGCATCCATCTGCTCGTCAGGGCTGGCTGATAATCTTCACTATGAATCCATCAGCTTCAACTGGTGATAAACAAATACCAGAAAGAGTGTGTTTTTGGTTTGGATGTCTGGAAATAGTTTGTCGTGTTGGTTTCCATGTGTGAAATTGTTTGCAATCATGCGTCTTACCCAAATAACGGAGATGCCATGGATACAACCATCTGTTAATGTGCTTTTCTTCTTTTCTTTTCGTTTCTCCGGTGCTGAAAGGCCAGTAACGGAGGCCCAAAATGATGTTGTTTTAGGCCCGTATTCCGTTAAGCACAATTCTCGTTCACAGCTGTACTCGCGTGATTTCAAAAAACATGATTCTGATTCTGATAGCAGTAAAGATTACGGGCCTTGTATATTCTGATTCAAAAAACATATGTTAATGTGCTTCACTATGAATCCATTCTGATTCTGATAGCATTATATATCTGGGCTGGTGTTTTTTGGATGGATTTTGTAACGCGAATCTGCGATGAGCAATATTCTCTACTCCGATGAGTGCTTGTCAAGGTGATCAAGGTCGCTAGCGAGCTCCAGCGACGATGTCTTTTATTTTAGGATTTAAATATTTTGATTTTATGCCGGTTGTACATAGCTCTTCTTTTATTTTATACTCTCTCCTTTTTGTAGTAAAATCTTTTATTTTTTTTAATAAATTCTAGTAAGCAAAGCCTTCTCTTGGCAGATACTCTCATTTCCGTCATCATATGATGTTAGAAATCAAAATTCTATATTGTGGTTCAAACAAAGCTAATTATAAAATAAAAATTAATAAAATATAATAAACGAAATGAGAGACCATTCTTTTAACAGCCTAGTAATACTAGTCTATGAACAAGTTAGCAAAGCAGGCAAGAATTCTGGTTCTAGCAAAAGAATAAACAACTTCTACACACCAAAATTCTTATAAATTACCACTTTAACATGGTGCAACTCGACACTGGTCGCCATCCGGGTTGAACATCTCTAGCAGAGAAACAATTACAAATGGGCCCTGAAGAGTTGGCGTGTGAGAGTTTTTAAAGGCAACACACGATCCCATAGTTACATTTCATCTCTAACAACACTTGGTATTTAAAGTTCTTCCTTGTCATGTTTTGGACCGTACGTGCTCCAGAAAGTCTTCAAAAGATGAAAGGAAGAGAAGGGGAGGAAAATGTAAGCATGATTGCACTTGACCGATGCTGATTACTTGCTTTGGAATCTAAAACTTTGAGAGAGAGAGAGAGCACGCGGAGGTGAGTTGCGTGTATAAAGTTAGTGATTTTGTTCACACCCGATTCAGAGTGTATTAGAGGCGAACTCTTGTTTGCATCTCTCTTCCCTTTCTTTCCCGTCCATTTCGGTTCTGCGACTAATTGTGAAGCACAATTTTGAGAAATTGAAACATCCACCCATCGACCCTACTTGACAAGTTAATGTATGAACTAAGGATAATGAGGATCTATATATATGTTCCTCTGGATAAATTTTTTTTTTTTCCATATCACTTTTAAAGTTTGAATGATATCAACACGAGGAAAACCAGAATAACCAAAACCAGTAAAAGGTACATTTTTCAATGATTATAGACTTTTCAGTTTTCACTGATTGTTATCTATTTATGAAGAATCTGAGGCATGTATATTTTTGTGAACAATATGCATGTTCTTGTACTTCATTAGAATTATCTTTTTACGACGATTTTTTTCAACTATCCTTTAAACAATAAATTATAAAATCAAATCAGGAATTCAAACATTTTCTTTCTTTTTTTAATTATAGAAGTAAAAGAGGCTGTTAATCAAATTTCTTTGGAGTGATTTGCTGTTAAAATACACAAATTGGAAATACTTTGAGTATACCAAGCAAAAGAGAAGCTATATGCAATCTTACCCGTATTACCTTCTATAGTTTGCATTATCAATTAAATAAAATTTTAGAGTTGAGTTCACAAAGAGACTTGATGAACTTAGGAACACCCTAGTTTTACTCCAAACTGTATCTCAAATTCTAACATTTTCCTTACTAGTTATTAGATTGATAAGCTAGAGGCCTATGTCTTTAGGCTTGAAAATTAGTAGGCACATTTGTAACAGCAATTCTGTAAATTTCGTATGGAACTGCGGGCCCACTTTAGTCTAACCTAATATCTAATGGCTGTATGGTAATTCTCTATTCTAGAATGGAAATACTATTCTGCATGAAGGTATTGTTACCATAAATTTATTATTTAGAACAACACTAGATATAATGAGGTTGGAATAGCAGAGAAGAGGGACGAGGGAATCAGGGAAGTGATGCTTTTTGTCAGTGCTATTTAATTCTTCCTATTTTTTTTTATTGTGCTCTTTTAAATGCCATTTTTCTAGTATTGTACAGATATTGTCAAATAATGTATGAATCCTAAACTATTGTATTTTTTTATTCTTTTGAGTACTATTATGTTTTTTTTTTACTTTATATTCTTTATATTCAAGTAGATATCTTTGTAGGTTCTTAATTCAGTTCAAATTATCTAAATCCTATTTATTATATTTTTTTTTATAAACTTAATTGACAGGGGCTGTAAAGTGTACAAGAAAAAAAAATCAAATTCATCTTAATACATCAAGAAAATCTAACAGGATAAAACTGTCAATAGTTAACAGAATCCGCTCCACATTCTTCCTTCCTGCACCACATATTCTGACACTTTTGGAAGGTTTGGTCTCTTTCCCTCAAAGCACCAACTGTTTCGCTGCTTCCAAATTTGCCAGCATACGGCAGCAAAGAAAACATTCCATGGTTTGGTCTCTTTCCCTAAATTCTATTTAATAACAGTGGTATATATTATCACTTAATTAGATGATCTAATATTAGTGGTAGAGTGTTCCACACTAAAAATTTTAAATAAAATTTTAGTAGGATTATAATAGGACTGACTATTGGTGCTTTTTTTTTGAAAGCTGACATGAGTACCCGCAGTTGAGTATCCACATTGTACCCGCACCTAAACTACCATAACTGTTTGTGGGGACCGCAACCGTTCTAAAACTGTAATTTTGTTTTACAAATATTAATAGCAAAATTGTGAAGTATATAGTTCAAACAAGACAAGTATTTATATCTATACAATGAACTACATATATGATATATGAATTTTCCTTAAATAACCGTACCCGCACCTTTTTTTGAAAAATCTTCGCGTCGTACCCGCATTAGGGGACCACGCAACCATTCCAAAACTGTAATTTTTTTTGACAAATATTAATAGTAACATTGTGAAGTATATAATTCAAACAAGACAAGTATTTATATCTATACAATGAACTACATATATGATATATGACTTTTTCTTAAATAACCATACGCGCACCTTTTTTGAAAAATCCTCACGTCGTACCCGCATTAGGGGACCACGCAACCGTTCCAAAACTATAATTTTGTTTTACAAATATTAATAGTAACATTGTGAAGTATATAGTTCAAACAAGATAAATATTTATATCTATACAATGAACTACATATATGATATATGAATTTTTCTTAATAACCGTACCGCACCTTTTCTTGAAAAATCCTCGCGTCGTACACGCATTAGGAGACCACTCAAATATTTTTTACATATGACAGTAGATAACGTCTGAAAGTATTAATATCAAGTACTGCAAGTATTTATACCTCTGCACTAAAGTATTTTTATCTATGTGGTCAACTATTTTTTATTAGAGGAAGGTTAACACGGTGATGATTGGGTAAGGTTGATGCGGTGATACGGGGTCCCCACTACTTCATTAGAGGAAGGTTGACGCGGATCATAGAGGAAGGGTGTTGCTGAAATTTTAGAATAATAATTAGTGGGGAACATATAATATCTTTTTAGAATAATAATTAGTGGGACCATATAATTAGTGGGGATGATCACTCAAAAGAGAGCAATGTTTCTTTTAATATTTATAAACCCGTAAATGCTATCGGTTCGGACTGCAAGCGCACAATCCTATCGAGTAGTATATTCGAGGTCGATCCACAGGGAATATTGGTTCAGTGCTTCGAGCGATCGAATCACAATCTTTCGAAAGGCTAGATGAAATCTATAAATTGAGGGATGTAGTTGTGATCAATGTAAATTAGGAAGCAATTAAAAGTAATTAAAATAAAGATAGAGATGAGAATTCCTAGGGTTTCGGCACACCATTGCCACTCAATCCGCCTTGACAATATATTCCTGTTGCGTCTGATTTCCTGTTGTTGTTTAATGAAAGACACCACATAGGTCATTGCGATTTATGTTACGCAAGAATGACAGATCTTTCACCGAGATTCTACATAGGACACTGCGATTTATCTTACGCAAATGTCTGATCTCTCAAATACTCCAAATTACTACATAGATCACTGCGAATTTCTTTACGCATGTGATAGAATTTGGTACGCGTTTTGTTGGTCTGGTTTATGGTTTCCCCGCTAAGGTTTTCTTCACATAAACCTGATGTCGATTTTGCAATACAAGTAATAAACCCTAGTTTATACTCAATTTGGTTGCAAGTGTACAACCTTGTCAAGTAGTACTTAAGGATCGTCTCCACAGGGACAAGTTGGAATATCTTTTCTAACCTAACAATTTAATTGAGTAAAAAAGAATAAAAACGTTTTTTGTCTGTTCAAAAGGTTGGTTTGGTTTTGATTAAACTGAATTAAACTAAAGTTTTAAAGCAAAATCTGATTTTTAACAAATATGAGAAATTAGGGTTTCTTAGGGTTCCTATCCACTAGTGTTATGACTAATTGGTTTATTAAATTTGTTCTTTTAATTATGAAGGCACAGTTGGAGATTGTAGGTACAAAGTGATATTTCTATATTAATACCATCTTTAAATTAGAATAAACGTCACCTCTCGGTACTTGGTGATACCTCGCATATTTAGTCTATTTTAGGCCTGTTTTAGTACCAGATTCGTGCCATAATTCACCAGAATCATGTGCATCTCATTGTTATATCTTTAGAATTTGGTACTGCTGAGTGTTTGTTTGTTTTCTGCAGGTTTGGAGCAAAACACACGAAGAAATGGCGATTCACATGATGAGGTACGGCCCTTACCAGGCTTGGTACGGGTCGGACCTTACTTAGCCATTTTCAGCTCTTCACGCCTGGTACGGCCAGGCCGTACCAAATTGGTACGGGCCGTACATGAAGGCGTCCTGACAGATTCAAATTTGGGCAGAGGCTATTTAAGGCGGGGAACTCTCCAGATTTCGGATCCAATTCATTCCAGATAGATCTGAGAGCTCAGTAGGAGAGAGAAAGAAGGCTAAGGAGCTGAAAGCAAGAAGGAAAGAAGAGGAAGAGGCGAAACTCGACGGATCTAGCTTCCTCCTCCATCTCCCTTCAATCCATGGCTATCTCTCTTCCTCTTATTGTATTTTTAGACATTGCTATGTGCTGTGAGTAGATCATTTTAGTTTCTAGGGTTAGAGATCGAATCTTGATTTGTTTTGACTTTCTTTGACTTTTACTTTGTATGAACTCTTTAGTTTGATTGATTGTGATTTTCATTGTTATATCTTGCTTTGCTTGCTGTGATTGTTGTATGATGTCCCTTTAGGTTTAGATCGAACCTATCAAGGTCATGTGATCATCTCAATCTCTCATCCAATTCAAGTACATAGGGTAGAATAGTTCGAATTGAAGCCGAAAGGTTGAATTCTCCTCTAATCGACAGATTAGAGGGTGCCTTAGACATCTAATCAATCAGCTAGGGTAGATCTGTACCAACATACGATGGTTGAGGTGTAGAAACCCTAAAAGGCTCTCAATCGCATTCCAACCTAGATCTTGATCCAACAAACGACGGTTGAGGGTTAGGAACCTTAGGTATGGTCAATTGAACCTTTCTAAAGAGTTTAGCACAAGGTACCAGCAAGGAAATGCATTTACTCGAACTGGTAGGTTCTGTTCTGGGAAGCCGGTACGGGTCTTACCAGAGTGGTACGGCCTAGCCTTACCAAGTGAGGTACGGCCTAGCCGTACCTACTTAGTACGGGCCGTACCACTAGAGGCAGATCAGAGATGAAGTCTGAAACCCTGGAAACACCTTTTATCCATAATCAAAACACAATTTACATTTGCTCTAAACATTTTGTTACATCTTCTTCAATTGTCTGAACAGTTTGATTTGATACCTTAGGAAATTAAATACCAAACAAAACCTTTTCAACTTCTAGTTTTCAATCAAGTTTAGATAGAACTTAACCGAGTGATTAGCCGTCTCTGAGGATCGATACCCGATTATACTACACGGCAGAGGTTGTGCACTTGCATCCTTTACTCGTGGAGTGTTAACGAGGTTTAAAAGGTACGCTTTCAAGCGTGCCGAAACTTGCGTTGCGCTTTGCTGCGCGAACAAGTTTTTGGCGCCGTTGCCGGGGACGGTAACCAATTGCTTAGTTAGGTTTTATCTTACTTAGTTGATCTAGATTTTATCTTGTATCTTTATTGCTTTTCTTATTCAAAAAAAAAAAAAAAAAAAAAAAAAAAAAAAAATACTAAAAACTGGCTTTTGAACCCCCCCCCCCTGCAGGCAAATACAGGCTGACATACAATCTGAGAAGCAAGGGGCCCCTGTTCGACCAAACTCCTCCAGACTCAGCTGACACTGCTCAGCCACTCTCTGGTACGGCCCGCACAGACTCAGGTACGACCAGGCCGCACCAACCAGGTCCGACCCGTACCAACTCAGGCACGGCCAGGCCGCACCAATCTGGTCCGACCCGTACCAATTCAGGCACGACCAGGCCGCACCAATCTGGTCCGACCCGTACCATCTGAGGAGCTCAAGATGTACATGGTGACAGACCGACATTGGTATGGCCGCGACAATTTTCAAGCTGGAGGAGGTGGCCGATCCGAAGCTGATCAGATCACAGCTCTATATGCTAGAGCTGCCAAGCTAGAGGAAGCCATGATCGCAGCTCTACATGCCAAAGCTGCCAAGCTGGAGGAGGCCGTAGAGAGTTATTCAATCAGACTGAGCACGAGAGCAGCCAGAAACCAGCAACCACAGCCATGTGCCATATGTGGGGACAGGAGACACTCTTATGAGTATTGCCCACTGGCTGATTGGAGTGAGGAACCGGAGCAGGATGGCTATATCAGCAACAACAATTGCAATTTCTACGACCCTGCACCATTCGATGACTCGAACAATTGCGTATTCCAACCCGACCCACCCGAGCCGTACGTTGATCCCGCTGAGATCGAATTCATACACGAGCAAGGCAAGATGAATCAGATGATGTGGGAACATATGCAGAGCATGTCTACTCAGATGGCTGCTCAACAAAATCAAATGGCCGCTCAAAACAAGCTGTTGGAGCAGTTGAGTCACATCATCACCTCACGCCAATCTCAACCTGAAAAGCTGCCGTCTCAGCCAGAATGCGAAGGACCAGCCCAGCCAACAGACCAGACCGCACTTGACGCGACCCGCATCATTGAGACACGACCCGCATCTCCACCTGAAGAGCATATGGACGCGACCCGCACACCACCCGATGCGACCCGCATGCCGTGTTCTGATGACCTGGAGACCAAAGGAAGCGAGTCGGATTGGTCAACATGCGATGCCATTCCACCTGATGCGACCCGCGTCAAGACCCAGACAGAGCGGCTGACTCCTGAGCTCAAGCCTCTTCACCTCAGGTATGAATTTCTAAACCCAAATAGATGTCGTCCTGTGATCATAAGTGCAGATCTTGAACCCGATCGGACTGCTACACTCTTGGAGAAATTGGAAGCGCACAAAAGCGCGATCGGGCGCTCGATCAAGAACTTGATGGGAATCTTGCGGATTCATCTGATGCAAGAGTTTGATCGCATGGTCCGTGTACCTCAGAAGTGGGTGCTCCCACCAGTGCCACCTGATCCACCTCCCACCGATGACTGAGCGGGTATGTTTTCTCTTTCCCTTTTGCTTCTATATCTCTTTATCTTTCAGTCTTGAAGCATTGAGGACAATGCTCAGGCTAAGCTTGGGGGGGAAGACGACTTTTGTATCTTAGGATTTACTTTTGTGTTTTAGGATTTATTTTGATTGCACTTAGGTCATTTTTACTTTTCTCTTGCATTGTTAGGTGAAAAATTTGCGTGAATTGCTAGAATTGAGAATAACTTTGAAACAATTTGGTTGTGATTAGGATAGACCTGAGTGAATTGGAACTAACCCATGATTGGTTATTGAACTACTTAGGTTGAGATGTTTTTAATAATGGAAAAGATGAAACAAACTTAGAATTGAATCGAACGAGATTATTCGAAAAAACTGAATTGTGCCTTTAGGAATTGAGATTTTCAAATTAAGAAAGTTTGGAATATCCATTGGTATGAATGAATACCAATGGATGTGTGTATTCATGGTGTGAGCAAACCAAAAAAAAAAAAAGAAAAGAAAAAGAAAAAAATAAAAAAATGAGAAAAAGAAAAAGAGAAAACAAAAGAGAAAAGATGGAGAAAATAAGAGTACTGGCAATAAGCCTCGAATGGGCGCCTTTGAGCTCGTCTCCCAATTAGAAATAAAGAAAGAAAATTTTGCTCATACCAACACACTTCGTTCGCAACTTTCTTACCCTTAAGCTTGATTCAAGCTTGGGGGAGGGCAAATGCAAAGAAAAATCACCTTGAATAAAAGCACTGATTCGGAAAAAGAATGAAATTGTTTCGATCAAACCTAGGTAATTAGTCTTTCCATTGTTAGAAGCATCTCAAAATAAGAAGTTCAATTGATCAATTGGTGGAGTGAATCAAGGCTTATAAAGGGATATTTGAATTACAACCGAATCGATTCTAGAAATTCTTGACTATAGCAAATTCACGTAGGTTTTCACATTTAGACTTGTATCTGCATTTAGATTTAGTTGTCCAGCACTTTCACCCGAGTTTGAAACTTTTTGCTTGAGGACAAGCAAAGGTTCAGCTTGGGGGAATTTGATACCTCGCATATTTAGTCTATTTTAGGCCTGTTTTAGTACCAGATTCGTGCCATAATTCACCAGAATCATGTGCATCTCATTGTTATATCTTTAGAATTTGGTACTGCTGAGTGTTTGTTTGTTTTCTGCAGGTTTGGAGCAAAACACACGAAGAAATGGCGATTCACATGATGAGGTACGGCCCTTACCAGGCTTGGTACGGGTCGGACCTTACTTAGCCATTTTCAGCTCTTCACGCCTGGTACGGCCAGGCCGTACCAAATTGGTACGGGCCGTACATGAAGGCGTCCTGACAGATTCAAATTTGGGCAGAGGCTATTTAAGGCGGGGAACTCTCCAGATTTCGGATCCAATTCATTCCAGATAGATCTGAGAGCTCAGTAGGAGAGAGAAAGAAGGCTAAGGAGCTGAAAGCAAGAAGGAAAGAAGAGGAAGAGGCGAAACTCGACGGATCTAGCTTCCTCCTCCATCTCCCTTCAATCCATGGCTATCTCTCTTCCTCTTATTGTATTTTTAGACATTGCTATGTGCTGTGAGTAGATCATTTTAGTTTCTAGGGTTAGAGATCGAATCTTGATTTGTTTTGACTTTCTTTGACTTTTACTTTGTATGAACTCTTTAGTTTGATTGATTGTGATTTTCATTGTTATATCTTGCTTTGCTTGCTGTGATTGTTGTATGATGTCCCTTTAGGTTTAGATCGAACCTATCAAGGTCATGTGATCATCTCAATCTCTCATCCAATTCAAGTACATAGGGTAGAATAGTTCGAATTGAAGCCGAAAGGTTGAATTCTCCTCTAATCGACAGATTAGAGGGTGCCTTAGACATCTAATCAATCAGCTAGGGTAGATCTGTACCAACATACGATGGTTGAGGTGTAGAAACCCTAAAAGGCTCTCAATCGCATTCCAACCTAGATCTTGATCCAACAAACGACGGTTGAGGGTTAGGAACCTTAGGTATGGTCAATTGAACCTTTCTAAAGAGTTTAGCACAAGGTACCAGCAAGGAAATGCATTTACTCGAACTGGTAGGTTCTGTTCTGGGAAGCCGGTACGGGTCTTACCAGAGTGGTACGGCCTAGCCTTACCAAGTGAGGTACGGCCTAGCCGTACCTACTTAGTACGGGCCGTACCACTAGAGGCAGATCAGAGATGAAGTCTGAAACCCTGGAAACACCTTTTATCCATAATCAAAACACAATTTACATTTGCTCTAAACATTTTGTTACATCTTCTTCAATTGTCTGAACAGTTTGATTTGATACCTTAGGAAATTAAATACCAAACAAAACCTTTTCAACTTCTAGTTTTCAATCAAGTTTAGATAGAACTTAACCGAGTGATTAGCCGTCTCTGAGGATCGATACCCGATTATACTACACGGCAGAGGTTGTGCACTTGCATCCTTTACTCGTGGAGTGTTAACGAGGTTTAAAAGGTACGCTTTCAAGCGTGCCGAAACTTGCGTTGCGCTTTGCTGCGCGAACACTTGGCTATGCTAATCTAAAGTCATTAAGTTCTTACTGTCCCAATTAATCTAGAAAACCGTCTTTCACCTCTCGGTACTTGGCACAATTTGTCTAAACTATTAGGTAAAGCCCGTATAAGACAAGCGTCACCTCTCGGTACTTAACCTATCTAATACCCTATTCTTTATGGTCAGGACTTAATATTCAATTTCTCAATTGCAAATACCAAATCCTAAGATTTCATGCGATTTCGATTAAGTCTTCACAAAAATAAAGAATAGATCATAACAAAGAACAAGAACATATAGAATAAACCAACTAAATCATAACAAAAGTTTCAAGTACAGCCCTAATTAACCCTAGAAAAGCCTTTAGCCAGTCATGGCAAAAGCACAAATGAAATTAAAAGAGTTAAAAGAGTTTCAAAGGAAAGAGAATAATAAAACCGGTTGATCGATGATGTTCTTCTTCTTCCTTCTTCTCTCTTCCTTTTTTCTCCTTGTTAAAACCAGAAATTCTGTCTAAAAAACGTCCCTTGCCTGTTTTACAAGTTTCCTATTTATACCCTCACAAAATCTCAAAATAAAACACTAAAAATAGCAAATTCGGGCGCTGAACCGACATATTGCGGGCCGTAATAAGTCTCTTGCGGGCCGCAATGAGTGGAGGCAGTTATGATTTGGCGTGCAGAAAACTGTAGAAGTCATTGCGGGCCGCAATGAGTTCATTGCGGGCCGCAATGGATGTGCAGGAATGATGAGGCTCTGACTTGTTTCGTTTCGGGCCGCAATGAACTTCACTTCGGGCCGCAACAACATTGACAGATTCTCCAATCTTCGTGCTGACTTGCTACAAATCACCCGTTTTGCTCCGTTAAGCTTCAAACACTTGATTACCTGTAAAAAAAACATAACTAGGGCAGTAACTTGAACTTTCGGACATTTCTAACCTAATCAAACCTAATCTAACCAAAACTTGGCTTAATTCACATAACAAACCCTAGGTTTCAATAGATATAATTTTGGCTTATCAAAACCTAATAAATCTCAACGAGGCTAATTCATACAAATAGTTTCTCTTGCCATTAAAGTACTGTCACTACCCTAACGGACTCAAACTAGATCATTGAAGTTAGATGAAGAGATAGTAAATCACAAAAGCGTTTTGTTTCAACAACAAGAAATCATAATCAACAGAAATATATATCAAACATCAAGAGTAACAAGGTTTACTGCCTAGCCCTAAGAAAAGGAACTTAGCTGCGGAACGGCATTGTTACAAACACTCCTCTCTTCTCTCTTTAATCAAATCTAAACCTAATTACAAATATGAGTTATTCTTCTGCCCAGGGGCCTTATATAGGAGTGGAGGGACGTGTAGAGGTTGAGTAGGGGCTAAGAAACTGATCTGGAAACAGCTGTCGGCAGTTATTCCCCAAGAGACGCCTTCGGATACGGACCGTATTAGGTGATACGGTCCGTATTAGGTCCTTGACGGTTAGGGTTTAATGCTTCCAGCGCTATCTCCTGGTCTGTGCTAGGCCTGGTCCATATTAGTCAATACGGACCGTAACAGAGACTTAGTCGATGAGCGTCGCTGATCCGATTGACCCGATTCTAGCTCCATTTGGTGTAAAATAGTCCCAAAACTTGTTTTCTGCAATAAAATATAAAGAAGGGTGACAGTAGCCTTTTTCTCTAATAAAGTAAACATAAGTGTGAGAAAATATGCAAAACCTAGGCCAAAACCCTACGTAAATCATTATTATTTTGACTCTGATCAGGGGACCATAGTACATTATTCCTCTAAGTGCGGGTACTGTAGCGCGGGTACTAAAATAATTATTCTTCTTTTTTTATGATAAAGAAGACTAGATATGTTCCTTTTATTTTAGAATAAAATAAACAAATAATTCTTATTATAATACTCATTAATTTATCATTTTGGTCCTTAAAATTTCAGAAAAAAATTTGATTCTTAAAGTATCGCTCTTTTATTATTTTGGTCCTTAAAATGTCAAAAATGTCATTTTGGCCTTTAGGTTCTTAAATGTATCAGCTTGGTCCTACATACAACATCTATTGAATAAAATGATATAAATTCATGTATCGTGACGTCATTCAAAATCTATAGCCTGATAGAAGAGAATAAAAAAACTTAATAAAGTAACTATTATCAATCATAGTCCATTTTTTACAAAATAATTACTGTACAAAAATATCATTCTACTTCAGAAATCATAGAATTTTTTTTGAAGCTCCAGTTCAAAAAATAGATATAACGGCAGGAAAGATCATTTAATTCAGATATGTATGAAAACTTGTGCATGCTTAGTCCAGTCTTTAATTATAGCAAAATGGGATCTAGTGTGTAAACTGAAAGACTTTGGTGGTTTAGGAATAATGGACCTAACAAAATTTAATCAAGCGTTGCTTATTAAATGGTACTTTCAATGGAAAAAACTGGTAAAAGCACTAGTACAAAAAACCTCTTCACCGACCCTCAATCACCGACTGTTTTAATATGTAACAGTCGGTGTAGAGACTGCTTGATAAAATCGTAAATAAGAAGTTCTCAACACAGGCGGTTCAATTACAAATAACCGTCAGTGAACCAACACCGACTGTTCTTTCAAAAAACAGTCGGTGTTGCTCCACCCTACACCGATATATGTAGATTGATTCTTACCATGTATGATTGTAGTAAACACTGGGCGCTTTTCATTTTTGTCATGCGTGAGAATATGGTCTATGTTATTGATTCGCTAGCGCTACAAGAACCAAGTTACGATATCACGTTGCCCTTTAAAGAGTGAGCAATACTATTTGTTGGTAATTACGAATTTCATTTACTTACAATCAACGTACTTTTTATTGGTAATTTACTAATTAATTCGACATTCAAACAATTTCAGCATTTTTAAATCTTATGTGGAGGCCGGAGGAGTGCACAAGGAGGGCTCAACGGAATGTGCGTGGAAATACATCAAGGTGTGAACTTGTACACTTGAGTTTTAATTAGATACTTCATTTTTTCAAATTCAGTTTATTTGGTTTAGTTATTTGTTCAAAGCACTTCTCATATCCTTCTAAAAAACAAATTTGAGAGAGTTGTTATAATTAAGGATAGGATAAAGTGGAACATTTGCTACCATCAAATTTGTGTCTATGATATCAGAAAGGTCTAATTTTATTTGCTTCTTTTCGGTTTGATTTCTATTTCTTTCATGGTTTCATTCCCTTTTCTTTTTGGGTGTATTTAGTTAAACGGGTATTTTGTAAAGTAGTTTCTATATATATATATATATATATATATATATATATGGCTCACAGAATCAGAAATTCTATTAAGATAACCAGGTGACCTGTACAAGACTAAAAGAGAAATTATATGTACAAGTTGAAGTGTACCACTGCTAATAGAATTTCTGATTTCATTCTGTGGTATATATTCCTGAATGGAATTTCTGATTTCATATGTAGGTCATTCTGTGGTATATATTTCAACAAAGAAAATGAAAAAAAAAATGCTATTAAGTGTACCACTGCTAATATGTACCACTGCTAATAGTTATATACCCATAGTTTCATTTTGTAAAGTAGTTTCTGATTTCATGGTTTCATTCCCTTGACCTACTGGTGTTTTCTCAACAAAGAAAATGAAAAAAAAAATGCTATTGTTGCTATTGTACCATACTTCTGTGGTATATATTTCTGAATGGAATTATGGGTATATAACTATATATGCCAATTTGCCCTTCTGCTCATGCAATTTTATTAATACCATCATTTGAATTTAATACCATCATTTGAATTTCAGAGCCCTAGGCAACTAGGCAACAAGGTGTGTGGATTTTACGTTATGAAACACATGCAAGATCTAGTGACTACGCAATTTGACGTTTTTCCGAATGTAGGTATTTTATAATTGAACTTGATTCATTTTTTATTTAGCTTGAATTAAATTAACTTCTCAATTTGTATTCATGCAGTGTGATTTACCGACACAAAGATATACGCCGACGCAACTTCATGCAATAACACGACAATGGTCTGCATTTTTCTTGGATAATTTCTAAACTATTAAGAAATGCATTGTTGTTATGTTCATATGCATATTTTGTTTATGGGTTTTTTGTATATTTTGTTATAGTGTATTTTTTTGTGAATGAAATATGAGTTATGTGGTTTAGAGAAAATTGTGCTGTCTTTTGTTTGTGTTGCTCAAATTATTTGCATGATTATTCCAATTAATGTTAAAGAATGCTGAATAGAAATATATGGCTAGCAAAAATATGGAGGCTAGCCCCGATACAAACAGAACCATGCCAAAATTTAGTGTTAACACCGACTGTTTTTCAGAATTAAATCAACGGCTTTTTATAAAAAACAGTGGTGCTGGGGCTAACACCGACTGTTTTATATAGAAAACAGTCGGCATAAGAGTCAACACCGACGGTTTTCATTAAAAATCTGTGCACTGTCAACACCGACGGTTTTCAATACAAAACAGTCGCTGTAGGGAGGTCAACACCGACGGTTCTCAATAAAAACAGTCGGTGTAGGGGTGTAAACACCGACTGTTATATATTTGAAACCGTCGGTGTAGATAGGAAACACCGACTGTTTTTAATAAAAAACAGTCGGTGTAGATCATCAACACCGACTGTTCTTATTAAAAACCGTCGGTGTAGGTTAGTAACACCGACTGTTATTGTAACAGTCGGTGTTAGGGATCTACACCGACTGTTATTCAACCGTCAGTAAAGGTTTATCTGTACCGTCGCCGCCATCACCGACGCCTCAATAACAGTCGGTGAAAGGGTTTTTTAACAGTCGGTGAAGTGGTTTTTTGTACTAGTGAAGCTCTTTGGAAAACTTTGTTCATGCATTCACTATGCCCAAATGAGTTGCTTCCAGACACACCTTTGTTCATTAAGATTTTGACGACAACAAAGAGCTTCTGTCAGATGTCTTTCGTGCATGCACTAGGGAACAATAAAAGAACTTCACTTTGGAATCACAATTGGGGTCATGGTATATTGAGTAAGGAATTGTCAGATCTTTACTCACACACCTTAGATTCAGAGATTACACTTCAAGGGGCAAAACAGTCAAATGCATTAAGATTAATGTTCAGACCTACCTTAACAATTGATGCGCAAGAAGAATTAGAGAAACTGGATCAAATGGAACTCAGAGAACAGATATACGACGATGTGATATGGAGATGGATAGAATCAGGAAATTATACTGTTAAGAGTAGATATCGCATGTACAAAGAAGAAACAAGGATACAGTCACACATTCATAGGATTTGGAAGTTGCAAGCACCACCGCGTATGAAGGTCTTCGCATGGATGGCACTACTCAACAGACTACCAACAATAGACAATCTAAACATAAGAGGACGGCCAATTGTCAATAGATGTTTACTCTGTATAAAGGCGATGGAATCAATTAAGCACCTTCTGCAAGAATGCATATTTTCGAAGGAGCTGTACCAGGCAATCTCACTGACACTGCCTATAACACAATCTGATTTCATTATACAATCTCAGATATCAAAGAGACAGAGATCAATTACATTAATCACTCAATTCATATTATGGCGTGAGCGTTGTGAAAGAACTTTTACATAAGTGACCAAAGAAATATCAGACTAAAGGAGGAAGTAACTTGACGTACAGTTACATTTTTACACAACAAAACCGAATTAGACGAAGAAGGACTAAAGGATACTGATATCTGGGTCAAGCTTCTCTTGATTTTCTTTTTCTTTATCACTGTTTCTTTCATTTACCTTTCCTTTTCATATTTTTCTTCTTTCATTACTTTTTGGCTCAATTGTTTTGAGCACATTGTTATTTACTTGACTATTACATCTCTTATGTAATGGATAAAATCTTGAATGAAATAGGGGCTAGACCTATGTTGCATGGATACGGTACGGGTATTGTATCAGATACGATACGAATATGGCAATTGTCAAACATCAAGGATACGATACGTCTATTATATATATATTTTTTATTATTTAATTATATTATTCATTCGTATTATATAAATTAAATATTAAAATACAAAACTATAGCTAATTATACATTATATATTATAGATATTGTCTTTTAACAACAAACGCGAAGTGGCGCAGTGGTAATGCGGTATGTGGGTTCGATTCTCCTCAGCATCAAAATAATTTGGTTTTGGCGCGGTGCATGGTGGACCATGTGCTGTTTGGGTTGTATGCACGGTGCACAGTGGACCCTCCGTATCCCAGACATATCTAGACGTGTCAGAGGCGTATCCCAGCGAGTCAATCCGTATCGGAGACCGTATCAAGAGATTAAGGATACGCCACGTAAGCTGATAAGCCAGCTGGCGTATCGATACGTATCGGTACCGTATCAGATGCGTATCGATATTCGATAAGTATCTGATACGGGTACGGAGCCCATATTGAAGTATCCGAGTAACATAGGACTAGACCCATATTTTTCTTGAATTAAACTACCTTTTGTCTGCTTAATTTTCAAAAGAGCTATTTTCTTAATCTACTTTTACTGAACATCAACTCTTCAGTACTACTTAAAAATTTAATTACATGTTCGTTTCTAAACAATCTAGATTCTGTAATTCCTTGCTCAAATATAAAAGTGGACAATTTAATGTTCACTATTATTAACCTTCCTATACATTTCTTAAAGGAGGTGAAAAGTTGCTTTTAGGAATGATCGGCTTGAACCAGGACAAGTGGACAAGTGGATTTTAGTAGAGTCAACTGATAGGATCTTCTTTAATTTGTATAGCAAAAGAAACGAGAAAAGAACTAAAATTTACGATCATTACGTCGTCAACGGAATGTATGGTGCCACGTCCATGAGCGGAAGGGATCCGCCTGTGCTTCTTTTTTCAGAGAAAAGGAGGACCCTGCTTTTCCGATCCGAACCATTCAAATTCGTTCATTCACGT
Source organism: Carex myosuroides (assembly GCA_028015225.1). Taxonomy (NCBI): domain Eukaryota; kingdom Viridiplantae; phylum Streptophyta; class Magnoliopsida; order Poales; family Cyperaceae; genus Carex; species Carex myosuroides. The sequence goes on from CM051466.1 coordinate 16,059,890, forward strand.
ATCTCGATAAAACAACTTTTTCATACACAAATCTCAACGAATTTGAATGGTTCGGATCGGAAAAGCAGGGCCCTCCTTTTCTCTAAGAAAAGGAGCAGAGGCGGATCCGAGCGGAAGTGTGTCAAATTATATGGCGGCGCATGCGGACACGTGCATGAAGGAATTCTCTATTCTAGAATGGAAATACTATTCTGCATGAAGGTATTTTACCATAAATTTATTATTTAGAACAACACTAGATATAATGAGGTTGGAATAGCAGAGAAGAGGGAGAAGTGATGCTTTTTGTCAGTGCTATTTAATTCTTCCTATTTTTTTTTTATTGTGCTCTTTTAACTGCCATTTTTCTAGTATTGTACAGATATTGTCAAATAATGTCTGAATCTTAAACTATTGTATTTTTTTATTCTTTTGAGTACTATTATGTTTTTTTTTTACTTTATATTCTTTATATTCATGTAGATATCTTTGTAGGTTCTTAATTCAGTTCAAATTATCTAAATCCTATTTATTATTATTTTATTTTTTGAAAAACTTGACAGTGGCTGCAAAGTGTACAAGAAAAAAAAAATGAAATTCATCTTAATACATTAAGAAAATCTAAAAGGATAAAATTGTCAAAAGTTAACAGAATCCGCTCCACATTCTTCCTTCCTGCACCACATATTCTGACACTTTTGGAAGGTTTGGTCTCTTTCCCTAAATTATATTTAATAATAGTGGTATATATTATTACTTAATTAGATTATGATCTAATATTAGTGGTATAGTGTTCCACACTAAAAATTTAAAATACAATTTTAGCAGGATTATAATAGGACTGACTATTGGTGCTCTTTTTTTTTTTTGATAAAGAAGACTAGATATGTTACTTTTATTTTAGAATAAAATAAACAAATAATTCTTAAAATAATACTCATTTATCATTTTGGTCCTTAAAATTTCAGAAAAAAAATTGATTCTTAAAGTATCGCTCTTTTATTATTTTGGTCCTTAAAATGTCAAAAATGTCATTTTGGCCTTTAGGTTCTTAAATGTATCAGCTTGGTCCTACATACAACATCTATTGAATAAAATGATATATATTCATGGATGGTGACGTCATTCAAATCTATAGCCTGATAAAAGAGAATAAAAAAAAAACTTAATAAAGTAACTATTATCATTCATAGTCCATTTTTTACAAAATAATTACTGTACAAAAGATCATTCTACTTCAGAAATCATAGAATTTTTTTGAAGCTCCAGTTCAAAAAATAGATATCACGGCAGGTAAGATCATCTCATTCAGATATGTATGAAAACTTGTGCTTAGTCCAGTCTTTAATTATAGACAAAAAAAAAAAAAAATTGGGAGTCCGGATGCAAAGATTTGATTGGAACAATCAGCACCGTGCAATCTACTAGGAAATAGTTTTATAGCTGCTGGTAATGCTTGCCGTTTGCTTAATCTTTAAATTATCTAATTCCTTGCTCAAATATTTATTTTCGTTTTAATGAAAGACATTAAAATGGACAATTTAATGGTCACTATTATCAACCATCTTATACATTTCTTAAAAAAAGGTGAAAAGTTGCTTTTATGAATGATCGGTTTGAACCAGGACAAGTGGACTTTAATTAGTAGAGTCAACTAATAGGATATTCTTTAATTTTTTATAGCAAAAGAAACGAGAAAGAACTAAATTTTACGATTATTACGTCCTCAATGCAATGTATGGTGCCACCATAAGCGGAAGTGTGGCAGTTGTATGGCTGCGCATGCGAACACGTGCAAATTTTGATCGATGAATTTTGAATAAACAATCACAAATTATGAAAGTAATAATTAAACGTGATCAGTCACGTTTAATTAATTAAATAATTAATCATTTAATTATTACTTTAATAATGTTGAGGGAAGATTTGCACGTGTTCGCATGCGCAGCCATACAACTGCCACACTTCCGCTTATGGTGGCACCATACATTGCATTGAGGACGTAATAATCATAAAATTTAGTTCTTTCTCGTTTCTTTTGCTATAAAAAATTAAAGAATATCCTATTAGTTGACTCTACTAATTAAAGTCCACTTGTCCTGGTTCAAACCGATCATTCATAAAAGCAACTTTTCACCTTTTTTTAAGAAATGTATAAGATGGTTGATAATAGTGATCATTAAATTGTCCATTTTAATGTCTTTCATTAAAACGAAAATAAATATTTGAGCAAGGAATTAGATAATTTAAAGATTAAGCAAACGGCAAGCATAGTAGATTGCACGGTGCTGATTGTTCCAATCAAATCTTTGCATCCGGACTCCCAATTTTTTTTTTGTCTATAATTAAAGACTGGACTAAGCACAAGTTTTCATACATATCTGAATTAGATGATCTTACCTGCCGTGATATCTATTTTTTGAACTGGAGCTTCAAAAAAATTCTATGATTTCTGAAGTAGAATGATCTTTTGTACAGTAATTATTTTGTAAAAAATGGACTATGAATGATAATAGTTACTTTATTAAGTTTTTTTTTATTCTCTTTTATCAGGCTATAGATTTTGAATGACATCACGATTCATGAATATATATCATTTTATTCAATGGATGTTTTATGTAGGACCAAGCTGATACATTTAAGAACCTAAAGGCCGAAATGACATTTTTGACATTTGAAGGACCAAAATAATAAAGAGCGATAATTTAAGAATCAATTTTTTTTTTGAAATTTTAAGGACCAAAATGATAAATGAGTATTATTTTAAGGATTATTTGTTTATTTTATTCTAAAATAAAAGGAACATATCTAGTCTTCTTTATCAAAAAAAAAAGCACCAATAGTCAGTCCTATTATAATCCTGCTAAAATTTTATTTTAAATTTTTAGTGTGGAACACTATACCACTAATATTTGATCATAATCTAATTATGATAATATATACCACTATTATTAAATAGAATTTAGGGAAAGAGACCAAACCATGGAATGTTTTCTTTGCTGCCGCATGCTGGCAAATTTGGAAACAGCGAAACAGTTGGTGCCTTGAGGGAAAGAGACCAAACCTTCCAAAAGTGTCAGAATATGTGGTGCAGGAAGGAAGAATGTGGAGCGGATTCTGTTAACTGTTGACAGTTTTATCCTTTTAGATTTTCTTGATGTATTAAGATGAATTTCACTTTTTTTTCTTGTACACTTTACAGCCCCTGTCAAGTTTTTCAAAAAAAAAAAATATAATAAATAGGATTTAGATAATTGAACTGAATTAAGAACCTACATAGATATATACTTGAATATAAAGAATATAAAGTAAAAAAAAACATAATAGTACTCAAAAGAATAAAAAAATACAATAGTTTAGTATTCAGACATTATTTGACAATATCTGTACAATACTAGAAAAATGGCAGTTAAAAGAGCACAATAAAAAAAAAAATAGGAAGAATTAAATAGCACTAACAAAAAGCATCACTTCCCTGATTCCCCTCCTCCCTCTTCTCTGCTATTCCAACCTCATTATATCTAGTGTTGTTCTAAATAATAAATTTATGGTAACAATACCTTCATGCAGAAAAACTATTTCCTAGGGTAACAACCTCATCATATTATCTAGAAAAAACTATCTCTCTCTTTTAAATATAATTAAAAAATGATTATTCTCACTACTTATTGCGTCATATTCCATTACCAATCTACCATCGGGACCATCGCACCTTTCCTAGGGCTTAAGCAAAAAAAGGTTAATTCCCGACGTGGAGCATGGACATTTTTTCTTGTTTTTTTTTTTTCTAATTTTATTGGAGGTAAAAGTGATTTAGTGGAGCAATAAGAGATTCAAACAGTAACCGGAAGCCATACAAGTTGACCTCCAAACATTGAGAGAATTCACTAAATGTATATTTAATACTCAATCATGGCCGATGACCTCCATCTATCAATAAAAAAAATAAAGAAGAGTACTGGTATAATGTCCCCAATAGTGCACCCTCAAACTCAAAATACTCATTAGCACCGCACTATGTAAGTATGTATTACATCACAAAGACTTGTTATCTTCACGTAAGTATTGGTACAATTAATATGGCAGTGATTATTTTTAACAAATAAAGTTCATCATTTACGAAATCAGAACAATTTGGGGCTGTTCATGAGGTGCGCAGACTGTTAATTGTCAGGAAAAAAAAAATATTAAAGAATAACTTGTGGGTGTCATCACTAAATTCTGAGGATAACAAAAATAATGAACAATTGTTATCGCTGTCTTGACAATGGTGGCAGCATGAAAGAGGCAATTTTTGAAACGGATGGAGGACATGAAGCATGTCATCAACCCATATAAACCCTATAAAATGGAACACCATTCCGAAAGCAAGAGCACAAAACAAAAGGCAAAGCAAACTACATCTGAAAAGATTTAAATCGTAAACATGAATAGTAACAGGGCGGCAGGCACCTCTTCCTCACGGTCTTCAATGAATGATATCGACAAAGCAATGGTTCTCAAAATAATGAAGATATTTTTGGCGCTGGTATTTGCTGGATGGATATTCATCTGGACCATGAGACCGACCAATACTTTCAGAAACACCTGGTCCCCGAAGCTTTATGCCGATACCAGCTCTACTTACTTCGGAAGACTAGGTTAATTATAAACCTTTCATCTTCTAATATTTTATGTTATATATATGTATCTCCAAAGAAAAGATATATAACATTCTGTTTTTCATATGACAGGAACCACTATTTTGATCTACACGTTTCCTATCATGTTCATTGCTGTTCTTGGGTGCATTTATCTGCACTTGCATGAGAAAAATGGCGACAAAAATAATCAAGGGTATATACATCAAACTGTTAACAGTCTTACTCTCTGATTTAATCAAGTGGAAATGTGGGCTGGCATGAAGGAACGGTCCTGTAATATTTAGTTTTTGATGCTTTAATTTTTGTCTCTTTTTTTGACAGAAGCAGCAGGTTCAGTTCATCTCTGGCCACATGGAAGAGGCCAGTGCTGGTAAGGGGGCCACTCGGAGTCGTTTCAGGAATTGAACTAACCTTTACTCTTATGTTTTTGGCACTTTTGGTATGGTGTTTTTCGACATATTTAAAGATTTCCTTCGCCAACTTGAAAGTTCATCATTCAGAGAAAGTGTAAGAGATCACTCCTCTTCAATTAGTCAGATGCTAGATAATTAACAACTAATCCAACAAACATGCATACAAGGTGCAAAGAACAAACATAAAGAAGAATATTATGATATATTGCAGATGGCAAAGTTTTTGTTTTGGTTAACGGAACTAAATTATTATGTATCAACCTATAAAAGGTACGTTACAGCTTAAGAAATCTGTTAATATTTTTTTTCATTAAGGTGGCAAGCTAAGCTGGATAGTGCGGCTCTGCGGTTGGGTCTAATTGGCAACCTATGCTGTGCTTTTCTATTCTTTCCTGTTACGAGATGTTCCTCTCTTCTACCGTTGGTCGGCCTCACATCAGAGTCAAGCATCAAGTACCACATATGGTTGGGACATATTGTCATGGTGCTATTTACTGCTCATGGTGTCTTCTACTTTATCTTCTGGGCTTCCACAAACCAATTAGATGAGGTAATAATTGGGGTTAAATAGCACAATAATAGTAAAATTATATTTATTTGTAATTCTTTAGTTGTTTCTTCATATTATTAATTGCCACACATTTGACAACATAAACTTTGTCTTGTTTCTTCTTAAGCATGTTACAGTAACAGCTTAAAGGTAGAAACTGATAATTTGTTAAAGAATTACTATCGAACAAAAGGTGACTGGGAATGAGAGTACCATGAATCAAGTAAATCCATCATGAACATTATGGTAGACATAAATTTCATTTTGATGCAATTTTTTTGTCAAAATATAACTACAGATGATAAAATGGAGCAAGACCGACATAGCTAATGTGCCTGGAGAGCTAGCCTTGCTCTCAGGCCTTGCCTTGTGGGCCACCACTTTTCCTCGCATAAGGCGCAACATGTTTGAGCTCTTTTATTACACGCACCATCTCTACATCGCATTTTTCTTCTTCTATATGCTTCATGTAGGCATCGGTTTCATTTGCACAATTCTCCCAGGAATTTTCCTGTTTATGGTTGACCGATACTTACGGTTCTTGCAATCACGAACCAAAGTGCATCTTGTATCAGTGCGGCTTCTCCCATCCGAAGGGATTGAGCTTAATTTCTCCAAGAACCCAGGCAAGAAGCTCTCTTAACTTAAAAAAGTACATAATTCACCTGGTTGCAAGGTTTTACTTTATTAATTTGCACAATTAGGCACATATATTGAGGTTAATTGATATTCTTTGAGGTCAATGAATGTTGACAGGTTAATATTTTACTTACTGATTAGGAACTTCCGATATAACAGGCCTCATCACTAGTTCTTTAGATAAATAATTATGGACTGAAATTATTTCTCAATTTAGTCATGCACCAAGTGATCATAACAACTTTTGTGGACAGTACTTAAAAAAAAATAGAGTATAATTGATAATGTCATATGCCTTATGCCTTATGTAGGGTTTAGCTACAATCCGTTGAGCACAATATTCATCAATTTTCCGAGTGTTTCACGTCTCCAATGGCATCCATTTACTGTTTCTTCGAGCAGCAATTTGGAACCTGAGAGGCTTAGTGTCATCATGAAAAAAGAAGGAAGCTGGACTCAGAAGCTGTACAGAACGCTTTCAGAACATGCCACTCTCGACGGCCTTGACGTCTCAGTTGAGGGGCCATATAGCCCGATCTCGGAGAATTTCTTGAGGTTCATTACAAACATATATATATTCTCTCTTGAGATTAATCGTAGCATTTCCAGTCATGGGTTATAAAAATATTCTGTTTCTGTAGATACAAGTCAGTGGTGATGATCAGCGGTGGTAGTGGCATCACCCCTTTCATTTCAATCATACGCGAATTCATCCACCGAAGCAATAGTCTTAATATCCCAACCCCAAATCTCCTCTTAATTTGTGCCTTTAAGAATTCAATGGACCTCACAATGCTTGATCTCCTCCTACCAGTAAGTGGCAATGTCTCTGACCTGTCACGCCTAAATTTAAAGATTGAGGCTTACGTAACGAGAGAAAAAGAGGCTCCGATCAGCGATGAACAGACAATGATCCGTACAATCTGCTTCAAACCGAAACCATCTCACATGCCAATCTCTCCAGTCCTTGGTCCAAATAGCTGGCTCTGTTTGGCTATCATAATCTCTACTTCCTTCGTTGCTTTTCTTATACTAATTGGCATCCTCCAACGGTTTTACATCTATCCGATTGACAAAAATACAGGAGATATCTATTCACTGAGCTCGATGGCAGTTTTGTACCTGTTGGTCATGTGCACCTCTATTGTGGTTGCCTGCTCTGTCCTATTCCTCAAAAACAAGAGGGAAAACATGAAGGGGGCAAAACAAATTAATAGCTTGGATTTGCCAACACCTATGACTTCCCCTAGTTCATGGTACCATTGTACTGGTAAAGAAGTGGAGAGTTTGCCGCAAGAATCGCTGGTTAAAGCTACAAATATGCACTACGGCAGGAGGCCTGACCTAAAGAGTATGCAACTTTCACCTTCTAAGCACACACTATGAAACACTTATTTTTTTTATGTTATCAGAGTCATCCTTTTTACTGTGTAATGCAGTGATTCTACTGGCGATTGATGATGAGAATGTTGGAGTCATGGCAAGTGGGCCCGCTGGTTTGCGTCATCAAACGGCGGCTATCTGCTCGTCAGGGCTGGCTGATAATCTTCACTATGAATCTATCAGCTTCAACTGGTGATAAACAAATGCCAGAAAAAGTGTGTGTGCATGTTTGGTTGCATGTCCGGAAACAATTTGTCATGTTGGTTTGCATGTGTGAAATTGTCGATAATCATGCATCTTGTACAAAAATAACGGAGGTGCCATCTGATCTTCTTTTTTTCCTGTTTCTTTTTGTTTCTTTGTGTTTTAAATTGTTAATATGTATTACCTATGTTAAGTGACTTTTAGTCTTGTTTGGAAAGCTTTGGTGAGAATTGGATTTTAAACCTTAGTTTTATTGATTAATGACTTGGGCTTATATAGAACCTTACAACGCACTCTTACAAATAACACCCTAGACTATTCCATAATGGCCTATTTACCCGTAGGCCCCTAGAAAACCCGAAAACCTGAAACATACAAATATCTCAACACTCTCCCTCAAGATGGGCGAAAGATATCCACTAAGCCCATCTTGTCACATCCTCTAGCTAGATCTAACGAACTGAGCCCCTTAGTCAGACAATCTGTCACCTGGCCTTCAGTTGGAACATGGCCTAACTCAAATAGCCCACTGTTCAACTTCTCCTTAATGAAGAACCTATCGATCTCGATATATTTAGTTCTATCATGTTGCAATGGGTTGTTGACGATGCTGATGGCTGACTTGTTGTCGCACCACAACTTCATCTTGGCTCCTCGATCCAACATTATTAGCAGCTATAAAACTCTTTCCTAGTAGATTGCACGGTGTTGATTGTTCCAATCAAATCTTTGCATCCGGACTCCAATTTTTTTTTGGCTATAACTAAAGACTGGACTAAGCACAAGTTTTCATACATATCTGAATTAAATGATCTTACCTGCCGTTATATCTATACTTTGAACTGGAGCTTCAAAAAAAATTCTATGATTTCTGAAGTAGAATGATCTTTTCGTACAGTAATTATTTTGTAAAAAATGGACTATGAATGATAATAGTTACTTTATTAAGTTTTTTTTTATTCTCTTTTATCAGGTTATAGATTTTGAATGACGTCACGATACATGAATATATATCATTTTATTCAATAGATGTTGTATGTAGGACCAAGCTGATACATTTAAGAACCTAAAGGCCAAAATGACATTTTTGACATTTTAAGGACCAAAATAATAAAAGAGCGATACTTTAAGAATCATTTTTTTTTTTTGAAATTTTAAGAACCAAAATGATAAATGAGTATTATTTTAAGAATTATTTGTTTATTTTATTCTAAAGAAAAGGAACATATCTAGTCTTCTTTATCATAAAAAAGCACCAATAGTCAGTCCTATTATAATCCTGCTAAAATTTTATTTTAAATTTTTAGTGTGGAACACTATACCACTAATATTAGATCATAATCTAATTAAGTGATAATATATACCACTATTATTAAATATAATTTAGGGAAAGAGACCAAACCTTCCAAAAGTGTCAGAATATGTGGTGCAGGAAGGAAGAATGTGGAGCGGATTCTGTTAACTATTGACAGTTTATCCTTTTAGATTTTCTTGATGTATTAAGATGAATTTCATTTTTTTTTCTTGTACACTTTACAGCCCCTGTCAAGTTGTTAAAAAAAAATAGTAAATAGGATTTAGATAATTTGAACTGAATTAAGAACCTACAAAGATATCTACTTGAATATAAAGAATATAAAGTAAAAAAAAACATAATAGTACTCAAAATAATAAAAAAATACAATAGTTTAGGATTCAGACATTATTTGACAATATATGTACAATACTAAAAAAATGGCAGTTAAAAGAGCACAATAAAAAAAAAAAATAGGAAGAATTAAATAGCACTGACAAAAAGCATCACTTCCCTGATTCTCTCCTCCCTCTTCTCTGCTATTCCAACTTCATTATATCTAGTGTTGTTCTAAATAATAAATTTATGGTAACAATACCATCATGCAGAAAGACTATTTCCTAGGGTAACAACCTCATCATATTATCTAAAAAAAACTATTTCTCTCTTTTAAATATAATTAAAAAATGATTATTCTCACTACTTATTGCGTCATATTCCATTACCAATCTACCATCGGGACCATCGGAACCATTACCAATCTAATTTTATTGGAGGTAAAAGTGATTTAGTGGAGCAATAAGAGATTCAAACAGTAACCGGAAGCCATACAAGTTGACCTCCAAACATTGAGAGAATTCACTAAATATATATTTAATACTCAATCAAGGCCGTTGACCTCCATCTATCAATAAAAAAAAATAAAGAAGAGTACTGGTAAGTACGTATTACATCACTAAATATATATCACTAAATATATATTTAATACTCAATCATGTCCCCAATAGTGCACCCTCAAACTCAAAATACTCATTAGCACCACACTATGTAAGTACGTATTACATCACAAGGACTTGTCATCTTCACATAAGTATTGATACAATTAATATGGCAGTGATTATTTTTAACAAATAAATACGAAATCAGAACAATTTGGGGCTGTTCATGAGGTGCGCAGACTGTTATCAGGAAAAAAAAATATTAAAGAATAACTTGTGGGTGTCATCACTAAATTCTGAGGCTAACAAAAATAATGAACAATTGTTATCGGCTATCGCTGTCTTGACAATGGTGGCAGCATGAAAGAGGCCATTTTTGAAACACGACATGAAGCATGCCATCAACCCGTATAAACCCTATAAAATGGAACACCATCCCGAAAACAAGAGCACAAAACAAAAGGCAAAGCAAACTACATCTGAAAAGATTTAAAATTTTAAATCGTAAACATGAATAGTAACAGGGCGGCAGGCACCTCTTCCTCACGGTCTTCAATGAATGATATCGACAAAGCAATGGTTCTCAAACTAATGAAGATATTTTTGGCGCTGGTATTTGCTGGATGGCTATTCGTCTGGACCATGAGACCGACCAATACTTTTAGAAACACCTGGTCCCCAAAGCTTTATGCCGATACCAGCTCTACTTACTTCGGAAGACTAGGTTAATTATAAACCTTTCATCTTCTAATATTTTATGTTATATATATGTATCTCCAAAGAAAAGATATATAACATTCTGTTTTTCATATGACAGGAACCACTATTTTGATCTACACGTTTCCTGTCATGTTCATTGCTGTTCTTGGGTGCATTTATCTGCACTTGCATGAGAAAAATGGCGACAAAAATAATCAAGGGTATATACATCAAACTGTTAACAGTCTTACTCTCTGATTTAATCAAGTGGAAATGTGGGCTGGCATGAAGGAATGGTCCTGTAATATTTAGTTTTTGATGCTTTAATTTTTGTCTCTTTTTTTGACAGAAGCAGCAGGTTCAGTTCATCTCTGGCCACATGGAAGAGGCCAGTGCTGGTAAGGGGGCCACTCGGAGTCGTTTCAGGAATTGAACTAACCTTTAGTCTTATGTTTCTGGCACTTTTGGTATGGTGTTTTTCGACATATTTAAAGGTTTCCTTCGCCAACTTGACAGTTAATCATTCAGAGAAAGTGTAAGAGATCACTCCTCTTCAATTAGTCAGATGCTAGATAATTAACAACTAATCCAACAAACATGCATGCAAGATGCAAGAATATTATGATATATTGCAGATGGCAAAGTTTTTGTTTTGGTTAACGGAACTAAATTATTATGTATCAACCTATAAAAGGTTACAGCTTAAGAAATCTGTTAATATTTTTTTTCATTCAGGTGGCAAGCTAAGCTGGATAGCGCGGCTCTGCGGTTGGGTCTAATTGGCAACATATGATGCGCTTTTCTATTCTTTCCTGTTACGAGATGTTCCACTCTTCTACCGTTGGTCGGCCTCACATCAGAGTCAACCATCAAGTACCACATATGGTTGGGACATATTGCCATGGTGCTATTTACTGCTCATGGTGTCTTGTACTTTATCTTCTGGGCTTCCACAAACCAATTAGATGAGGTAATAATTGGGGTTAAATAGCACAATAATAGTTGTTGGATTTATTAAATAGTACGCCCGTTATGGGAAACCCGAATCCAAAACCCGACCCGTTATGAAGAGGTGTCGACCCGTTATGAAAAGGTGTATTGGTTTTTATATAAACCATATCCTTCTCTCTATCAAAAACATGAGTGAATGTGACAGCCAAGAAATAGAGAAAAGATAGAGAGCACCAAGAAACACTCTGTTAGTACTTGAAGGTTTTAGGTCGTGGAAAACGCAAGGCTTCCGGCTTCGGCTTGTGATTTCTTGCAGAACCAGTGATACTGCTACGCTCGCAAGATTCCGCTTCCGCATAAAGATTAACGGAGTAATTTGTAAGTTCTATCCGTTAATTAACATTGGTATCAGAGCCCAATAATGGCATGTATTCTGGTTTTAAAAATCACGAATTTTTCCAAATTTTTTTTTTGCTTAAATTTAATATTTTCGAAAAAAGAAGAATCTGTTTATACATGAGACTAAATTTTTGAAAAACTAATTTCTTGTATTCTTGTATTCTTGTATTTTAATACATACTACGGAATTTTTTTCAAAAATTAAATTCATGAATCAGAAATATTTAATTCGAAACAAAGAATTTGGAAGCAATTTGTTTTTTAATTGTATGGAAATTTCCAAATTTAATTTGGAAAATTTATTTTGTTATTGTAAATCTAATAAATCTAAATACAAAATTTTTTTTATTAGATTTAATTTAATTAAGTTTACAATTCACTGTTTTGAAGATTTTTTAAATGCATCTTTTGGAGATGCGAAACAAATCTTCAAATGCATCATTTGGAGATGGGAAACAGTGGTGGGTGAGAGCAACTATAGAATTTTTTCTGGATCTTGTACAATTGGGTTGGACAATTTTTTGGTCCAAATGAATGACAACCGTCCGATTAACCATTTTCTGTACAGAATTTTCGGAACTTGCCGAATTTTATTTTTTTATTTTTGTAGCCCCTGGGGCTTGAACCCATGTCATGGGGAATAAGAGACAAAACTTTTTCCACTATACCACATTGAATTTGATACTATTGTATTGATTCTATATATTATATGCACTATAAAACAGTATAATTTCCAGTACATATTTTTAATCCCAATTTTTTTTGGTACGAATTTCCATTATATTTTATTTGCTACTTTATTTGTTACTGTATTAATTCAATACCGAAATTTTTTTTCGTTAAATTTTTTTTTGTTAAAATTATACATTTAATGTATAATTTTCAATGGGAGTTTTTGCACACTGAAATAATTAATGGTAATAAAATTTATAGAATTAAAAGATGATTGTGAAATTTAGTGATCTTTCGATTTTAATCTATAGGTACTGTTATTATTTATTTATTTAACAGTTGTTGCAAAACTAGAAGTGTTATGCTAGGTATTAAATAATTTCCATTAAGCCATCAGAATTGTGATATGTCCTAACTTAGTTTAATTGTAATTTCTTAGTGAAATGGCATCTGCATCTAGGAATATTGTGGCAGAACTGAATAAGGGTGAAAAACTGAATGGCGATAATTATGAGATTTGGGCCATGAAAATTCAGTATGTCCTGGAAGAACAAGAGGTTCTTACAGTCCTGGATCATATCCTAACCGAACCAGAAAAAGGTACAACTGAAAAGCACATTACTGACAGTGCTGCATATGAGTCCTGGAAAAAGAAGAACTCCATTACTCGCATTACATTGCTGAGCAGTATGGACAATGATGTGATGCGTGAGTTTAGGCAATATGAGATTGCCAAAGAGATGTGGCTTGCTTTAAAGCAGAAGTTCGGTGGAACTTCTGTTACAAAACTGAGACAACTCACCATCAAGTTTGACACTTACAAGAAGCGTCCTAATCATAGCATGCGGCAACATCTCAGGGAGATGTCAAATATGATTAGTGAGTTGAAGGACGCTGGCCATGTTTTGACTGATGAACAACAACTTCAAGCAGTGATTCGTTCACTTCCTCATACATAGGAACACATGAAGGTGAATCTGACCCACAACGAGAGTATTACAACTCTCAACGATGCAGCAAGGCATCTGGAACTTGAGGAAGATCGTATTGAGGCATCAAAACCTCAAGAAAATGAAACTGCTGTGCATTTAGCTGGTTCAAGCTCTCATGGAGGGCAAGGCCAGAAGCGTAAGTCAAATTATGGTCACAAGGGCAAGGGCAAACAAGAGAAAAAACATAAGGGGCAGGATCGTGGCAAGGGAAAGGCTTCTCAGAACAATTTTAAGAAGCATAATAAAGCCAAGATCAAGTGTTTCAATTGTGGCAATAAGGGTCACTATGCTCGTGAATGCAAAGAGCCCCGCAAGACTCAGGGGCAACAGACCATGTAGCCAAAGATCGTGACTTGTTTGTGGATTTTCGTCGAATTCCGCAAGGTTCAAAATGGCTTTATGTAGGAAACAACTCTCGTGTACTAGTCAAGGGTATAGGCACATGCAAGTTGGATATGCGTGATGGTCAAACCCTCCTCTTACATGATGTTCTCTTTGCACCTGACATTCGACGAAATCTTGTATCTGTAGTTGTTCTTCTTAGATTTGGATTTACTTTGAACATGTGTGGCACTAGTATTAAGTTGTATCTGGATGGTGTGTGTTATGGTTATGGATATGTATCGAATGGTTTTATTATTCTGGATGTTATTAATATAATGACTTCCTCTAATATTCATTTTTCTTTAATTACATCTTATGCTGATGAAAATGTTGATGTGAATGTATGGCATATGAGATTAGGCCATATTGGACAGCAACGAATGGATAGACTAGCCAAGGAAGGCATGTTAGGCATGATTGAAAGGGTTAGTCTACCAGCATGTGAAAATTGTTTAAAAGGAAAAATGGCAAGAAAACCATTTGGAACAGGAACCAGATCTGAATTTCCATTGCAATTAATTCATTCTGACATTTGTGGACCAATGAATGTGAGGGCACGACATGGAGGTAGATATTTTATCACCTTCATTGACGATTATACGTGGTACAGTCACGTCTATTTGATCTCTCATAAATCTGATGCTCTTGCATGTTTCAAGAAATTTATAACCTTGGTTGAAAATCAATTAGACAGAAAGGTTAAGGCCTTACGAACGGATCGCGATCGCGAATATTTGTCTGATGAGTTCAAACAAATGTGCGAAGAAAAAGGAATACTTAGGCAACTAACCATACCATATACTCCACAGCAAAACGGAGTGGCTGAAAGGAGAAATCGGACTCTTTTGGAAATGGTTAGGTCAATGATGGCTCAAGCAAATCTGCCAATCAATTTTTGGGGTGATGCATTATTGACTGCTGCCTATATTTTAAATCGAGTACCCTCTAAATCTGTTTCTTCAACTCCTTACGAACTTTGGAATAATAGAAAACCAGATCTTAGTAATCTGAGACCTTGGGGATGCACAGCCTTTGTTCATGATTCGTCTCATCAACATGGTAAATTGGGTCCACGAGATAAAAAGAGTATATTTATACGATACTCTGAACATTCCAAAGGTTATGTGTTCATTGGTGAACAATCGAGTGGGAGTGTAACAGAATTTGAGTCCCGAGATGTCATTTTTTTGGAAAATGAATTTCCAAGAAAGGGTGAGATAGGTCGGGAATTTTCTCTATATGAAGAAGAGGAGCAAGATGATTTGATTGTTGCAAATCGTTTGGTGCATATTCCTGAACCTCCAACAGTATCTCATCCAAGTGGGAGTAAGTCAGTAGATGATGCTGAGCCAAGTTCAGCACAATCACAAATTAGGCATAGCAATCGTGCTAGAGTTCCTAAACGTCATTTTCCAATCGAAAATGAATCTTACATGATTGTCATGCAAGATGAAGAAGAGCCAAGAAATATTCGAGAGGCTCTCACTTGTCCTGCTAAAGAGAAATGGATGAAAGCAATGGAAGAAGAAATGGAGTCAATGAGATCAAATAATGTTTGGGAATTAGTTGATCTCCCTGAAGGACGCAAGGCAATTGGGAACAAATGGGTTCTCAAGATTAAACGTCTAGCTGACGGCTCGATTGAGAGGTATAAAACACGTCTTGTTGCTAAGGGGTATACACAACAAGAGGGGATAGACTATGAAGAGACTTTCTCTCCTGTTGTAAGATTTACTTCTATACGATTGATACTAGCTATTGTTGCCAGTTTAGATTTGGAATTACATCAAATGGATGTTAAAACTGCGTTTCTAAATAGCAATATGGAAGAAGAGATATATATGGAACAACCTGTCAGTTTTGTTGCTGAAGGTCAAGAGCACAAAGTGTGCAAATTGTTGAGATCTATTTATGGTCTCAAGCAATCTTCCAGACAATGGTACATTCGGTTTCATCAAGCAATCATATCATTTGATTTCGAAATGATTGATGAAGACCACTGTGTGTATGTCAAGAGATCCAAGGATAAATTTGTTATTCTATCGCTTTATGTGGATGACATACTGTTAGCTAGTAACAATAAAGAGTATGTGCAAATCATTAAAGAATGGTTATCCTCCAATTTTGATATGAAGGATATGGGTGAAGCAGCATACATTCTTGGAGTGAAGATTGAACGAGATCGTTCCAAGAAGATGTTAGCTCTATCACAAGAGCATTACATCAAGAAAGTACTTGAAAAATTCCATATGCAAGACTGTAAACTCATTGATACTCCTATAGCAAAAGGCGAAGGCCTTAGTTTAAGAATGTGTCCAAAGACTCCAGATGAAAAGCACAAATGGAAAAAGTCCCTTACTCAAGTGCTGTTGGCAACCTAATGTATGCTATGATGTGTACTAGGCCGGATATCAGTTTCGCTGTTGGAATAGTGAGCCGATATCAAGCTAATCCAGGACAGTCCCATTGGAAAGCAGTAAAAAGAATACTTAGATATTTGAAAGGTACTGCAGATTATTCATTGTGTTTCCAAGGAGAAAATCTGCAACTCATGGGTTACGCAGATGCTGATTGGGGAGGAGATTTAGATGAAAGAAAATCTACCTCAGGCTATGTTTTCTTACTCAGTAATGGAGCTATCTCTTGGAGTAGTAAGAAACAGAGTTGCATATCCTTGTCCACAATGGAAGCTAAATTTGTAGCATTTTCAGCAGCAGTACAAGAAGCAGTTTGGCTTAAAAGATTTTTGAATCACTTGGGTTTCGGTGAGAATGAAACTAACTCAGTGTTGATACACAGCGATAGCCAAACAGCAATCGCTTATACAAAAGATCCCAAGTATCATTCAAAGACCAAACATATTGATACTAAGTATAACTTTGTTAGAGACATGGTGGCGAAAAAGCAAGTTTGCATGCAGTACATATCTACACACAAAATGGTGGCAGATCCTTTTACAAAGGCAATACCTAGAGATGTGTTTATAGGTCATGTGAAACTCTAGGGTTACGTAGATTGTAATTATACATTTGATTGAACAGTATATTATGTATATTTGTATTTGTGGGATAAATGCAATGAATGTTATTTTCTTATTCATTTATGTGATAATTGTTACAAATTATTTAATACCAATAATTTAGCATAACACATGAGATATAAAATGAAAGGTATGTCAGACAGTTGATTGGCATTCTCACACAGGCAATCGCTTCTATGTCTTAGTAGAACATAGAAATGAGATTGATTTTAAGCTAGATATGATACAAAATGTGAGAGCAAGTGCTTAAAAATATATATATATCGCCTTGATAGAGAATCAAGATGAGGTCATGTGAATATATTATTATGACCGAAGGTGAAATACCCATTATTCACCTAAATTGTCTTATGCCAAGTGGGAGTCCTGTTATTGGATTTATATGATAAGTAGAGTTGTGGACTCAAGTTAGATATTGTGTATATCTGAACTATCACTTGTACGGTATTGTATTTTAGTTTAGACATACGCTCCATAAGAAATGGAGAGTAATACCGTAACATATGTTTCATACCATATGTGCAATTGACCAACAGGGTAACAGAAGAAATGATCTCTGCTTCTTTGTTGTGTGAGACCCGCGAGATCAAAAGGATCTCATAGTACTCTTCGATTTTTTACTAAATACTTGAAGTTTCTTTTCAATTAGTTATTTTAGAATGTTGCCAATGATCATGAATGATGCGATCTAATGGAACATATCTGGATAGCAATTGATTTGGAATGGAGAGATTCTAGATAAAAGAAAAAGATCATTTCAGTGTTACATTAGGTTATATTCACTGGTGCAGCAATTATGTTTATGTAACATAATTGTGAATATATAAGTATGGTTGTATCAATAAATAAAAGAGATCCTATAATACTTAAAAATGTGACTTGATGATCTGGGGTACTGCATATTTACTCTACTTAGATGTTGTTATACATACCTAACAGTTGGATAATATGCTCTCAAATTAAAATATGCTGGTCACGGCCTATTTCCTTGTATGAATTTTAACAGAGATAAGAGATTACGTTCTCTTAGTTTATAGCGGGTATCCCATTTTGTGCGAGTGGGAGATGTTGGATTTATTAAATAGTACGCCCGTTATGGGAAACCCGAATCCAAAACCCGACCCGTTATGAAGAGGTGTCGACCCGTTATGAAAAGGTGTATTGGTTTTTATATAAACCATATCCTTCTCTCTATGAAAAACATGAGTGAATGTGACAGCCAAGAAATAGAGAAAAGATAGAGAGCACCAAGAAACACTCTGTTAGTACTTGAAGGTTTTAGGTCGTGGAAAACGCAAGGTTTCCGGCTTCGGCTTGTGATTTCTTGCAGAACCAGTGATACTGCTACGCTCGCAAGATTTCGCTTCCGCATAAAGATTAACGGAGTAATTTGTAAGTTCTATCCGTTAATTAACAATAGTAAAATTATATTTATTTGTAATTCTTAAGTTGTTTCTTCATATTATTAATTGCCACACATTTGACAACATAAACTGTCTTGTTTCTTCTTAAGCATGTTATAGTAACAGTTTAAAGGAAGAAACTGATAATTTGTTAAAGAATTACTATCGAACAATAGGTGACTGGGAATGAGAGTACCATAAATCAAGTAAATCCATCATGAACACTATGGTAGACAGAAATTTCATTTTGATGCATTTTTTTTGTCAAAATTTAACTACAGATTATAAAATGGAGCAAGACCCACATAGCTAATGTGCCTGGAAAGCTATCCTTGCTCGCAGGCCTTGCCTTGTGGGCCACCACCTTTCCTCGCATAACGCGCAACATGTTTGAGCTCTTTTATTACACGCACCATCTCTACATCGCATTTTTCTTCTTCTATATGCTTCATGTAGGCATCGGTTTCATTTGCACAATTCTCCCAGGAATTTTCCTGTTTATGGTTGACCGATACTTACGGTTCTTGCAATCACGAACCAAAGTGCATCTTGTATCAGTGCGGCTTCTCCCATCCGAAGGGATTGAGCTTAATTTCTCCAAGAACCCAGGCAAGAAGCTCTCTTAACTTAAGAAAGTACATAATTCACCTGGTTGCAAGGTTTTATTTTATTAATTTGCACAATTAGGCACATATATTGAGGTTAATTGATATTCTTTGAGGTCAATGAATGTTGACAGGTTAATATTTTACTTACTGATTAGGAACTTCCGATATAACAGGCCTCATCACTAGTTCTTTAGATAAATAATTATGGACTGAAATTATTTCTCAATTTAGTCATGCACCAAGTGATCATAACAACTTTTGTGGACAGTACTTAAAAAAAAATAGAGTATAATTGATAATGTCATATGCCTTATGTAGGGTTTAGCTACAATCCGTTGAGCACAATATTCATCAATTTTCCGAGTGTTTCACGTCTCCAATGGCATCCATTTACTGTTTCTTCGAGCAGCAATTTGGAACCTGAGAGGCTTAGTGTCATCATGAAAAAAGAAGGAAGCTGGACTCAGAAGCTGTACAGAACGCTTTCAGAACATGCCACTCTCGACGGCCTTGACGTCTCAGTTGAGGGGCCATATAGCCCGATCTCGGAGAGTTTCTTGAGGTTCATTACAAACATATATATTTTCTCTCTTAAGATTAATCGTAGCATTTCCAGTCATGGGTTTTAAAAATATTCTGTTTCTGTAGGTACGAGTCAGTGGTGATGATCAGCGGTGGTAGTGGCATCACCCCTTTCATTTCAATCATACGCGAATTCATCCACCGAAGCAATAGTCTTAATATCCCAACCCCAAATCTCCTCTTAATTTGTGCCTTTAAGAATTCAATGGACCTCACAATGCTTGATCTACTCCTCCCAGTAAGTGGCAATGTCTCTGACCTGTCATGCCTAAATTTAAAGATTGAGGCATACATAACGAGAGAAAAAGAGGCTCCGATCAGCGATGAACAGACAATGATCCGTACAATCTGCTTCAAACCGAAACCATCTCACATGCCAATCTCTCCAGTCCTTGGTCCAAATAGCTGGCTCTGTTTGGCTATCATAATCTCTACTTCCTTCGTTGCTTTTCTTATACTAATTGGCATCCTCCAACGGTTTTACATCTATCCGATCGACAAAAATACAGGTCATATCTATTCACGGAGCTCGATGGCAGTTTTGTACCTATTGGTCATGTGCACATGTATTGTGGTTGCCTGCTCTGTCCTATTCCTCAAAACCAAGAGGGAAAACATGAAGGGGGCAAAACAAATTAATAGCTTGGAATTGCCAACACCTATGACTTCCCCTAGTTCATGGTACCATTGTACTGGTAAAGAAGTGGAGAGTTTGCCGCAAGAATCGCTGGTTAAGGCTACAAATATGCACTACGGCAGGAGGCCTGACCTAAAGAGTATGCAACTTTCACCTTCTAAGCACACACTATGAAACACTTATTTTTTTTATGTTATCAGAGTCATCCTTTTTACTGTGTAATGCAGTGATTCTACTGGCGATTGAGGATGAGAATGTTGGAGTCATGGCAAGTGGGCCCACTGGTTTGCGTCATCAAACGGCGGCTATCTGCTCGTCAGGGCTGGCTGATAATCTTCACTATGAATCTGTCAGCTTCAACTGGTGATAAACAAATGCCAGAAAGAGTGTGTGTGCATGTTTGGTTGCATGTCCGGAAACAATTTGTCATGTTGGTTTGCATGTGCGAAATTGTCCACAATCATGCATCTTGTACAAAAATAACGGAGGTGCCATGGACACAAACCATAGCATCATGCATATGATCTTCTTTTTTTCCTGTTTCTTTTTGTTTCTTTGTGTTTTGGATTGTTAATATGTATTACTTATGTTAAGTGACTTTTAGTCTTGTTTGGAAAGCTTTGGTGAGTCATGCAGATATTGTAAATTCTTGAATATTTTGTATTTTGTATATATTGTTTTGTTATATATTTTTACAAACTGAGTTATGAGTATATATATTCTCTTTGAGATGATTTTACCGTTAGTGCTAACGGTAATATCCTAGGCACCTATAAATAACTTATTTACAATTTTACCCTTATTCCATTTTACAATATTATCCCTCTAATTACTTTTTTTCTTTAACACTGCCCCTCAAGCTAGGATTATAAATGTCAATTAATCATAGCTTGCTTGTTATTTCTTCAAACGCCTTTGGAATGAGACTTTTCGTGAAGATATCGGCTAATTGGTCTTGACTCTTCACGTAAGGAGTTTCGATTTCCTTCGCTTGAACTTTTTCTCTTATGAAATGACAATCGACTTCAAGGTGCTTTGTTCTTTCGTGAAACACCGCATTTGAGGCAATATGCCTTGCCGCATTGTTATCACAAAACATCTTCATTGGTTTATCAATTTTGAAGTTCAATTCTTTGAGTAATTGTTTCATCCAAGTGAGCTCACTTGCGGTGGATGTCATGGCACGATATTCCGCTTCCGCACTTGATCGTGCCACGACATTTTGCTTCTTGTTTTTCCATGTGACTAAGTTTCCGCCTACAAATGTGAAATAGCCGGTTGTTGATTTTCTATTGAAACTCCCGGCCCAATCTGCATCGGAATAACCAAACACTTTGTTAGATTTATTATTTTTCATCCATATACCCTTTCCGGGTGATTTTTTTAAATATCTCAAATTTCTATCAATGGCATTCAAATTGATTTTCTTGGTGAATGCATAAATTTGCTAATTTGGCTTACCGCAAATGATATGTCCAGCCTAGTTACCGCTAGGTAGATCAACTTACCTACAAGCCGTTGAAATTGGTTGATATCTTCTAAAGGCTCTCCATCTTCAGAATTTAATTTGCAATTATTATCAAATGGTGTTGAGGTCGGTTTGGATTCTAATTTTCCCGTTTTTTTAGAAGGTCAATAGTATATTTTCTTTGTGAAATAAATAATCCTTTGATAAAATGAGCTATTTCAATTCCCAAAAAGTATTTAAGTTTACCAAGATTTTTTATTTCAAAATTTTCTTTTAAGTGTCTTTTAACATTGTTAATTTTTTCATAATTGTTTCTGGTTATAATTATGTCATCAACATAAACAATTACAACGGTAATATCATTATTTTCATTTTTTTTAGAATAAGGATGTGTCGGATTGGCTTACTTTAAAACCGAGAAAAATTAAATATTAAGAGAATTTTCCATATCATGCCCTTGGAGATTGTTTAAGTTCATAAATTGATTTCTTTAATCTACAAACGAGGTTAGTAGTTTTTTCTTTTACATGACCCGGTGGTAGAGTCATATAAACTTCTTCTTCAAGTGTTGCTTGAAGGAACTCATTTTTAATATTCATTTGATATAAATTCCAACCATTATTTACCGCTATCGAAAGTAGAATTCTGATGGTATTCGTCTTTGCTACCGGAGCAAATGTCTCTTGGTAATCGATACCGTATGTTTGGGTATATCCTTTGGCAACTAGTCGGGCTTTGTACCTTTCTATGGTGCCATCCCTTTGGTATTTTATTTTATAATCCCATTTGCACCATACGGGTTTTTATTTTTTGGTAACGGTACAATGGTCCATGTATTATTTTTTTCTAAGGCTTGAAGTTCCTCTTTCATAGCCTTGCACCACACCGGTTGGCTTATGGCTTCCTCAAAATTTCTTGGTTCTTTCATTTTGGAAATTGAACTAAGGAATGCACGATGATTTTTTGAAATATTCTTATATGAAATATAATCTTGAATAGGATATTGAACCTTATAGGTTACGAAATCTCGTAACCTTGTGGATGGTTGAATAGGACGAGTTGATCTTCTTACCGGAGTTTCTCCTTCAATATTTTCCTCTTCTTCAATGTTTTCATCTTCTTCTTCTCCGGTTCCACTTTGAGAAGTTCATTTTCTTCTTCTCCGGTTCCACTTTGAGAAGTATTGCTATTTTCACCTTCATTTTCTACTACTCTTGGCTCCACAATTTTATTAGTGATAATAGGAATTATAAAATCATTTGCTCTATTGCGATTATCACTTTCACTTTTATTTGTTTTGAAGTATGGCTCATTTTCAAAAAAGGTGACATCTCTAGAAATATATAATTTATGGTTTCTCGGATTATAACATTTATAACCCTTTTTCTTAGATGAATATCCTAAAAAATAGTTTTAATAGAAGTATGGTCTAGTTTATCTCATTTATTTTGATGTACATAACATGTACATCCGAATACTCTTAGGTGACTGAAAAATATTTTCCTTTGATAAATAACCTCTAATGGACTTTTCTTATTTAAAAGTACACTTGGTAACCTATTTATTAAATAAGTTGAGGTGAGAATGGCATCAAACCAATAAATTTTTAGAACATTATTTTGAAACATAAGTGCCCTTGTCATTTCAAGTAAATGACGGTTTTTTTCTTTCGGAAACTCCATTTTGTTGCGGTGTATAAACACAAGTAGTTTGATGTATAATTCCTTTTTGTTTCAAAAAATTTGAGAAGTTTTTATTTATAAATTCCGTACCATTATCGGTTCTAAGAATTTTAATTTTTGCGTTGTATTGATTCTCAACTAAATTTGAGAATTCTTGAAAGTGAGTAAATACTTCACTTTTATTTTTTAGCAAATATACATAAGTTAATCGTGAAAAATCATCTATAAATGTAACAAAATATTTAAAACCGTTATAAGACTCTACAAGAGCGGGTCCCCACACATCGGAATAAATAAGTTCAAATATTTGACTACTTGTAGAGTTTGAAATTACAAAAGGAAGTCTAGTATGCTTTGCTAGTTTGCATATTTCACAATTGCTACAATCTAGATTTGAGAAATAAAAAATATTTCAAAATCTTATCGGAAGGATTCCCAATTCTTCCATGCCATAAACTTCCCTTGTCTTGTATTTTTGTGTTGAAATTGAATTTTTGGCTATCCAAAAAATAGAGTCTGTTTTGAAAAAACACCTTCACCAATCATCCTCTTGGATGTCAAATCCTGAAAAAATACGTTTTTTGATGAAAAAATGATCTCACAATTTATTTCTTTTGATAATTTTCCTATGGATAATAAATTAGAGGCACAATTTTTTATATGTAAAACATGTTTAATTTCTTTTAAAAAAGGTTGATTGAGCCATAACTACAAATTTCCATTTTTCACCGTTTACAACATATACAAGTTCTTGTTTTTTTTATTTTTTTGGTAATTATACAATACATCTTTGTTTCCGGTCATGTGGTCGGTTGCACCGGAATCTATAATCTATTCTAATTCATTTTTGGAATTCAACCGATTCAAATCACCTAAATTTGTATATTTAATTGTTTTATTTCTTCATTTTGAGGCTCAATTTTGTTTGGACTTAAAGTGCTCCTTTTATTTGGTATAACATACAAATTATGGTTTGGGTTCAAAAAATTCTGGGCTTTAGAAAAACCTGAATTGGGCTTCAGCAGCCCACTAAGTTGTGAGAGGAGAGCACTTAAAAACTCATTATTCCCAGCAGATCCATTAGCCACTGCGGACCCGGTAAGAGAGGAGACTGTGGACCAATTCAAATCACTTAAAAACTCATTATTCCCAGCAGGTCCGTTAACCACTATGAACCCGGTAAGAGAAGGGACTGCGGACCGATTAGGCACTGCCCCGTTAGAAGTTGCAGACCCGTTAACTATTGCCCTGTTAACAGAACCGGACCCGTTAACCTCTTCCCCCCTTAGGGTTTCTCGGCCGGTCATCTCCATGATTTTCCGTCCACCATTTCGGCCTCAGCTCAGGGTGTAGAAACCAGCACTTGTCCTTTTCATGGCCTTCTTTCTTGCAGTGCTCACATCTTTTTCCGACTCTCTCTTTCTCTCTAGGGTTTGGCCGAAAACCGGCCATGGCATGATTTTCTGTTTTTTCTTGAATGGTGGAGGTGATACCTCGCATATTTAGTCTATTTTAGGCCTGTTTTAGTACCAGATTCGTGCCCTAATTCACCAGAATCATGTGCATTTCATCGATATATCTTTAGAATTTGGTACTGCTGAGTGTTTGTTTGTTTTCTGCAGGCTTGGAGCAAAACACACGAAGAAACGACGATTTGGGATGATCTGGTACGGCCCTTACCAGGTTTGGTACGGGTCTTACCGGACTTAGCCGATTTCAGCTCATCACGCCTGGTACGGCCAGGCCGTACCACTTTGGTACGGGCCGTACCTAAAGGCGGCCTGACAGATTCAAATCTTGGCAGAGGCTATTTAAAGCGGGGAACTCTCCAATTTCGACATTCATTCCATTCCAGATCTAATTGAGAGCACAGTAAGAGAGAGAAAGAGAGCTAAGGAGCTAGGAGCAAGAAGGAAGGAAGGGGAAAGAGGCGAAACTCGACGGATCAAGCTTCCTCCTCTCGATCCCTTCGATCCATGGCTTTCTCTATCCCTTTTATTGTATTTTTAGATCAGATCATGTGCTGTGAGTAGTTATTTCAGTTTCTAGGGTTTAGAGATGGATTCTTGATTTGCTTTGACTTTCTTTGACTTGTATCTTGTATGAACTCTTTTGATTGATTGATTGTGATTTTCTTTGTCATCTCTTGCTTTGATTGCTGTGATTGTGTATGATGAACCTCTAGGTCTAGATCAAACCTATCAAGGTCATGTGATCATCTCAATCTCTCAACCAAATCAATTGTTTAGGGTAGACTTGTTCGAATTGAAGCCGAGAGGTTGAATTCTCCTCTAATCGACAGATTAGAGGGTGCCTTAGGTCTCCAATCAACCAGCTAGGGTAGATCTGTACCAACACATGAGAATTGAGGTGTAGAAATCCCTAAAAGACAATCAATTGCATTCCAACCTAGATCTTGATCCAACACACGGCGGTTGAGGCTTAGGAACCTTAGGTATGGTCAATTGAACCTTTCTAAAGAGTTTAGCACAAGGTACCAGCAAGAAATGCATCAACTCGAACTGGTAAGCTCTGTTCTGGCAAGCCAGTACGGGTCTTACCAGAGTGGTGCGGCCTTGCCTTACCAAGTTAAGTACGGCCTAGCCGTACCAACTTGGTACGGGCCGTACCACTAGAGGCAGATCACAGATGAAGTCTGAAACCCTGGAAACGCCTTTTATCCATAATCAAAACACAGTTTACATTTCTTCTAGCATTTTATTACATCTGTTTGCATTGTCAGATTTGTTTGAATTGATCTTTTAGGAACTTAAATACCAAACCAAATCTTTCTCACTTCTAGTTTTTAATTGAGTTCGGTGGATTCTAACCTAACAATTGCCCGTCCCTGTGGATCGATACCCGATTATATTACTCGATAGGGGTTGTGCACTTGCAACCCTTACTCGTGAAGTGTAAGCGCGGTTTTAAAAGGTACGCCCTCAAGCGTACCGAAACTTGCGTTGCGCTTCTGCGCGAACAAGTTTTTGGCGCCGTTGCCGGGGACGGTAACCAATTGCCTAGTTAGATTTTACCTTACTTAGTTAATCAAGATTTTATCTTGTATCTTTCTTGTTTTCTTTTTCTTAATCAAAATCACTAAAAACTGGCTTTTGAACCCCCCCTGCAGGCAAATACAGGTTGAAATATAATCTGAGAAGCAAGGGCCCACTGTTCGATCAAACTCCTCCAGACTCAGCCGAGACTGCTCAGCCACCCTCTGGTACGGCCAGCCCGCACCAATCTGGTCCGACCCGTACCGATTCAGGAACGGCCAGGCCGCACCAATCTGGTCCGACCCGTACCAAGACACCTGAACCTGAAGAGATGGCTGGGGCAGAGGACGAAGCCCGAATCAGACTGGAGGCAGAGGCCAGAGAAAGAGAAAGAGAAAGGCGAGAAGAAGACGGTCGTCTGACGGACGATGATGAGGATGTTTTCATGCCTCGGACCCTGCGGGAGTTCAACGTGCCGAGAGCTGGAGACGTGCGAGGTGCGATCCGGCCACCACACATTCCAGGACAGCAACCGAACTTCAATCCGGGGGTTGTCAACATGGTGCAGCAGAACACCTTCCACGGACTCGACCACGAGGACCCGCACGCTCACCTCCAGACCTTCCTCGAGTGCATCACGACCATCAAAACCAACGGTGGTAATGCTGATTACACCAAGCTTGCTCTATTTCCTTTCACTCTTAGGGATAAGGCCAAGAAATTGTTAGGATCTTTGCCTAGGGACTCTGTTAGAACTTGGAGGGACTTGTCCAAATTGTTTCTGACCAGATTTTTCCCTCACAAGAGGACAGCCAAGGTAAGACATGACCTGACCAGCTTTAGGCAGATTTTTGATGAAGCCCTGAATGAGGCTTGGGAAAGGTTTAGAGAATTGCAGTACTCTTGTCCACACCATGGTATACCCGACTGGCTTTTAATTCAAACGTTTTACGACGGCCTGAACGAGAGCACACGTGCTTACGTGGATGCTGTTGCGGGAGGCGCGCTGATGTCAAGGGAGCCTTTAGAGGCTATGAACTTGATCGACAGCATGGCGCAGAACCAGCAGTGGTCCGGCCGCGACACGTCACGTCAGCGAGGAGGCCAAGGAGGTAGCCAAGGAGGTGGCAAGTACGAGCTCGATCACATCACGGCTCTCACCGCCAAGATGGACGCCATGCAGCGGGCGATGGACAAGCTCAGCGTCAAGGCAGTCGAACAGCAACCTCAAGTCTGCGTCATGTGCGGAGACGAGAGGCACGCATACGAGCAGTCATTCTACTGCATTGCATCACAAGCGGCTTGAGAAGTCACGAGACAGAGAAACAAAAAAAATTTTGAGGTTGGTTCGGCTAGGCCATACCACATTGGTACGGCCTGAAAAATGAAAGGTTGGTACGGCCCGTACCAATTTGGTACGGCCAGGCCGTACCTAGGTCAGAGACGCAAATCGACGCATTAACTGCCGCCTTTTTCTTTTTAAACCCCCCCCGTACCCGCACCCCTTCCCATTTCTTCCCAGCCGCACCTCTCTCCCTCTCTCTTCTTTCTCTTCTCTCCCTCTCCATTTTCTCTCCCTCTCCACTCCCTCTTCCTCTCATACCTCTCCTTCCACCCTAACCGAGCAACAAGGAGCACCGGCGCACCACCAGCCCCTCTTCGGTCCGACCCGAACCAGTTCTTCGGTCCGACCCGCACCACCCCACTTGGTCCGACCCGCACCACGTCCTTGCTCTAGGTTGGTACGTTTTTCTTTTTCTCTCTCCATTTTCTTCCATTTCCCTCTCTTCTTCTCTCGGTTCTGCCCCATTTCTGTCAAACCCTAGCCTGGTACGGCCCACCCGTACCAGGTAGGTACGGCCCGTACCAGCCTCTCTGACCTGACACCAAACCTGTACCAGTTTGTACCAATTAATCCTTACCAGCCCAGTTCTGTGTTGTGTAACATCCTTGTACTGGTTTAGGAGTTAATTGGTTGCACAAATTCCAATTTCTGTCACTGGTACCAATTGGTGCGGCCCTTACCAGCCAACACCAAAACCCTAAGTTAGGTACGGCCCGTACCAGTCTGTGCGGCTAGGCCGTACCAACCTAG
Organism: Carex myosuroides; assembly: GCA_028015225.1. Taxonomy (NCBI): domain Eukaryota; kingdom Viridiplantae; phylum Streptophyta; class Magnoliopsida; order Poales; family Cyperaceae; genus Carex; species Carex myosuroides. The sequence goes on from CM051466.1 coordinate 16,088,541, forward strand.
GTCAGACCAGGCCGTACCAGACCAGTCAGACCAGGCCGTACCTACCCAGTCGGACCCTCAACCAGCCAACCGAGCGTCTGAGAGAAATGCGTCGGCAATCCTCTCGCTCCTCCACACCCTCTGACGCCTCCGTCCCTTCCGCCACTGGCCCGATGGCCAACGTCCCTCCTGCTGATGCCCCCACGTCATCTCATCACTCCACCGGAGTGCGTCTCGTAGTGGCTCCCACGCATCTCGCCACTCCCAGGAGAGTGTAGCCAGGACCGGGTCCCGCCAGAGTGTTTCCCTTCGGGACGCAGTCGAGCCCCTCTACTATGAGGGTGAGACCACATCCAGTGAGTCTCCGTCAGGTCACCGGAGCCCACAAGAGAGCCCCTCCTACCACCCATCTGCTGACCAGGACCAGGGCTCTGACCAGGCCTCTGACCAGGACCAGGGCTCTGACCAGGCCTCTGACCAGGACCAGGGCTCTGACCAGGCCTCCATCCACGCCTCCGTCCACGGCTCCGACCACACCTCTGACTCCTTTGGCACTGATGCGGCCCTCTCTGATGCCACCCAGCATGCCGATGCATACACCGAGGAGTACTTCTTCATGCCGACCCGTCGGCAGTTCAAGTACTTCTCCATCCTGCTGAAGAAAAAGATCAACAACACGAGGATTGTTGATTTCTCTGCTCTATAGACGATGGGACTTGAGGCTGAGTTCCTCCGCCTTACCACCCGGATCGGGATCACTCCTGCCTTCTGGACGATCACCCAGAGGGGGTACAAGAAGCTCACTATCAAGTTTCTCTCCTCTCTGGAGCTCAAGTACACGCGGAGGGATCACCCGTACATCAAGTTCTGCATGCTCCAGGAGACCCACCGTGTGCTGCTGTCTGACTTGAGGGAGTGGTTTGGCTTTAAGCCGAACCCGACCACTGACACCCTCTCTTTCTCTGAGGGCCTGGAGCGCGACAGTTTCTGGGAGCTGATCTCTGGCAGCCCAGCCGGGTCAGCTTTCAACAAGGACTACAAGCAGCTCAATGTCCCTCATCCGGTCATCCGATGTCTGCTGCGTATTCTCGGTTGCACCATATTTGCGCGTGGCGAGACGTTCGCCCATGCCAATGTTGAGGATATGCAGCTGGTGGATCATATGCTGCGCCCCGACAGCACTCTCGAGCGGCCCGATCTGATGCTCGCCATGATCCACCACTGGCTCGACATCCAGCGGCAGCCCAAGCCGGGTGGCGTTGTCTACATCTCGGCCTATGTCACTCTGATCGCCGAGCGCTTACACCTCCAGATCATCGGCGACGAGGAGTGCAGGAGCTCCCGATCTCTCTCTCTCACTCAGTTCTCCACCTACAAGTTCATCGAGTCAGCAGCAGGACGCGATGGGCGAGGCGCTTGGGCATGGCGCATGCCTGAAGGGAGGTCCAGTTATGTCATGCCTTTCCCGGTCACTCTCTCCTTCGTTGACCGGAGCACTTGGTTTTTCCGACGTCCGCCCCGCGTGCAGCCTGCTCCTGTGGCCCCACCTCCACCTCCCCCACCTCCCCCTCCACCTCCTCCACCACCACCGCAGGGCGATGAGGAGATGATCGATGCCACCACCTCTCCAGTCCAGGCTCCGTTTGAGCAGACGCATCCTCTTTCTCCTCTGGTGCACCCATTCCCCGGCCAGGCTCCCCCCTTCTCCGAGCAGGTACATCCTTCACCCTTTGGTGCAGGTACCTCATTTTATGGAGCTGGCCCTACCATGTACCAGACTGGCCCATCCACCTCGGCCTACGCTGCCGGTCCCTCCACCTCCTACAGTAGACCAGTGTATCCCCCTCCAGTCGCTGAGCCCACCATCCGGGATGTCTACCACCTGATGTACGACATGCGTCAGGAGCAGGGTGTTGCACTCTATGAGCAGGGTGTTACCCTTCGTGAGCAGGGCGCCACACTTCATGATCTCACGCGGCGGGTGACTGGGATCGAGGAGCGGTTTAGCGACTGGCTCTGGTACGATCACCCCGAGGACTGATCAGGTTCGCTCTCTTTTCCCCGAGCTTCTTTTATCTCATAGTCTTGAAGCATTGAGGACAATGCTCAGGCTAAGCTTGGGGGGATGACATTTGCATGTAGGTCATGTTTACTTTACCGTTATTTTTCTTGCATTTTTTCGTATTTTCGTGCATTGTTAGGTGAAGATTTGCGTGAATTGCTAGAATTGAGAATAACTTTGAAACAATTTAGTTGTGATTAGGATAGACCTGAGTGAATTGGAACTAACCCATGATTAGTTATTGAACTACTTAGGTTGAGATGTTTTTAATAATGGAAAAGATGAAACAAACTTACAATTGAATCGAACGAGATTATTCGAAAAAACTGAACTGTGCCTTTAGGAATTGGGATTTTCAAATTAAGAAAGTTTGGAATATCCATTGGTATGAATGAATACCAATAGATGTGTGTATTCATGGTATGAGCAAAAAAAAAAAAAAAAAAAAAAAAAAAAATGAAAAAGATGGAGAACATAAGAGTACTGGCAATAAGCCTCGAATGGGCGCCTTTGAGCTCGTCTCCCAATTAGAAATAAAGAAAGAAAATTTTGCTCATACCAACACACTTCGTTCGCAACTTTCTTACCCTTAAGCTTGATTCAAGCTTGGGGGAGGGAAAATGAAAAGAAAAATCACCTTGAATAAAAGCACTGACTCGGAAAAAGAATGAAATTGTTTCGATCAAACCTAGGTAATTAGTCTTTCCATTGTTAGAAGCATCTCAAAATAAGAAGTTCAATTGACTAATTGGTGGAGTGAATCAAGGTTTATAAAGGGATGTTTGAATTACAACCGAATCGATTCTAGAAATTCTTGACTATAGCAGACTCACGTAAGTTTTCACATTTAGACTTGTATCTGCATTTAGATTTAGTTGTCCAGCACTTTTACCCGAGTTTGAAACTTTTTGCTTGAGGACAAGCAAAGGTTCAGCTTGGGGGAATTTGATACCTCGCATATTTAGTCTATTTTAGGCCTGTTTTAGTACCAGATTCGTGCCCTAATTCACCAGAATCATGTGCATTTCATCGATATATCTTTAGAATTTGGTACTGCTGAGTGTTTGTTTGTTTTCTGCAGGCTTGGAGCAAAACACACGAAGAAACGACGATTTGGGATGATCTGGTACGGCCCTTACCAGGTTTGGTACGGGTATTACCGGACTTAGCCGATTTCAGCTCATCACGCCTGGTACGGCCAGGCCGTACCACTTTGGTACGGGCCGTACCTAAAGGCGGCCTGACAGATTCAAATCTTGGCAGAGGCTATTTAAAGCGGGGAACTCTCCAATTTCGACATTCATTCCATTCCAGATCTAATTGAGAGCACAGTAAGAGAGAGAAAGAGAGCTAAGGAGCTAGGAGCAAGAAGGAAGGAAGGGGAAAGAGGCGAAACTCGACGGATCAAGCTTCCTCCTCTCGATCCCTTCGATCCATGGCTTTCTCTATCCCTTTTATTGTATTTTTAGATCAGATCATGTGCTGTGAGTAGTTATTTCAGTTTCTAGGGTTTAGAGATGGATTCTTGATTTGCTTTGACTTTCTTTGACTTGTATCTTGTATGAACTCTTTTGATTGATTGATTGTGATTTTCTTTGTCATCTCTTGCTTTGATTGCTGTGATTGTGTATGATGAACCTCTAGGTCTAGATCAAACCTATCAAGGTCATGTGATCATCTCAATCTCTCAACCAAATCAATTGTTTAGGGTAGACTTGTTCGAATTGAAGCCGAGAGGTTGAATTCTCCTCTAATCGACAGATTAGAGGGTGCCTTAGGTCTCCAATCAACCAGCTAGGGTAGATCTGTACCAACACATGAGAATTGAGGTGTAGAAATCCCTAAAAGGCAATCAATTGCATTCCAACCTAGATCTTGATCCAACACACGGCGGTTGAGGCTTAGGAACCTTAGGTATGGTCAATTGAACCTTTCTAAAGAGTTTAGCACAAGGTACCAGCAAGAAATGCATCAACTCGAACTGGTAAGCTCTGTTCTGGCAAGCCAGTACGGGTCTTACCAGAGTGGTGCGGCCTTGCCTTACCAAGTTAAGTACGGCCTAGCCGTACCAACTTGGTACGGGCCGTACCACTAGAGGCAGATCACAGATGAAGTCTGAAACCCTGGAAACGCCTTTTATCCATAATCAAAACACAGTTTACATTTCTTCTAGCATTTTATTACATCTGTTTGCATTGTCAGATTTGTTTGAATTGATCTTTTAGGAACTTAAATACCAAACCAAATCTTTCTCACTTCTAGTTTTTAATTGAGTTCGGTGGATTCTAACCTAACAATTGCCCGTCCCTGTGGATCGATACCCGATTATATTACTCGATAGGGGTTGTGCACTTGCAACCCTTACTCGTGAAGTGTAAGCGCGGTTTTAAAAGGTACGCCCTCAAGCGTACCGAAACTTGCGTTGCGCTTCTGCGCGAACAGGAGGTATCGGCCATGAGGAGGCGCCTCGATTCCTCTCCTTGAAGAAGAGACATTGCATCGTCGAGGCTTGGAAGCTCGGCCGACAAGAGAATTTGAGCTCGAACTTGTTCGTAGGACTCGTCAAGCCCTGCTAGAAATTGGTACACTCTTTCTTGTTCTCGCTCTTTGATAATTTTCGGATCTGAGGTTTTGACGAGATAGATGTTTAATTCCTCCCATCTCCTTTTTAATTGACTGATGTATTCGATGATTGATTTGTGATTTTGGGTTAATTGGTGGATTTTTTTTTTTGAGATGATATATGTGGACATGATTCCTTTTTTTGCTGAAATGCTTATTAATAGCATCCCACATTTCTTTTGCGGTATCATGATAAAGGAAAATATCATGTAAAGAGAATTCAATGGAATGAATGATGGAATTCATGGCTTTGATTCGGTTTTCTTCCATTTCTTGTATTCTTCGGGGTTTTTTTACTTTATCGGGCATTTGTGCATCTCCAGTGACATTTTCGTATAAATCCCTTTCATTTAGCAAAAGGATCGCGGCTCTGGCCCATGATTGGAAATTGCGATCGTTGAGCAGCGTGGTGGTTAGGCGCGACGACGGCATCTCAGTGATGCTGTTTGTTGCCTCCACCTCTACCATGTTGGTGTCACAATCTTAATCGCAATGATTCGATTTTTCTGAGATCTTATGAGCAAGGCTCTGATACCATGTAAATTCTTGAATATTTTGTATTTTGTATATATTATTTTGTTATATATTTTTACAAACTAAGTTATGAGTATATATACTCTCTTGATGATTTTACCGTTAGTGCTAACGGTAATATCCTAAGAACCTATAACTAACTTATTTACAATTTTACTCTTATTCCATTTTACAATATTATCCCTCTAATTACTTCTATTCTTTAACAGATACAAACGCAATTGCAAGATACAAAAGCTGATCTAATTCTTTTAATTATATAATTACAATGTGTTTGGATGAATCGTGAGGTTAGCGAGGCTAGCTCATAAGGGTTAGGAATAGCCGCTAACCCAACATTGTGTTAGAATAGCGGAATAATCACTAGAAAACATAGGGAGTAGTGTCCAAACACGGAATAAAATTCCAAGTTAGCACCCTTGTTGGGTTAGCGCTGTTCATTGCCCATCCAAACGCTACCAATGTTAGTAAAAAAGTTTCCATCTAAAAAGAAATTACACTGACAGGAAAATATATATATCATACTAATAAAAACATAACAGCATCCTTCTAGATTTCCAAGTAACAATATTTACAGGTGAGCAAGACTAACCCGAATTCTCCTAGCCCAAAAACTGAAACCCCTTTTACATAATACCAGAAAAAACCACTCAGCCAGGTGTAAATCACTTGTCGTCTCCATCCTTTTTGAACATCTCTAGAAGATAACAAATAACAAATGGGCCTAGAAACGGTGGCAAATTAGGCTTATTAAAAGCAACACACGAGCCGATATTATCACCCCTGACAGAACTTTGTGCATTGAACTCTCCCTTGTCATTCCTTTGTGGGACTGAAACAGTCATAAATCCTGTGTTGCCAAACCAAAATGCTACAATTAGTAAGAGTTGCAAAGTGCAAACAGCCCTTCCTTGCTACAGTTGCAGCTTGATCCATTTTGATTGAATTATGGGGAAATAAGAAGAGACTACTAGTTGCACATTACTCATAAGCAGATATTTTAAATCACGCATTTGTGCAAGAAGTAGGGATCAAATTGCAATTTCTGTTACAAAGAAGAGCTATATTGAAATTCTGACATAAATAAAAAGCTAAAGATTAGCTCGACATTACTCTGTCTTGTAATGGCCGGAGCCGTTTTCTTGATTACATTCTTCATGAGTAATTCACTAGTTCCCATAATCCTACAGCTTTTTGTAGCCAAATTGACCTTGATAAGAAAGTTAAAAAGAACTTTTATCAAGGTTAGAGAAGGATTTTAAAACAGCATGAAAACCAAAATAATAATACATTTTTCTATGGCCACAATCAATCAAGCAAAATTCAACATTAAAAATGATCTCCTGAATCTAAATTAATTGAACTTACAGATCTAGAAGTTAATATTCCAGCTCAAACAAAAAAAAAATCTCTCTCTCAAATCAGGCACGCTCCAGACCAAGGTTTCTTTTGTCATCAAAAGCTAAAAAAATATATACATTTACCAGGTCTAAACAAGAAAATTTCATCTTGTCGCACTATGCGTTATAAATCATATGTATGATCCAACAAAAGTATAGAGTGTGCAAATTTACAAATCTAGAATTCCAATTTGATAAAAGCAAGGTCTGCTCCGTTTCTCCCTTGGATTCGAAATTCTCAAATCATTTTTTTTCTTGAAAAAGTAGCAAGCTGCCAATTTCATTACGAACAAGATCACAAAGATTCTTAAATAAATACACATCTTAAACCCTACCCAAACAAAAGACAAGCGAAACTACTTGGTAGAGAGCCTGGTACTGTTGAACCCTCACTGATGCCTCTCATTTGACTGCCATACCGCACAAGAGACGAATGCAGCACAAAGAAACACCCCTCAGATTATTCAAAACCATTATTAATTCTCAAATCAAATTAGCCTCTTAATAAATGAACACAGCATCAAAACAGAAAATAATATGTCGAGCAATCTTCATGGAAACGACTATCCCCAATCATTTCTCAAATCGCTGCGTTACGACGTCTTCCAAAGAGTAAGCAGAAAACGACCACAATAAAAAAGATATAGATACCTGATCGCCTCTTCTTCGCGATGAATAGCCGGTTGCGCTTGCGAATCGTTGGAGTAGCTTTCGATCGATGGAGGAACGAACTCTGAAGCCCAGAACTAAGGAGAAAAGATCGGAAATGGAAAAAGAAGATTCCAGAAATTTCGCGGGTTTGAATTGGATTCGGATGCCAATTTTGAGTTCTGACCCAGGCCGTCCGATCAGAATCCGCACCATATTAAAGGGCGCCGTGGATTGTACCTTGAGCCGGATTGGCACGTATTATGATCGGACGGTCCAGATCCAAAATCATTTTGAGTTACCTTAGAGGTTGTCGGACACGTTTGAATTTCGGGTTGCCTTTCAGCTTTTGGACACGTTCCAGAAGGCCCTTGAGTTGTTAATATTTTGTTTGACAGTCCTCCAATCATCTAAATCATATATTTCTGGCCCATTAAGGCATCAGCGCAAGTTTATGCAGCGGAAAGCCCATCTAGAACTTTATATTTTACAAGAAGATATGAACCGAGTTCAGTGAAAGATTAAAAAGGCGGTCCGATGAGCATCGAAAACAACTTTAGTCTGATACTCGGTTTTGACCCGCTTTAAGATTCGTGCATACTTCATCTACACAGATCTTAAAGTTTTCCGCGCCAATTTTGATGCTGACCGAATTGCTCCGACCGAGAATTCAGTCCCATGTGCATGTACATCGGACCGTTTCCAATTCTGTAAGGTGAATCGTGGGGCCACAAAAGTGCAATGCCAATATGCAATATTTACCAACTCTCTTGCCAGAGGATGGAAAATTTGCCATTAAACTTATTTTGAGTTCAATTAATACAAGAATAATAAACCAGCTTTAATACAAGAACAATGAAACAACAGATTACATGTTATTATACATAATTATTATATTTATTAGACCATAAATAAATAGTACAAGATGCATTTTTTCCAGAAGCAAACAATCAAAAGTGATATCCATGGTATGCTATGGACTCGGCCATGATCATACCGCACTGCATATATATGTATTGGCAAAACCATTTTGCCATTATATAATCCACAGAAACCTCTAAATAAAAATAAAAATAAACACTCTTAATTACACCCATTTGAAAGCTTCATGTGAGCATTTATCTAAAGCTGAGGTCAGATGTCTCCAAAGAGATATCCAAGAGAGGATTGCCCTCCCGGAACTGAATTAACCTTTATCGACGAACGATCCTGATCGAAAACAAAAAACTACGCAATTAGTTTCATGAACTCTCAACTTAAACTTGAAAACAAGTTGTCGACGACAAAGAATCCTAGACATAATTGGAATGACATATATGCACAAGATCATACTTACAGTGTGAAAGTGAATAGCGCTTCGGTCTTGATATTTACGACTGGCACCGTCGGAGCTGATGTGTTTTTGCGGTTTGCCTTCTTGTACTACTTTTGTATTGGTGTTTTCAGTGGTCTGAGGCTTCTCCCCAGCTGGTTTTGACATGGAAACCCTAGTTCTATTTGCTTCCTCTGATTTTTCATGCTCTTTGGCCTGAACTTTTTGTGCATGTTTTGTGCTAGTCTCATCTTGTTCAAAGAGGTAGCTAAGAGAGCTCTTGCCACCTCCATAGCTCCTACCTCTGCTCATTCTTTTTTATTATATCACTCTTGGAGGCTCCCTCTCTTTCTCTCTCTTTTTTTTTGGGTTGCTAGGATACGATATATATTATGATTTGGTGGCATATATATATATATAGTGTGTGTGTGTCTGAGAGAGATGCACAAGCTACATCGATCGTGCATACGGACACAGTAATGCTGTCGGAAGAGAGTAGAAAAAATAGGGACCATTTCTGGGAAAGGGATCATTGATGTTACAAACTTACGAACCTAATATACACAGTATAATAACTTAATTTTTGCCTTTTTCTAAAAAATAATAGGAAGGAAGGCTTCTATATATGTTCTTTTGATTTTTTTTTCTTTTTATACAAGGGTGGGATTTTTGAAGTTAAAAAAAAATCTTATTTAAAGTCGGACTTAAACCGTTCAATTTACCTCAAAATTGATCACATAATTTAGATCGGCTTCAGATAAAATTTGCTCAAAGTCCTTTCGACAAAATCTAATCTCTTTATACAAAATGTAAACATACATATATAATCCACTTACAAATTGTTGAAACTAATTAGGTCCAAATTATGTTTGAAAATTGGAGGTACCTAGAATCTTTATTAGAGATTCGTGTAATTTTATCTAACTAATTTTTAAGATAAAATAAGAAACAAACTTTTTATCTTTAAATATTTAGAAAAAAAATTCTTATCTAATTTCAAACCTACAACATCTCAAGTAGAGTAAAATAATAGAGTGATCATGATCATATGATGCTTTTAAAAAGAACACATTGGACTATATATATCGTCCTCTTCCAAATGTTTAAACTTCTAAATCTTAAATAATTAAAGCAGGATGAGATTTCATATATACAGCAACAATGGTTAGTCTAAACTATGTTGAATTAAGCTTTCTCTGCTTCAAATTGAGTATTTAGACTCAAATTGAGAAGAAACATCTCCGCCTATATATGAATAGGATGATATGTGCGTTATATAGAAATTGACTACGACGTTAAATTGTTAGAAATTTATTTTATTCAACTCAAAATTTATGTAAATATATACATTTTATAAATTAACATCGTAAACTTTATCAATTATATATGGAGTTGTTAATTTCTTTAGTTTGTTGATGCACAATTAAATGACATTTATTCTTTTAATTGCTATGAATAGAAACGTTGATGTCACATATTAATTTGAACTTTTATTTTGTTAATACATAGAAACAGTAGGAAATAAACTTGTTGTTATCCTCAACGAATAAAAGGAACATGTAATTCCGATCTCATCCGTTTAAACTTTTTCATGCGCAAATCTCAAAAAAGTAAGTTTTTCATGCACGCATCTCAACGGAAACCAACGGATGGGATCAGAATAACAGGTTCCTGTTATTTCTTGAGAATAACAGCAGATTTGTTTCCAGAAACAGTAATAGAATGAATAGTTAGGATTTGTTTATTTACTGATCATAATTTATATTTAAATTTAGTTTGTTAATTATTTTCCAACAAATTTAGTATTGAAACTTTGTTTCTAGAAAATTATTGTACATGATAGTCAACAATCAACATAAACATAAATAATTGTTAAGTGACCATCTTTTGCATGTATACAGTAAAACTTTAATAACAATGCATATATAGTATTTAATTCTGAAAAAATCTCATAAAAAAAAAAACCTTCAATTAAACTTGCAAAATTCTGTAGTACACAGCCAATCACTTTTGTTGTCATGTCCGTTAAGCAGATCAAAAGGTGTTGTTACATTCCAACCAGTAATTGTCTGATAAAGAAATGTTACCCACCAGAACCGTAACAGCTACCAACCAGACCCACAACTAGGGCTGCTCATGAGCCGAGTTGAGTCCGAATCGAGGACAACTTGGATTCAACTCGCGAACTCATGAGCCGAGTTGAGTCCGAATCGCTAATCCAGTTCCGAGTCAGAAACTCCAATTTGGAATCAACTCGCGAGTAACTCGAGTCGAGGTGAGTCGACTCGTGACTCATAACATAGTACACAGTGAGACAATCTAATTTAATTATAACAAAAGATATATTACATAGTTTACCAAAATAATACACAATTAATACACAATTAAAGACAATACAAAATATAATAGTCAATACATAATTAAAAATACACAGTTCTCTTCTCTACTTATCTTCCTCTTTCTTCTATACTTCTTCTATACCAAATGTATCAATGAAAAAAAAAACTGTACCAAATGTAAATATTAGAATTTGATGTGAGTCAAACCGAGTTGATTCCGAACCGAGTTAGGAGTAATTTGGAATCGACTCATAAATCAACCGAGTCAATAAACTCGAGTCAGTTTTGACTCGAGTCAGTTTTAACTCGAGTTATTAGTGAGTTGAATCCGAATTGATTCCGAACTGAGTTTCGAGTCGTGAGCTTTTTGTGCACCCCTACCCACAACGGAGTCCATATCCTCTGAGGTAACATAATATTTTTGTTTAGATTCGGATCATTTGATCAAAATACGAGCCAATCTGACGGGTGGAATGCACTAATCCTCTTTAACACTCCTGCAGATTTGATCAAACGGTCCGAATCTAAACACAAATATTCTATTACCTTAGGTGACATCAATTCCCCCACAACGCGGGTTTATCCATTAATATATGTTTTTTTTTATAAATCTTCGTAAAAATTACGAAGTCATGAGAGAAAATCAAACTCTCGATTTTTGAATAACGAGAGCTTTTTTTTATAACCAACTGTACGACCTCCCTCTCTTTCTTAGTAATAATATATGCTGAAAGTTACTAATTAAACCCATTAATTCTAAGCTCTAAAAAAGCCATTCTCTTTAGTTAGCTCGGATGATAATTAATTATATTATCACTTGTGTAGCGGGTAATTAACTAGAAGAGTTTGTGAGACTTTTTGGAAAAAAATGTCAATTTCGATTTTTAAAGTGAGTGATAATATTTTTTTTTAATGTTTCCATAATGAATTGCACTTAATATCGCCATTTTCAGATGCAAAATGTAAAAAATATTTATCTGAAAAAATAAAATAAATAAAAATATTTGCAGTAAAAAGAAATGACAAATAATATTTCGTTATATATGCATCTTAATTTCAATTTAAACACGGACAAAATGTAGTATACATTGAAAAGGGTGTTAATAAATTAAAAATTTGTAATTTTACTCTTTAAATTTTATATGCATTACTACTTATAATCTCTATATAAAATAAAATTACACTACTACATAGTACCAATCTCTCTTTCTTTTAGTCCCATCTCTGAATTTAACGATTCGTTACAAAAACTACAGCACTGGTAGTGCAACAGAAGATAACTTTCTGTCATCATCGGAACCAAGCGTATGGGGTAGGATCTTTTACAATGATAATAATATCTTGCTTGAGCATGTCTAGTCAAATCACATAATTGATTAAAAAGTAGAATGAAGTAATACCGGACGGTCCAGATTGCAACTTCTCAGCTCAACAGGGCCCGTTATATTTTATTCGTATATGGAAGGGTTTGCTTCACTTTTAATGGTACATTTTGCACCACCCAAAAATGAAGATGTAACCCCCACCGGACCCGCGATATTTTACATGGATCGTAATTCGTAAGTCAGGACCTGAACCTGACCTTATATCCTTCATGTGTTACGCTCAATCCGGGATGGTGGTGCGAAGCAGAATTTTCCATTTTTAAAAATATAATAAATATTTTGTCCAAAATGAGGTAGATATATGCAATTTTTTGGTCAAATGAAATTATATTGTTTTTAGAAATATGATCAATGATTCGATTCTTTTATGCATTTATGCAGGTCTTCAATTTGGTTACTAAAAATTCAAAATTTAAAAAGAATCGAAAGTTCTGATATTTGTATGCATTGATACAGATTTTCTTTTTGCATTGATTTTAAAGGAACCGAAGTAATGCTTTAGTTTCTTTAAATTTCGAATATTTTGTGATCGAACTTGGAGAAGCAATTCGTTAAAAATGTCTAAAGATACCGAATTGATAATTTGATTTTTTTTTTTCCATCTATCTCCTTTACGACAAAATATTTAGGGCATGTTCGGTAGCAATATTTTTTCTAGGAATTTCTTAGGAAAATTGACTTTATAGGTAATTTTACTAATATACTGTTACAATTTTTTTTTTCATCTCCAAATGTTCCGTTTAATATTTTTACTTGTAATAATTATTATATCTGTGTGATATATGTATGTGACATCTATATGATATCTATATTTTACTTGGCACCAATTTGTTTACTAAACAAACACAATTAAACAAATACAATTTAATAATATAATAAAACAAACACAATTTAAATAAGCACAAAAATTAATTAAACAAGCACAACATAATAATACAAGAAATTAATTAAACTAGCAACACTTAATTTTAATAGATTAAGCTAATTTTAAGTTAATTTTAATATATAATCTAGCAACATAATGTACAATTATACTGATTATAATCGATGATTGGTATTAATACACTTTTAATATTACATCTTCTATAAGAAAAAAAACCGACATCTTAACAAATTTGCATTTGCCGAATAACTATATTCTAAAAAAATTTATAAACTAAATAACTTTAGTATTTACAAATTAAAATTCTCATTCTCATAAAAATTTCTGCGCCGATAAGTCTTAAATATATTTTTAAAAATAGAAAATTGTAAGTGACTAGGTTACCTGGGCATTGGGCCACAGAAAGAAGTCTGAGATTTGCTGAGTTCGTATTCTGTACAGCGCGGTCCATGTCATGGTACAAAGTGCATAGAATTAGATGAGGAAATAAATCTGCTGAATCGCATGTCCCTGCCATTCCAATCTCAACCGTTTATATGTTTCGAGAGTCGTGCACAAAAATTAACTTTTTTTGAGATTCCTGAGTTTCAATAAATCAATAGTTGGGATTGGAATCGCAGCAGATTTGCTTCCATTAGATGAATGTATCCAGAGTCCAGACTGTACAGTGATATCATCCCGGTCCGGATTAATTTTTTTTCTATGCCGAATTAGTATCTACGGTTTTCACAAGTTTTTAGGCAAAATGTCATAAAAAAAATCAATGTTTTCCTTGTACTGAGATAGCATATCGGTTCCTCAATTTTTTTTTTTTCTGTGCCGATATTACAAAAAAAATATATATATATATATATTTAACCAAAAAGAAAACCTATGTGCCGATATTACAAGTTTTTTTCTGTGCCAATTTATTTTTGACTAAAAAAAAATACTCTGTGCCGAATAGAGAATTTGGCATAGAAAAAAAAATATTTCACCAACTGATTTCGGCACAGGGAGCCAGCTGAAATTAAAACAAAAAAACCTCTGTGCCGAATAGGCAATTCGGGCACAGAGGGTGAAAATTGCTAACATCTAACTGAGCCGAGTATCCATCTCGGCACAGAAAAAAAATTCACCAAAGACCACATGGTTTGATTGAAAAATTGAGAAAACTACCACCGGGCCGAGATGCCTCAGCACAGCAAAAAAAAAATTCAGGCCGATTTAAAATCTCAATACTTATAATTTTTGAAAAACTGAAACCATGAAGTTGGTTTGTTAGTTTTTATTTATTTATGGTTTTTAAAAAAGAAATCCGTATCACGCGGCCTAAGTACATTTTTAGAAGGCGGTCAATTTTGAAATGACATTCAATAGTTAAAAAATAGTCAATAAAATCCGTGTATTCATTATTCAATCTATATTATACTTAGATGGATACGATTAGGATTTTTTTTTGTTAGTTTATCGGAATAAAAATACATGTAATAGCTTGGCAAAAAAAAATACATGTAAGGATAAATATTTGTTAACTTAATAAAATTACGGGAGTAGGACTAAATACCTTACTATTTTTGTGTCTCTTTCGTGTCTCACATTCTTATTGCGGTTTTCAACGTCCAAACAGTTAGTCTGAATCGTTTAACGTGATCTCTACATTAAAATGTGCTTGGAGATCAAATTTTATATTTTTTTAAGAGAAAAATATTATATTAGATATGTAGAAAATTATTGTTTTTCCGAAGATTATAGATGTATATGTTTAAAAAAAATAGTAAAAGAATTCCAAAAGAAATATAATATTTTTGTCTCCAAGCAAATTTTAATATAAAGATCATGTTGAGTAGTTCGAATCGACTATTTGAACTTTGAAACGGAATGAGAATATGAAACATATCTTACACAAAAATAATGAAATATTTTAACCCTATCCTAAAAACTCAAATTACAAATATGAGATAATTATGTTTGTTATCATATAATTAATAAATATAAGATTATATATCGCCATATCGGATGGTATATCCCTGGGAACGAGCAAAAAGCAACCCATACTTGGTTTGTCAGTTTTTTACAACATTTAAAATCATTTAAAATTAAAGAAAGCATTAATTGTCAAATTAAAATATTATTAAAAAATTATCTCATATATACATTCGATTTATATTAAGTATGAGTAGAACTAGGTTATTCCTAAGTTCATCAAGTTCTTTGTGAACTCAATTCTAAAATCTATCGGGTTGGTTTCAAACGACGAATCAAAATCATTTAAATCCTTATACCTTGAGTGATGCGTCTACATGTGAAAATTTTAAAATTTTAAATTAATTTTGTATAGAGTCAAATGGTCAAAAGGCGTCTAAAAAATGAATGCATTAAAATTAATTTATAAACCTTCTAATTTTGACCACTTGACTTTATACTAAATTAATTCGAAACTATAAAATTTTCGCATGTAGGCACATCACTCATAAGGTAGAAGGATTTCAACTGTTTGGATTTGTCGTTTGAAGTCAATTCGATAGGTTTTAGAGTTGAGTTCACAATGAAGTTTGATGAACTTAGGAACACTAGCATAATCAGGACTTGATACTACCATCTATAGCATAGCTAAACCTGCTCATAACCAAATCGATATCTAAAAACAGCTCATAGCATTGTTGTAAAAAACGGTTGAGGTCGATTAATCGGTCGATTAGTCGTTGGCAGTGACTAAACTGTCATGGATTTTTCTAACCAATCGACCGATTATTTCTGATTATGACTGATTATTTCCGGTTATTTCCGGTTAATCGTTTGACGGTATCATGTATGTCCGACGAGCGCATACTGTTATTTACAACAGTGGCTCATAGCAGCATTGGGAAAACAACATCAGTACATACAAACATAGTAACAAGATTCGCGAATTATTCAGATTTGAGCTATTGGAGAATCAATCCACGGATTATTCAGTTTTCCGAATTATTCGTGAATTTTATGAATTTTACAAATTATTCGAGAAATTTTTATTCATTTATTTATTTATTTGACTCTCTAGACTGCATGTAAGTATATAAATCTATCTGATGTTTTCCAAATTATATTCATATTATTCTCCAATCACGAAATATTTATTTACCTGCTAAATCTTTTCCGAATCATTAAGTTGTTACTGTGCATACAAGAACCATCCACAATCAGTCTGCACTCTGCACATAACCAAAGGAGGAAGCATCCAGCAAGGGAAACTACCCAGGTAAATGTAAGTTGTTGCCAGCACAGGATCGAAAACAGCATCAGTAGAGGGAGCAAATCAAACTGGAATTCACATCCTCCCCGGTACCGTAATAGAGAATCTTTTACAATTATTGGATCTGGACCGTTCTTTTTAACTTGGCACGAATCTCAAAGCCCAATAATACTGCCCTGTGTTATCCCGAATCTCAAAGCGACTGAGAGTTAATCTCAACCCGTAAAGTGAAGGGAATCTTTTACAGTAATGAAGAGTGAAATTCTTGACAGAGAAGAGATAGATGAATTCAAGCTTTATTATTCATTCTTGATTCATTGATTATACAATACTCGTTTACCCATATTTATAGGAAACGGTTTACATCAGCTTAGTATCTTCACTAATTACAATAGTAACCTTCTAACAACTAATTAGCAATACTGTTACAACTAACCACTATGCCTAACTAACTTTGACTTGAGTGTTTAACTTGGCTGTTAGCAAGGTGGTTTGATTTGGCTGTTGTTTCACTGATGTGCTGCTGGATCGAGAGTCCTTCCTTCTTATCTCTATTAGCCCCCCCCCCCCCCCCCGCAAGCGAAACCGGGAGAGCAAACCGTGAGCTTGGAAGTCAAGAGAAGAAACCGAGGGCTAGCAAGAGGTTTAGTAAAAATATCCGCAAGTTGATCATGAGAAGAGAGAAACCGGATTTGAATAGATTTGTTGGCAACCTTTTCCCGAACAAAATGGTAATCAATTTCAATGTGTTTGGTACGAGCATGGATAATCGGATTGGATGCTAAGAAGGTAGCTCCAATATTGTCGCACCAAAGAATTGGAGGCGAAGAAAGAGGCATATAATTCGGTCAAAAGGTATTGAAGCCAAATAACTTCGGAACTTGTAACGGCTAAGGACTTGTACTCGGCTTCGGTGCTCGACCTAGCGACGGTTGGTTGCTTCTTAGAGCCCCAAGAGATAAGGTTGTCACCTAGAAAGACACAAAATCCGGATGTCGATTTCCGATCATCAACGGAACCGGCCCAATCCGCATCGCTATATGCATGAAGAACAAGTGAGGGGACCGGTTTGAGTAGAAGCCCATGGGAGATAGTGCCCTTGAGGTATCGAAGGATTCTCTTAACCGCTGCCCAATGGTGAGAGGTAGGAGCTTGCATGAATTGAGACACACGATTTACCGCAAAGGCTATATCGGGGCGAGTGAGAGTAGCATATTGAAGAGCCCCTGCAATTGATCGGTATAGGTGCGGGTCATGGCAAGGATCTCCTTCAAAACGAGAGAGGGAGGTATGAGGGACCATAGGAGAGGGAAGCGGATTCGAGAGATGCATATTAGCTCGAGATAGCACTTCTTGGATGTACTTTGCTTGAGAGAGATGAAGACCATCGGAAGTCGGTTTAACCTCAATGCCAAGAAAGAAGTGAAGATGGCCAAGATCCTTGATTGGAAATTTGTGTTGGAGGGACCGAATGAGGGCTTGAATGAGAGCCAAACTGGAGCCGGTGACGATAATATCGTCGACATACACAAGCACAATGAGAGAGGCACCTTGAGAGGAGAGAATAAAGAGAGATGGATCATAAATCGAGGATTTGAAGCCTTGAGAAAGAAGCGCCGAGCTTAGGGCATGGAACCAAGCACGAGGGCTTTGCTTGAGACCATATATAGCTTTGGATAATCGACAAACATGAGTAGGCCTCGAAGGATCTTCAAAACCGGGTGGTTGTTGCATGTACACGGTGATAGGTGTATTTTATATACACCGTCGATCTAGTTTTTATCATAAAATAACACCAAATATCTTGTATTTTGGATATAAAGCGAATATAATACACCAAGAATCAAGTTACTGCGTTCGCTCGATGTTTCAATGCAGGAAACAGTGCAAAATGAAGAAAAACTACCCAGTGCGGACGCATTCTCCACCAGTGCGGACGCACTAGGTACTTAGCCGATTTTCCAGCAGCGCAGACCTCACAGACGAAAAGTCCGAGCGTAATGCGGACGCACTCACCTTAAGTGCGGACGCATTCACTACTTAGCCGATTTTTGTGACTTTCAGAATCTTCCAGAAAAACAGAAGTTCAAGGCCAGTGCGGACGCACTCACATCCAGTGCGGACGCACTCAGTACTTAGACTATTTTTGAAATCTTCAGATTCTTTGGAAAACAGAAAACTGTTGTCCCTTATGGTACCACTAAATTCGAAATAAATAAATAATTGCAAATAAAATAAAGTAAAAGAGTTTAGAGAAATTTGACACAAGGAGTGATAACGGAGTTCGGCTTAAAATGCCTACGTCTCCGGGGCGTCGCAACCGCTTCTCGGTGCGCCTTTCTATTACCCAAAAAGAAAGGTTACAACTTGTGAACCGGTGAGCCCTTACAATCAACGGGAAGTCACACGGCCAACTAGAGTCGAGAACGAAGTCTCTAAGTTCGAAGTCTCAAGAGAAACACTCAAGTAAACACTCTAATCTAATCTAACTCAAGATTAGTGAAGTGGATTTGAGGTTGTGTTGAGGGATATTGAATTTCGTGTTCTCACAACAATGGAGGAACTTGCTCTCACAGAAAAGTAGGTTTAAAAAGATTAGGGTCGGCTAGATTTATTTGAGGAGAACCCTAAGGTTCTATTTATAGTGGCAGCTTTCAAACGAGTATTCTGCCATAAAACGTCCCAACGTTTTGTAAAACGTAGAAAACGTTTTAACTCAAATTAGGTCAAAATTCAAATTTCTGTGAGATATCATAAAACGTTCCAAACGATTATAAAACGTTTCAAAACGTTTTATTCTGGAGATTTATCGATTGAAATGCAAATTTTAAGTCTGAAAAACAATTTAAATCGTCCAGACGATTTACAAAACGTCTGGGACGTTTTAACTTGTTTTTCCAGCTTTTAGATGATTTAATCTCCAGATTTTGTACAAAGAAAATGTCTGAAACGTTTTATCAATCGTTCCAACGTTTTATCCCTGTTTTTCAACATCAAAGCTACTTTACCAATTATAAATTTACAGTTTAAATACTTGATAAATAACTTGATGATTCTTCAGTTCAAGCACTTTGTATATTGCAATTCCTATCGTCTTGAACCTGCATTCTTTCTAAAATATAGAAAATCGTAAAATTCAATCATTGTATGTTTTGCAAACTAGTCAAATAAACTAAAAGAGAATTACTTGAAACAACAATCTCCCCCTTTTGACGATTTGCAAAACATACAACGCAAGTAAGTGCATAAATCGATTTTTCCCAAATAAAAAATTAATTTCCCAATTAATCGGTTTTTGCATGTCTTGCATTTTCTCCCCCTTTTGGAAATCGACGAAAGGGAGACCAAAAGTCATTAAATAGCACAATCAATAGTGCTCCCCCTCAAAATATGCACTCCCCCTCAATTTGATAATATGACTAATAAAATTTGAAAGTTATGCATAGCAGCATAAATAGGATTGGCATGTAAGATAGTAAATTTATAAATAATCATGCAACCATTATGCAAACATTCATATCAATACCATAAATCAAAGAGTCATAATAATATCATAAATAATCTTGAGCAAAAGAGAATCAATTCATGCAAGATAAGGAGCAAAATAAAACAAGTTTAAGGGATAGCATAACATAGCAACCATTTAGTGAATTTTAATTTAAAAACTAGAGAAGTTTAGAATGAGGGGTCATCTTCGTCATCTCCACCATCTTCAACATCATCCTCGTCATCATCTTCGGACGGAATATAAGGAGCACTAGAGGTCGCACCACTAGAAGCACCGTATTGTTGCACAAAGCGCCGAGCAAGTTCGGAGGTAGTGATATCGACATCATGAATGGCTTTGGCGTTTTTGAGACCTCGGTTTCGGATTTTGCGCGAATCTTCCTTCAAGACTTTAAGATCATTCTTAATCGTGGTAAATTCATTGGTATTGGTTAATTGGTATTGTTGCATGTGTTGAATAATCCAAGCCAATTGATTTTCCGCTCCTTGAGGTATCTCACCTTGAGCCATTGGTGGTACCGGTGGTGGTTCATTGTGTACCAGTGATTCTTCTTCATACGGATCCCAATATTGGTTCGGTTGGGCATTGGGAGCATTGATCCAATCATTGATAGGCCGTCCATCGGGTCTAAGCATTGGTAAGCCCGAGTCCGAATGACCTTTGATCCAACCATGTTTGGGTAAAACATCAACTAAATGAAGTGGTGTGTTAGCAATGAGATGACTTGGGACGGTTATGCCACTTTGACGAATGAGGCGATGAATCACATGAGCGAAAGGTAAAGTGGCAACGGAGCTAGTGAAGCAAACAATCATGTGGCGGAGAATTATGTAGGGAATGTTGAACTGTTTTTCATCCATGGAAATGAGATGTCGCATGTAGTACATTGGACCCCACTCTATGTTTGATTTGATTGTTGCTTTGGGTACGAGAATGTTGTTGACTAGGAGAAAAAGCAAGCGATGTAGGGATGGAAGATGTGATGCATAGAGGGGTCCACCGCCATGGTTACGGCGATCAAACCAGGTTTTGTAGTGATCGGCGGATTCTAAAGCTTGATCGGGCCAATTCCGAAGGAGATATGTTTCTTCACCCTCATTTGACAAACCAAGCCAATTGGCTACATTCTCCAAAGATAGGACAATTTCTTGCCCGCATACATAGGATTTTACTAGAAATGGGTCTTCGGTGAATGTTAAGTTGGAGTAGAAAACTTTGGTGATTAGTTCGCTATAGGGTTCATCACAAGTGAGCAAGGATTCCCATGGCCAATGGTTGATATACCCGATAATTTTGTCATCCTCGGGATATCGAAAGGTAACCGAGGCTTTGTTAAAATAGTAGCAATTGGATAACTTCCGATTTGTAAATTGGCCCGTGAAATTGGTGTGAGCAATTTGATTCCGGAATAGGTAAGTGTTAGATCGAAAAGGGTTGGTATCCGGGGCAATTTCAGTTCTACTTGATTGACCCGCTTCGGTTCGGGCCCTTTTCTTTCTAAGTGCATTCATTTTGGCAAGTTTTGGAGCCATTGGTTTGAGAGAGAAATTTAAAGTTACCGATTGAAGAATGAATCACAAATCCGTGAAGAGAACGGCTCTACAAGCACAATGGTGAAGACTGATCGTTGATTGAGCGGTCGGATCGCCGGATTTGAAAAGGTGGCGAAAGTTAGGGTTTTGGTAGAGAGAGAAGGAGGGAGAGAAACTTGGTTTTGAGTAGAGAAAGGGAAGAAGAGTTGAGAGGAGAGGAGAAAGCACCTTAAAATGAGTGATTTGGTGGTGTATGGGGGTTGTAATGGAGGTTGAAGGGCAAGGGTGGCGGAGAGAAGAAGAGAAGGAGAGTAGATTGGAAGAAGAGAGAGAGGCGGCTAAGAGAGAGAAGAAAAAACGCGTCGGTTCACAGGGTTATTAGGGATGCTGCGCCTAAAACGTCTGAGACGTTTATGAAACGTCTCACAACGTTTTGATCTGGACTTTGGAAGACGAAAAACTTCGTTTTTGATTTGTGATTTAACATTAAATCGTCTCAACGGTTTATAAATCGTCTACAACGTTTTGTACTTTGTGTATATCGAATATGAATCGTCTCGACGTTTTATCAAACGTTCCAGCCGTTTTGATAGATTTCTGGGAAGTTAAAAATTCAGCAGACAAACGTTCAGACGTTTGGATAAACGTTCAGACGTTTCAAGATATTTGGCATGCAAAGAATTCGAAGAATTTTTGAAGATAGAAGAACACTGAATCGTCCAGACGTTTGGTAAATCGTCTGGGACGTTTTAGGTCATTGGTATGGAATCTGGACAAATGTTCATAAACGTTCTGACGTTTCAGAAACGTTTTGAAACGTTTTTCTCTGACGTTTTTGTCTTAAAATGAGCTAATTGATTGCTATGCCTCCAATTAAAATTTCTTACTCCTTAAATTCAAGCATGCCTAATTTAAATCGCAGTTCGTTGTGTTGTTGAGTATTTAAGGGCTTGGTAAAAATATCGGCAATTTGATTTTTGGTATCAATATGAATGAGTTGGACCTCACCTTTCTCAACATGATCCCTAATAAAATGATGCCTTATTTCTATGTGCTTAGTTCTAGAATGAAGAACCGGATTTTTGGATATCATTATGGCACTAGTATTGTCACACATAATTGGTACCTTGCGGAAGCGAATTTCATAATCAGTTAAAGTTTGGATCATCCATAAAATTTGTGTGCAACAACTACCGGCCGCAACATACTCGGCTTCCGCGGTGGAAAGCGCAACCGATGTTTGTTTGCGACTTGACCATGAGACAAGTGATCCGCCAAGGAATTGACACGTACCACTTGTACTTTTTCTATCCATTCTGTCTCCGGCAAAATCGGCATCGGTATATCCTATTAAATCTAATTCCGATTGTTTGCCATACCACAATCCCAAATTCAAAGTGCCTTTGATATATTTAACAATTCGTTTAACGGCTTTCAAATGCACTTCTTTGGGATTAGATTGAAACCTAGCACATAGACATACCGCAAACATAATATCGGGTCTACTAGCAGTTAAATAAAGTAGGCTACCTATTATAGCTCGGTATTGGGTGATGTCCACGGGTGTGCCGCTTGGATCCGAGTCAAGATTTGCATTTGCAGCCATTGGTGTTGGGCTTGTCTTGCTCTCAGTCATTCCAAACTTCTTCACCAACTCCTTGGCATATTTGGTTTGGCTCACAAAGGTGCCATCCGACAGTTGCTTGATTTGTAGCCCCAAGAAGAAGTTCAATTCACCCATCATGCTCATCTCAAATTCACTACTCATAAGAGAAGAAAATTCCTCGGCAAGTGCCGCATTAGGTGAACCAAAAATAATGTCATCGACATAAATTTGTACTATTAAAATTGAGTTGTTTTTCTTCTTGGTGAAAAGAGTTGTATCATTCTTTCCCCTTATGAATCCATTTTCAATTAGAAAGGAACTAAGTCGACCGTACCATGCTCTAGGAGCTTGTTTAAGACCATAGAGTGCTTTGGTGAGTCTATAGACATGGTTAGGAAATGCCGGGTCAACAAAACCGGGTGGTTGATTTACATATACCTCTTCATCTATAAATCCATTCAAAAATGCACTTTTGACATCCATTTGAAATAAAGTAAAGTTTTTATTTGAGGCATATGCTAAAAGCATTCGAATGGATTCTAGACGAGCTACGGGTGCAAAGGTTTCTTCAAAGTCAATACCTTCTTGTTGTTTATACCCTTGAGCTACTAACCTAGCTTTGTTCCGAACAACATTTCCATTTTCATCTTTCTTATTTCTAAAGACCCACTTAGTTCCAATAATCATTCGGTCATTTGGCTTAGGTACTAGTTCCCAAACTTTGTTCCTTTCAAATTGAGCAAGTTCTTCTTGCATGGCACAAATCCAATTTGAATCCCCATTGGCATCTTTGAAATTTTTTGGTTCAACATTTGATACAAATGCACAATGGGCAATCATTTGATTTAATCCCGATCTAGTCCTAACCCCTTCCCTAGGATCCCCAATCACATTAGAGAGAGGATGAGAGGAAACTTCCCTTAGGTCTTCGGGAGGTTGATATACATTTGGTGGAGATTGATTCTCCTCGATGTGCATTGACTCGTTCAATGGATTTTCTTCGGGTTGTTCTTGCTCGAGTAATTGTTCAATGTTGTTGGTTGTATTCTCAACCTTATCATGCTCGAGCTCGGCATCTTCAACACCTACAATTTGAATACCTTTCTCGGCCTTTTGATTAGTAACTTCATCAAACTTGACATGTATTGATTCAATTACAATTTGATGAGATGCAATGTAAATTCTATAGGCTTTACTTGTCAAAGAGTACCCCACAAATATTCCCTCAATGGATTTAGAATCGAATTTTGTAATTTTAGGTGATTCATTAAGCACAAAGCATTTTGATCCAAATACTCTAAAATGGGACATTTTTGGCTTATACCCCTTCCATAACTCATAAGGTGTTTTCTTCAATATCGACCTTATGCTAACGCGATTAATAACGTAGCAAGCCGTATTGACCGCTTCGGCCCAAAGGTGTTTGGGTAAAGGGTATTCATTTAGCATGGTTCGGGCAAGCTCTTGTAATGTTCGGTTTTTCCTCTCAACAACCCCATTTTGTTGAGGTGTGCGAGGAGCCGAATATTCATGTTTATATCCCATTTTAGAGCATACTTCATCAAATTTTGCATTTTCAAATTCACCCCCATGATCACTTCGAATACGAATGATTTTTGTTCATTTTTCATTTTCAACACGATTGCAAAATTTAATGAAGTTCTCAATTGCTTCATCCTTATATTGCAAAAATATGACCCAAGTAAAGCGACTATAGTCATCTACAATCACATATGCATATCTTTTTCTAGCCAAACTTGGTATACTAATTGGTCCAAATAAGTCCATATGTAGTAATTGTAATGGTTGATCGGTTGAGACCATTTCTTTGGACTTAAAACTACTTTTGGTTTGTTTACCTTGTACACATGCATCACATAACCCTACAAATTCTAATTTGTGAGTTGGTAAACCACGCACTAGGTCTAATTTAACCAACTTTTTAATAGAATCAATTGCAATATGACCTAGTCTTCGGTGCCATAGTTTAGAACCAGTTGTTGTGGCATTCAAACATATTTCACCGGACTCGAAATGATCAAAATCTAGATAGTAAATATTTTTCTTTTTCTTACCGGTGTAGACTAAAGAGTCATCGGATTCTCTAAACAAGAAGCAAGCATTAGTGTTAAATTTAACATAATATCCGGCTTCACATAATTTACTTACACTAAGTAAATTATAATTCAAGCCGTCAACAAGGTAGACATCCGATATGGTCAAGTTTTGGTTACCTACCGAACCTAGTCCAACAATTGAACTTTTTCTTTGGTTACTACCGAAAGTAACCGACCCACCATCATATGGTTCTAAAGATTTGAAATTAGATTTGTCACCGGTCATGTGGTGTGAACATCCACTATCAATGATCCAAGCATTTTCTTGGTGTGTTGTAATCAAACATACCTACAAGAGTATATATATATTTTCAATTAATATATACCTTGTTTTAATCTCCCCCTTCCTTAGTAATTTCGTTTTAGGTTGGGGAGATTTCAATTACAACTTTAAGTTAGTTTAGCTTTAGGAATCCAAACAACTTTTGATTTGTTGCTTCCTTTCCTAAAGCTACACTCTAATGAGGTGTGGCCAATCTTGCAACAATAATTACAAAATGTGACCGATTGCTTGACATTAGTTGAACCATGCTTGAAGGTGGTTTGATATTTATCTTTCACCTCTTGAATTTGATTCCTATAGGTTGTCACTTTAGGTGCATAAGACTTATTTTTGTGTGAATCAAGTTTGTTGTGATGTTGGGGAACATCTCTAGTCAAACCATTTCTTTGGTTTTTGTTTTGTAAAGAATTTTTGTTGTGAGTTTCATAAAACCATCCATCCGGTCCCTTGAAAAAAGTTTTGTTTGACCTTTTTGGATTAAATGTGTTCCTATCACTATTCTGAAACTTGTTTTCATTTTTGTAATTTTTGTTAGAAAATTTGTATCTAAATGCATAATTTTGAGACTTTTTGTTTTGTTTTACATTTATGGTTTGAGGAGTGGTCCCTTTATTTGACTCCTTTGTTAAGGGTGTTTTACCATGTTTGAAATGAAATTGGTAATCAAAATACTCTTTGCTATTGAACTTAATTTTGTTTAAATTTTGAGTAAGTTCCCCATTTTCTTTTGGGCTTTGTGAAAAATTTGATTCAAATGAGGATTGACCCTTCTTGTATCCAATGCCCATTTTACCGGATTTCCGATTCAAATTGGCATTGATCAAATTTTCTACATAGTAGGGATCGAGACTAGTGACATTTGAGAATTCACTAGGCGATCTTAAAGCCCTGTTTTCAGTCTCTAGAGTTTGAACTTTCACTTTTAACATTTCTATATCTCCTATGTGTGATTGACAAGTGTGTGACTTAAGCAATTCTAACTCTAAGTTTTTGATTTTAGACTCAAATTCAAGAAGTTGAGATGTCAATTTTTGTATGATACCTTCCTTTTCAAGCATGGCCTTTTTAGATTCCTCAAGCAACCTAGGCGCATTGTAATTAATTAGAGCCTCATCCATGAACGTGCTTGTCTCATTTGTCTTTATATAATTGTTGTTCATATCTATTTTGGATTCATCTTTCCTAACTTTGTAACCATTCAAATGGTAATCGAGATTGGTCAAATCAATGGTAGACATATACCGATTAGGAGAAGAGATAAGATGTACCTTATTTGGAGAGTTTGTTACATCTTCTATAGAAGCATCCTCTACCTCGATAATGGTGTTAGTTGATGCTTTGACGGGATCAACTGCTACCTCAATGATGGATTGTGTGGTGGCCTTGGTAGAGTCCTCCAATTCCTTGTTGATAGGCGGATTGATGAGATTTTTGAGGAATTCAATGGTGATCTCATCGGTTATGTTCTTGCTTGCGATGATTGTATCCACATCAATAGTTGCCGATTCTTCATTCACTATTGCCATCAAGGCAAGGTTGATCTCTTGTTCATCGCCCGACTCCGAGTCGGATTCTTCTCTACCACTTTCATCGGAGTCGATGCAAAATAAGGCTTGCATTGCCTTGGCCTTCTTTTTGCTTTTATATCCTTCGTACTTTTGTTTAGATCTTCGGTCATTTTGCCCTTCATTATCCTTGTTCTTCAAGTTGGGAAATATTTTGAAGCAAGTTTGGATGGTATGGCCTTCTCTTTCACATGCAAAGCAAACTACCCGTTTGTTTCCATCTTCACGCTCCTTGTTGTATTTTCGTTCAAAGTTAAGCATGGATTGAAACATTTTGGTTATGGTGGCGGCATCAAGAGAGGTTTCATGTCCAAGTTGACTCATGAGTGAGTCATTTGATTGACGATTATTTGAGGAGCTTAGGTGGTTTCGGTGGTTTTGAGCCGGAAAAGCCACGGTTTTTGTTTTTGACTCTTGCTTGAGTTCACCGGCTTGTATGAGCTTTTCTTCAAAACTCCGGAAATGAGCATAGAGTTCATCCGGTGTGAAAGATTTTTGTGCCCCATGAAGTGCTTCTAGGGCGCTCACCAATCCATCCCACCTAGGTCTCCTTAGCATTACTCGAAGAAGCTTTCCTACAATTTTATCGTTAGAAAGCGGTTCTCCTAGTTCAATGAATTCATTTTGAATATGCATAAGTCTATTATACATATCTTCTACATTTTCACCATTTTCAATTTTGAAGGTTTCAAATTTGGTGTCTAGACCGGCTATTTTGGTTCGTTTGATTTGGGTGTTACCCTCATATCGATCAATAAGAGTATCCCACATTTCTTTTGCATTTGTTGTGTTACCGAAAAGTAACGCAACCGATTCACTTACCGCATTATATATTGCATTAATGGCAAGGTTATTTAGTTTCTTTCTTTCGGTAGATGCATATACTTCAACTTTGGCCTCATTTCCAATAGAATTATCATATTCCGGTTTATAGGCTTTCTCAATAACACTCCAAAGGTCAAGAATATTTAGATAGTTTATCATGGTCCTTTTCCAATGACTGAAATTTTTGGTAGCACTACCAAAAACTGGAGGTTCTTTCACATATCTAGTGGTTGCCATTTTAAGATCGGTAAACTCGAATTAAGTGAGTCTTAATTTGAGTAACGTGCTCTGATACCACTTTGTTGTCCCTTATGGTACCACTAAATTCGAAATAAATAAATAATTGCAAATAAAATAAAGTAAAAGAGTTTAGAGAAATTTGACACAAGGAGTGATAACGGAGTTCGGCTTAAAATGCCTACGTCTCCGGGGCGTCGCAACCGCTTCTCGGTGCGCCTTTCTATTACCCAAAAAGAAAGGTTACAACTTGTGAACTGGTGAGCCCTTACAATCAACGGGAAGTCACACGGCCAACTAGAGTCGAGAACGAAGTCTCTAAGTTCGAAGTCTCAAGAGAAACACTCAAGTAAACACTCTAATCTAATCTAACTCAAGATTAGTGAAGTGGATTTGAGGTTGTGTTGAGGGATATTGAATTTCGTGTTCTCACAACAATGGAGGAACTTGCTCTCACAGAAAAGTAGGTTTATAAAGATTAGGGTCGGCTAGATTTATTTGAGGAGAACCCTAAGGTTCTATTTATAGTGGCAGCTTTCAAACGAGTATTCTGCCATAAAACGTCCCAACGTTTTGTAAAACGTAGAAAACGTTTTAACTCAAATTAGGTCAAAATTCAAATTTCTGTGAGATATCATAAAACGTTCCAAACGATTATAAAACGTTTCAAAACGTTTTATTCTGGAGATTTATCGATTGAAATGCAAATTTTAAGTCTGAAAAACAATTTAAATCGTCCAGACGATTTACAAAACGTCTGGGACGTTTTAACTTGTTTTTCCAGCTTTTAGATGATTTAATCTCCAGATTTTGTACAAAGAAAACGTCTGAAATGTTTTATCAATCGTTCCAACGTTTTATCCCTGTTTTTCAACATCAAAGCTACTTTACCAATTATAAATTTACAGTTTAAATACTTGATAAATAACTTGATGATTCTTCAGTTCAAGCACTTTGTATATTGCAATTCCTATCGTCTTGAACCTGCATTCTTTCTAAAATATAGAAAATCGTAAAATTCAATCATTGTATGTTTTGCAAACTAGTCAAATAAACTAAAAGAGAATTACTTGAAACAACAAAAACAACATGCCAGTGCGGACGCACTAAGATCCAGTGCGGACGCACTCAGGAAATTTTGCAGAAAATCCAGAAAAGGAAACTTGGAACCAAAGGGGATTTGGAGTCGGTGCGACCAAGACCACCCGCACTCAACTCCAGTGCGGACGCACTGGACTCGCAGACAGCCAGAAATTCGCATTTTCAGGAAGTTTTCAATTTTTGGCCAACAAGGAACACGTTTTAGAATGCCAAAAATAGCCATAGCAGTCTGAGGAGTGCACCCACTAACCCCACTACTATCCTCTAAATTGGGCAAGGCCTTTGGCTATAAAAGGAGAAAAATTTCATCTCTCTAATCATCCATTATTATATCCATCTTTCCACAAATTGAGAGAGAGAGATCCTGCAGAAATTCTTGAAGTTCCAAGGAAGGAGAAGAAGAAGATTCAAGCAAGGAGTCGGCAAGATCGAGGTTTTAGATCTAAGAAAGGGTGTAATCATTTCTTTATCTCATTTCTTATTGTTTTTGCCAATCTTTGTTATGGATCTCTCCAAGAGAGAGTAGTTCTCTTTCTAGGGGTTTAGGTCAATGCATGAACTTGTTTAATTCTAGATTATTCGGATATTTGTTTTTATTATGATTGTGTTATCGGATTTGATTGTTAATTTCTGTGATTTATTCTTTATGAATTTCATTAGTACTCGTTCCTTTGAGTTCACCTGGTTAGGGTTTATTGAATTGAAGTAGTTTTGAAATCGCGTTGATCGTGTTTTTCCGCTTTAAATTTATTAAATTCCGGCATTGGTCATGAGGAGACTACTAATTGAAACCATAAAGACACACCTTAGGGTTGGGTTAGAAGCGACCGTACTTCGATATCCAATCCGGAACTATAGAAATTAAGGTTAGGATTTTGGTGAAGGACCGAAAGGCGAAGGCAAATCCTAATTAGGACACCTTAGAACAAATATCGATATATGCTTTGAAGCATGAGATTAAATATCCCTCTAGGTTAGTGACAGCCCTAGAATTCGAGGCACATTAATCCATAAAGCGCAAAGTATTTGTATTAATATTTGTTCCAAAAGCTAACATAGGTTAGAAACCTCATCAAATCAAACATGAATTTAAACAAACCGAATAAATAGAATTAGCAAGGAATTGTAGACCAAATACCCCTAGATCTCCTTAAACTTGAAAACAAACCAATCTTTCTTTCCTTTATTTTATTTACATTTATTGTTTGAAACTCCTCTTTTTCGGGTATTGAACCCAACTTTAGGATTTTAAGAACAAACCCCCCCACTTTACTTTTATTGTTTTGTTTTAGAAGTAGTTTTCTTTATTAAAAATTGGTATTTCCCTATCTCCCTGCGGATCGACACCTAAATACTACAATCGATTGGTTGTGCGCTTGCAACTAACCTATTTATTGAGTACGAAGGTTTTATAAATATTAAAGGCAAAAGAGTACAAAACTATTATATCTAAAATACTCAACAAGCTTTTTGGCGCCGTTGCCGGGGAGAATAGGATAGATACTAGTTTTTATTTTAGGAAAATACTTTTAATTCTTAGTTTCCTTATTTACTTTTCAGAAAATTAAAAATCCAAAAATAGTTTATTTCTTTTTTTTACAATTTCTGAAATTTACTTTCCTTATTTTAGAAATATCCAAAAACATTTACTTTCCTTATTTAATTTTCTGCACTTTACTATTCTCTATTTCTATTCTCTCTCTTTCACATCTTTTCTTCTCTCATAGATTTGAGAGCTGGCACCAGTCACAAGGAGTCAAACCGCGAAGATCAAAGCCGGCGAACTCTCTCTTCCTCAACCAATGGCGGGTCTAGATCCACCATACGGCATGCCACGCAACTTCGTTGAGGAAGAACTTCCGGAAGGTCTTATCAACCAAGCCTTTCGTGATCTCGATAACAATCCACCACCTCCTCCTCCACACAACAACCCACCGCCTCCACATCCACACGACAACAACAATGTTCCACCAATTCTCAACAACAATCCTTTGTTTGGTATCAATCCAAACAACGGAAATGGCCGTAACCATCAACAAGGCCACCGCTTCGGTTTTATACCTCAAGGCCAAGACCCACGCGAAATTAAGCCCTCTCTCATCCACTTGCTTGGCCAAAGTCAGTTTGGGGGAGCCCTAAACGAAGATCCTCATGCCCATTTGGCTGTCTTCGAAGAGTCATGTGGCACCTTCGCTCGAGAAGGAGAAGAGCTCGACAACCTAAAGCTCAAATGCTTCCATCTATCCCTCCGTGACAATGCAAGGACATGGCTAAGGACCGTGAATCGTGACAACATAAGAAGATGGGACGACATGGAGAAGCTATTCTTAGGAAAATACTTTCCTCCATCCAAAACCCAGCACTTTCGAACGAAGATCATGACCTTCAAGCAAGCCGAGGGAGAATCTTTGACCGAGGCATGGGATAGATGGGCCGAGCTTCAACGCTTGTGCCCTAACCATGGTCTCGACATGTGGTTGCTCTTCCAATTCTTCTTTGCAGGGTGCACAATCGCTACAAAGACTCACTTGAATTTCGCCGCGGGAGGTAATATGTCCAAGATGGATCCCCAACAGGCCATGCTAATGATCGAGGACATGGCAATCAACCAAAGGGAATGGACGGCCGAGAGAAGTGGACGAACCCAAACCACACCGGGAGTCCTAAAAACCGACGAAGTTACCGCCTTGAAAGCCCAAATAGATGCCTTGCAACATCAAATGGCACAAATGCAAAACGCCAAATCCGTGACAAAGAAGGCTTCATGCGGCATTTGTGGAGAGGCGACTCATATCACCGCCGATTGCCAAGTCCTCGTAGAAGGAGAGGAAGTCGAGCAAGTCAATGCAATGTTCTACAATCAAGGTGATAAGAGGAACGACCCGATCTACAATAAAGTTAGGCTAAATGATAACTCAAATACATACAACCCTAACACAAGGTGGAACCATCCCAATTTCAAGTGGAAGACCGAGAATGACAACTCCAACCAATACCAAGGTAATTCCAATCAATATCAAAATCGGTCGAACCAAAACTCGTATCAAGGACCTTCTCAAAACAGTAAATTAGAAAAAAATGATAGAAGGACTTGTTCTCTCCCAAAACGAGTTCATGAACCAACAAAGGAACACCAACACCGAAATTTCGGATTCCTTGAGGAACTTCAACAATAGGCTCGAGTTCTTAGAGACTAAGACAAAGATGCTAGAAAACCAAATAGCACAACAAGCATCTTCGTCATTTCGTCAACAAGGCACTCTACCGGGCAAAACCGATATCAATCCAAGGGAGCAAGCAAAAGCCATAACCTTGAGAAGCGGCACGGAATACGAAGGACCAAAGATGCCCAGCGGAGATGAGTCTCAACAACCACCGAATGAAGCACAACCACCTCAAACTCCTCTCAGCACGGACGCAACCATTCCTAATGCGGACGCACCGGCATCGGAAAAATCTCAAGAACCGGGTAAATCAAACCCGGCCAAGGTAAAACCAAATGAAACTCCTAAGTATATTCCACCACATAGGTTTATACCATTCCCTCAAAAGTTAGTTAAGAGCAAGCTTGACCAACAATATGCCAAATTCGTAGAACACCTCAAGAAATTGAATATTACCATCCCTTTTACCGAAGCAATTACTCACATGCCCACTTATGCGAAATTTTTGAAAGAAATTTTATCCAATAAAAGAACAATTGAGGAAGTGGGCACGGTATCCCTTAATGAGGAGTGTAGCGCTCTCTTCTTAAACAAGTTACCTCCAAAATTAAAGGATCCCGGAAGCTTTGTGATTCCATGCATGATTGGTAATACCGAATTCAAAAGGTGCCTATGTGATTTAGGCGCAAGTGTGAGCCTCATGCCAAAAACCGTTTATCAAAGGCTCAATCTTGTTGATTTGAAAGATACAAGGATGTCATTACAACTAGCCGATAAGACGGTAAGGTATCCCGAAGGAATTGCGGAGGATGTTATTGTAATGATTGGTAAGTACTTTGTCCCGGTGGACTTTGTAGTGGTTGAGATGGAGGAGGATACTCATACCCCTCTTCTATTGGGGCGTGATTTCCTTACCACAGCAGGTGCAAACATTGATGTCAAAGAAGGAAAGATATCCTTTGACATTGGGGGCGAAAAGGTAAATTTTCACATGTTTAATGTCATCATATAGAGTGGAAGTTTTAGATTCCATTATAGCTTCCCATATGGAGAAGGAGATGGTCAATGAACAACTGGACCAAATTCTGGAAGAAACCGGCTCCGAAAACGACACAATTGGTGAAAATGACCCTCAGTGCGTCCGCACTACCGCTCAGTGCGTCCGCACTCAGCATGAGGGAACTGAAGATTCAACCATCCGAGCGCAATGCGTCCGCACTGAATTCTTAGTGCGGATGCCCCACTCGCACTCACCTGTTGAGCCACAGTTTGGAGCCGATGAGGAAAAAGTCCGAGAGGAATGCGTCCGCACTGACCCTCAGTGCGTCCGCACTCAGCACATTTCCAACCAGGATGTATTGCAGATTTCAGAAAATCTACCCCAGTGCGTCCGCACAGACCACCAGTGCGTCCGCACTCATGCCGAAATAGCTCAAATCGAAGGAATTTCGCCCAACTCTACACCACCGAAGGTCGAACTCAAGCCTCTGCCACCTACCCTTCGCTATGAATACCTGGGAGAGGGCGAGACATATCCGGTGATTGTCAACTCCGAACTCAACAAAGAACAAACCGAGAAGCTTTTACACGAGCTAAGGCTTCATCGGAAAGCGATCGGCTACACAATCGACGACCTAACCGGAATTAGCCCATCCCTTTGCATGCATAGAATCCTAATGGAGGACGACCACAAGCCCACAATTGGAGCTCAACGAAGGCTCAATCCGAATCTAAAAGAAGTGGT
Organism: Carex myosuroides; assembly: GCA_028015225.1. Classification (NCBI taxonomy): domain Eukaryota; kingdom Viridiplantae; phylum Streptophyta; class Magnoliopsida; order Poales; family Cyperaceae; genus Carex; species Carex myosuroides. Next base: position 16,122,601 of record CM051466.1, read on the forward strand.
GAAGAAGGAAATCCTCAAGCTACTTGATGCCGGCATCATCTATCCAATCTCCGATTCTAAATGGGTAAGTCCGGTCCATGTAGTACCAAAGAAGGGAGGCACAACCGTGGTGAAGGGCGAAGGCGACAAAATGATATCCACAATGGTGATCACCGGATGGAGGATGTGCATCGATTACCGCAAACTTAACAATGCAACAAGGAAGGATCACTTCCCTCTACCATATGTGGATCAAATGCTCGAAAGATTAGCTAATCATTCCCATTTTTGCTACCTAGATGGGTATAGCGGATTCTTTCAAATCCCTATTCACCCCGATGACCAAGAAAAGACGACCTTTACTTGCCCTTACGGTACATTCGCGTACCGTAGGATGCCGTTTGGTTTATGCAATGCCCCAGCTACATTTCAAAGAGCCATGATGGCTATTTTTTCAGATTTATTAGAAAATTCCGTGGAAGTTTTCATGGATGACTTTTCAGTTTTTGGTACCTCTTTTGATGATTGCTTATCTAATTTGATCAAAGTTTTAGAACGTTGTGAGCAGGTCAATTTGGTGCTAAACTGGGAGAAATGTCATTTCATGGTGAAAACAGGGGTAGTTCTAGGCCACGTGGTGTCCTCCAAAGGCCTAGAAGTCGACCAAGCAAAGGTGGAGGTGATCGAAAAATTGCCATATCCAACATGTGTGAAGGATGTGAGGAGTTTCTTGGGCCATGCGGGATTCTATCGGCGTTTCATCAAAGATTTTTCAAAAATCTGCAAACCACTTACTAATTTAACAATGAAAGATGCAGAATTTATATTTGATGAACCGTGTATTGTTGCTTTTGATAGGATCAAGAAGGCGCTAATCTCAGCCCCAATTCTCCGACCTCCTAATTGGGATGTGCCCTTCGAAATCATGTGTGATGCAAGCGACTTCGCCGTTGGAGCCGTTCTAGGGCAAAGGATCGACAACAAGCCACATGTGATCTATTACGCAAGCAAAGTCCTAGATGAGGCGCAAATGAACTACACAACCACCGAAAAGGAGTTCTTGGCCGTTATATTCTCCATCAACAAATTCTGATCCTACTTGGTTGGATCCAAGGTGATTGTGTACACCGATCACGCGGCAATTCGATACCTCCTCAACAAGAAAGATGCCAAACCACGCCTAATTCGATGGATCCTCCTACTCCAAGAGTTTGATCTCGAAATCAAGGACAAGAAAGGCACTAAAAATTCAGTGGCGGACCATCTATCACGCATTACCAACGAATCGAAGGATGACAACATGCCCATAGACGACTCGTTCATAGACGAACAACTCTACGCAGTCAACCACCAAGAGGCGCCATGGTATGCGGATTTCGTCAACTACCTTGCATGCGGTTTCATACGCCCAGATTTAACCTTCCAACAACGAAAAAAATTCCTTTGGGATGTCAAACAATATTTTTGGGATGAGCCGTTGCTTTTTAAACTGGGGGTAGATGGAATTCATAGGCGATGTATACCTCACGAAGAAACCGAACAGATTCTCAATTGTTGCCACTCATCTCCCTATGGAGGACACGCTTCAAGCCACAAAACCGCCGCCAAAGTTCTTCAAGCCGGGTTCTTTTGGCCCACGCTTTTTGAAGATGCAAAAGACTATGTGCTTAGGTGCGACAAATGCCAAAGAACCGGGAACATATCAAAGAGACATGAGATGCCTCTCAACGGAATTCTAGAGGTAGAGTTATTTGATGTTTGGGGGGTCGACTTCATGGGACCTTTTCCGAGTTCTTGCAACAACAAGTACATCCTTGTAGCGGTCGATTATGTGTCAAAATGGGTAGAAGCCGTGGCAAGCCCAACCGCCGACTCCGCCGTGGTAAGAAAGCTTTTTCTAAGAACTATTTTTCCTAGGTTTGGAGTACCTCGGGTGGTGATTAGCGATGGCGGGTCTCATTTCATCAACCGCCAATTCGACGGTCTCCTATTCAAATACGGAGTCAAGCACAAGGTAGCCACACCATACCACCCTCAAACAAGCGGGCAAGTGGAGGTATCCAATCGCGAGATAAAAAGCATCCTACAAAAGGTGGTGAACACATCACGAAAAGATTGGTCACTCAAACTAGATGAAGCTCTTTGGGCGTATCGGACCGCTTTCAAAACACCCATAGGTATGACTCCTTTCAAGCTAGTATATGGAAAGCCATGCCATTTGCCGGTTGAACTCGAGCACAAGGCGTATTGGGCAATAAGGGCCCTAAATTTCGACATGAGGGCTGCCGGTGAAAAGAGGGTTCTTGACTTACATGAGCTAGAAGAATTGCGCCTTAATTCCTATGAAAATGCTAAGCTATACAAAGAGAAGACAAAGAGGTGGCACGACAAGCATATCATAAAGCGCAACTTTCAAGAAGGAGACACGGTTTTGTTGTACAACTCACGCCTCCGGCTCTTTCCCGGGAAGTTAAGATCACGATGGAAGGGTCCATTCGAAATAACAAAGGTATTCAACCATGGCGCAATTGAGATATGGAGCAAAGAAACCGGGGCATTCAAGGTGAACAGACATCGCCTCAAACATTTCAACCATGCAACTCCTATAGGCGATAAGGAGATCATAGGCCTAGAAGATCCACACACTCAATAGTGAGCCCTAATCATGTCGAGCTCACGACGTAAAATTGAGCGCTTCTTGGAAGGCAACCCAAGTTTTTACTTTTCTTTCTTTATACTTTTATTTTTACTTTCTCAAAATTTACATTTTTAATGACTCAGCCAATTTTTTAAGTCGAAAATTCATGCAAATAACCTGAGTGCGTCCGCACTAAACATCAGTGCGTCCGCACCACCTACTTAGAAAATTTTTCAGACAGGTTTTATCATAAAAATTGGCCAGACCGAGCGTAATGCGTCCGCATTGACCTTCAGTGCGTCCGCACCGACAGAAACTACAGGTCTGCGCAGTCTAAACAAGACCAGTGCGTCCGCACTGACGTTCAGTGCGTCCGCACCCGAGGTACGCTAAATTTAATTTTCAATTTTTTCGGAATATCGAAAAATTCGAATTTTTTTTTGAGCGAGTGCGGATGACCACCCGCATTGAGGTCCAATGCGTCCGCACTCGGCTTCTTCTCCTTCTTAAACGGACCCTCTCTTCATTTTTCTTCGCGCCTTTTCGATTTTAAAGCCAAAATCTTCGATTTTTCTCTCCCAAAACCCGAAAACCTCGTTTTTCTTTCAAAATCTCCCTCTCCTCTCTCTTCTCTACCCCTTCTCTCTTCTTTTCTCCCTCTTTCCCTCTTCAAAAACCGAAAACCCACTTTTCTCAAGTTTTTCAAGCGCCGCTTCGCTAAAACTCGGATTTCTTCGCATTTTTTTGAAATTTTCGCGATCTACAACAAGGTTTGATCTCTCCTTACTCTAATTTTGTCAATTACTACTTAGATCTGTAAAAATGGTACCAAAATCGGAAAAATCGACCAAAAATGGTGAAATCGGTTCAAATTCTTACCCCAGTGCGGATGCCACCACCCGCACTGCCAAATAGTGCGTCCGCACTAGGCTCGGGAAATATCAGAAATGGCCCTGAATTGAACCTAAATTGAACTGTTTGTACACAGTGCGTCCGCACTAACCACCAGTGCGTCCGCATTCAGCCCAAATTATATCAAAAATTTCGAAATTTTAATTCTTTCAAGTTTTTTTAGAATGCCGAAGAAATCAGGTGCCAAGAAACAAAGGTTAGAGAAAGGACAGGGCAGTCGCCAACCACCTCCTTACCCACCCGCCTTGCCACTCAACGAAGGTCAAGAATTGAGGCGTAACCTTCTACAGTCCCGCCGGACCCTCGAGCCATCTCGATGGATATGCCGAGAAACACTCCAAACACTCGGACTCCTCGAGTCGGTGCAAATGCTCACCGAGCGGCTTGGCTTGTGGGAGTTTCTATGTGACGAGGTCGACACTTATGAAGGCATCACGATCGAATTCCTCTCCTTCTACGAGTTCAACCGGGGTTCACGAACGCTGACATTCAACCTTGGAGGCTTCTCACATATGTTGCACACCACCGAACTCATGGCCGCACTCGATCTATCCACAGTCAATGTCAGCGAGATGCGCACCATTCTCGACTTCTACCATGACATGAGCGAGGCCCAGTTCCGCGTCTTAACATGCCAAGACGGGATCCTCGGCCAGCAGAGGGTCAAGAATGTTCTCCATCCGGCCCTCCGATATCTCCAGCGGGTACTTTCTCACACTCTCTTTGCCCGAGGGGAGAGCGCATCGGTCTTCAACCTCGGCGATATGGTATATGTTTGCAGCATGCTTCGGCGCAACAATGGCGAGATGGCGTACATGCCGCACATTGGGTACAACTTGGCCAAACACATGCAAAATGTGTCGCACAACATGCGATCGGGTGGAATGATTCGAATTGGCGGTATCGTCACAAAGATTGCCCGGCACTTGCTAATACCGACCGGTGAAGATGTGGTACCCGGTTACACGCTAGTGGACCTCGATGGTCTATTTCTGGCGAGGCTCATCCGTTGGGACGACATTGAAGAGGCTTGGATCAACTTAGGTCCAAAGGACAACATCCGACACCGGTTGCCTCTACAAACTCAAATCGATCCCTTGGATACCGACACTTGGAAAATTGTTGATGAGCCACTCGAGCCACCGCTACCACCGCCGCCGCAACCCCAACAACCACCACAGCAAGCCGCACCCAATGCCGCTCAAGCACAAGGCATGCCAACCAACCAACAAATCTGGGATTTTATGCAGACCATGAACACCTCCATCAACAGTTTGAGCATCAATGTTGGTAATCGCATGGATGCCTTTGACCGCCGATTTGATGAGGTAGAAGCCGAGGCCGCCCGAGCGACCTACTATTCCCGCCGAGGTTGTATGCACGCAAACCCGCATTTTGAGGATGATCCACCGACACCACCATACCAGAGACGGGCCGCTCAAAGGAGAGAGTACGAGATGGCACAGGAGCGTGAGGCGGCACGGCTTGCACAAGAAGCCGCAGCAGCAGCTCAAGGCAATGAAGAAGAGGAGAATGAGGCCGAAGACATGGATCGTGACGAGGATTGATCCAGCGCAGCACCACCACCATATTACGCCAGTAAAGTAGTTCATGTTTCTTCTCTCTTTTTAGTTTATTTTTCACATTGAGGACAATGCTTTATTTAAGCTTGGGGGATGGGAAGAAATTGTATCTGCATGCATATTTATTATTCAGTTTTTCGAAACTTTTTAGGATTTATAACCTTGTTTTTTACTTGACCATGAATAGGATTTGTGATTTTGAACTTAATTGCTTGCGATTACGAATTTGTCAAGACGTTTTACGAGGCTATGAAAAATAGAGTCTTGCATAATTGGACTTAATTGTCTAAAAATGCATAAAGTATAAAATCATGTTTAAAAGTTTTGTAAAAAATTGGCAAAAATAAAAATTTTGATAAACTTGAGTGATTGACAAAACTTAAAAGTATTCTTGCACGATTTTTCAAATTTTTGGTAAAATCCTTAAAATAAATTTGAAATGACGACATAGTTCGGCGAAAAACTTTGTGGAAATAAAGGTATTTGAAAATGAGAAATTGGAAATTCAAATTTATTAGAAAAGCCATTTAGATTTGGAAATTTTAAATTAGGAAAAATTAGGATATCCGTCAGTATGAACGAATACTTAGGATGTGTGTATTCATGATATGTGCATATATGTTGAGAAATTGGGTAAAATTGAAAATTTCTTAGAAAATAAAAATGAGATTCCAATGACCTATGATACGGCTTCATGACGTACTTATGGTTATGAGTCCTTAGCACTCTTGCTCCGCTAGTCTCCCGATAAAATTGACATTCGTGTTAGTGGAAGGGTTAGACTAAAAGCATGCAAAGCACCCTTGAATTAGAACGGTTGGGTACGGTTAACTACTTGTAACTAACCGGTGCTTAAATGAGGATGGGGAAAATAGTGCTAAAATCGTGAAAAAAAAATGTTCAAAGTGAGAAAATCAAAAGCAACAAAACAAAAGGAATATGCATGTATCAACACACAAAGTCCGTAGTTATTCTTACCCAAGTTTGATTCAAGCTTGGGGGTATTTTGAAAATTCTAACATTTTAAATGGCATATCTTTTAAATTTGGGTATACGAAGTTCACAAATTCAAAGCCTTTAAGGAAATTAAAGTTAGAGTAATCGAATTGTGGGTTGATTCATAATTATTCGAGGGTTGAACTTGGGATTTGGGGAATATGCATGAAGGTTTTTAAATTTTGGCAAGATCATACAAGTTTTTCAAATTTTTGACAAATATATACTTGATATAGGGTTGAATTATAGATCGAATTATATTTCAAAGTTTAAATGTTGCTTAGGGACAAGCAAAGTTCAAGCTTGGGGGTATTTGATAGGTGTATTTTATATACACCGTCGATCTAGTTTTCATCATAAAATAACACCAAATATCTTGTATTTTGGATATAAAGCGAATATAATACACCAAGAATCAAGTTACTGCGTTCGCTCGATGTTTCAATGCAGGAAACAGTGCAAAATGAAGAAAAACTGCCCAGTGCGGACGCATTATCCACCAGTGCGGACGCACTAGGTACTTAGCCGATTTTCCAGCAGCGCAGACCTCACAGACGAAAAGTCCGAGCGTAATGCAGACGCACTCACCTTAAGTGCGGACGCATTGCCGATTTTTGCGACTTTCAGAATCATCCAAAAAAACAGATGTTCAAGGCCAGTGCGGACGCACTCACATCCAGTGCGGACGCACTCAGTACTTAGACTATTTTTGAAATCTTCAGATTCTTTGGAAAACAGAAAACAACATGCCAGTGCGGACGCACTAAGATCCAGTGCGGACGCACTCAGGAAATTTTGCAGAAAATCCAGAAAAGGAAACTTGGAACCAAAGGGGATTTGGAGTCGGTGCGACCAAGACCATCCGCACTCAACTCCAGTGCGGACGCACTGGACTCGCAGACAGCCAGAAATTCGCATTTTCAGGAAGTTTTCAATTTTTGGCCAACAAGGAACACGTTTTAGAATGCCAAAAATAGCCATAGCAGTCTGAGGAGTGCACCCACTAACCCCACTACTATCCTCTAAATTGGGCAAGGCCTTTGGCTATAAAAGGAGAAGAATTTCATCTCTTTAATCATCCATTATTATATCCATCTTTCCACAAATTGAGAGAGAGAGATCCTGCAGAAATTCTTGAAGTTCCAAGGAAGGAGAAGAAGAAGATTCAAGCAAGGAGTCGGCAAGATCGAGGTTTTAGATCTAAGAAAGGGTGTAATCATTTCTTTATCTCATTTCTTATTGTATTTGCCAATCTTTGTTATGGATCTCTCCAAGAGAGAGTAGTTCTCTTTCTAGGGGTTTAGGTCAATGCATGAACTTGTTTAATTCTAGATTATTCGGATATTTGTTTTTATTATGATTGTGTTATCGGATTTGATTGTTAATTTCTGTGATTTAATCTTTATGAATTTCATTAGTACTCGTTCCTTTGAGTTCACCTGGTTAGGGTTTATTGAATTGAAGTAGTTTTGAAATCGCGTTGATCGTGTTTTTCCACTTTAAATTTATTAAATTCCGGCATTGGTCATGAGGAGACTACTAATTGAAACCATAAAGACACACCTTAGGATTGGGTTAGAAGCGACCGTACTTTGATATCCAATCCAGAACTATAGAAATTAAGGTTAGGATTTTGGTGAAGGACCGAAAGGCGAAGGCAAATCCTAATTAGGACACCTTAGAACAAATATCGATATATGCTTTGAAGCATGAGATTAAATATCCCTCTAGGTTAGTGACAGCCCTAGAATTCGAGGCACATTAATCCATAAAGCGCAAAGTATTTGTATTAATATTTGTTCCAAAGGCTAACATAGGTTAGAAACCTCATCAAATCAAACATGAATTTAAACAAACCGAATAAATAGAATTAGCAAGGAATTGTAGACCAAATACCCCTAGATCTCCTTAAACTTGAAAACAAATCAATCTTTCTTTCCTTTATTTTATTTACATTTATTGTTTGAAACTCCTCTTTTTCGGGTATTGAACCCAACTTTAGGATTTTAAGAACAAACCCCCCCACTTTACTTTTATTGTTTTGTTTTAGAAGTAGTTTTCTTTATTAAAAATTGGTATTTCCCTATCTCCCTGCGGATCGACACCTAAATACTACAATCGATAGGTTGTGCGCTTGCAACTAACATATTCATTGAGTACGAAGGTTTTATAAATATTAAAGGCAAAAGAGTACAAAATTATTATATCTAAAATACTCAACACATGGTTTCTTGAAGATCACTGTGAAGAAAGACATTTTGGACGTCGAGTTGTCGAATAGGCCAACCATACGAGAGGGCGAGAGTGAGCACAAGACGAATGGTAGTCGGGCGCACAACTGGACTAAATGTCTCGAAGTAGTCAACCCCTTCCTCTTGGTGAAAGCCTTTGGCCACAAGGCGCGCCTTATACCGCTCTAAAGAGCCATCCGCACGGCGTTTAATTTTGAACACCCATTTAGACCCGACAACATTAAAATCAGGAGATGAAGGAACCAAATCCCAAGTTTGATTTGATAAAAGAGCATGATACTCCTTTGTCATAGCCTCGACCCAATGAGAATGGGACTTGGCTTGATTATAGGTTTTTGGTTCAGTAGTGACAAATGATTCGGTTAGAAATGCCACATGATCAGGAAACTCCTTTGGTTTACGGGTATTATCACGAGTTCGGGTTGTCATGGGATGAGAAGATGGAATAGTGGAGGCAGAAGGCAAAATCGCAGGTTGACAGGAAATAGGCTGCTCTCTGTGAGAAGAGGTCCCTGCATGGCGCGCTGGTGGAGTTTGAAAAAATAGGGTAGGGTCCGGATCGGATGCAACAGGGGTTGCACCCGAAAAAGCAGAAGCACCAATTGGGGAGGGAAGAGGATGAGAGGAGAGAGGATCGGATGCAATAGGGGAAGCACCCGAAAAATTAATGGGAGGGTCGGATGAGGATCCAGCGGTAGGAAGAGGAACAGCAGGGGAGGGTGAGGCCGCATGCACCAATTGAGCCTGATCTTCTGTGGCCGAGAGCATGCCCTGCTGCTGAGATGAATTGTGGAGGGGCATCAGGTGTAGCCAAGTGATCAAGGAAGAATCAGCTAAGTCCGATTGTTGCCCCTGCTGGATTTGCTTGAATGGAAAATTCTGCTCATCAAAAATCACATGTCTAGAAATAAACATTTTATTAGACTCAATGTGTAAGCATTTGTAGCCCTTTTGAGAAAGAGTATATCCAAGGAATACACACGGCTTAGAGGGAGGTTGTAATTTATGGTTATTGTAAGGCCGTGTATAAGGAAAACACAAACAACCAAGCACCCGTAAAAATGAATAATCGGGTAGTTTGTGAAATAGAGTAAAGAAGGGAGATGTAGAGGTATTTGTAGAAGGTTGGCGATGAATCAAGTAAACCACACTTGAGAAAATATCATCCCAAAATCGATCGGGAAGGGAGGAATGAGCCAATGAAGCAAGTGCTAATTCCACAATATGCCGGTGTTTACGCTCGGCAACCCCGTTTTGTTGCGGGGTGTGAGGGCATGAGGTTTGATGAACAATTGAGGGAAAGAGACGAGCAATAGGCTTATACTCCACACCACCATCCGTGCGAAGAATTTTAATCTTGTGATCAAGAAGGTTTTCAACTTGAGATTTGAACAATATGAAAACACGAGTAACCTCATCCTTAGTTCGCAAGAAATAAATCCACGAATACCGTGAGAAATCATCAACAAAAATGATATAATAACGAAAACCGTTATGAGACAAAATCGGGTTAGGACCCCATAAATCCGAATGAATTATTTCTAATGGAGAGGTGGTACAAGAAACACTAGGCTCAAAAGGCAAGCGATACGCCTTTGCCAAACTACAATCATGACACAAAGCCATTCTTTTATTCGTACAAGGTAAAGAATGTAAATCTAAAATCTTTTGTGTTGTGGTAGAAGAAGGATGGCCAAGTCTAAAATGCCATATATCGGCGGAAGCTCTCACACCAAACAAAGCTTGAGGAGTCCACTTAATTGGAGGGGGAAGAGTATAGAGACCACTAATGAGCTTGACTTGAAGAAGCACCTTCAAGGTGTCCCGATCCTTGATCACACAATAAGAAGAAACAAATTCAATGAGAATCGAATTGTCAAGTAAGAGTTTAGATAGCTCACAAGGTTCTTTGTAAAAGAAGGAACATGTAAGACATCCTTCAAAAAGAAAGGAGATGAAGAAAATTGCAAGGTGCAAGAGCCAATGTGAGAAATTCGCATACCATGGCCATCTCCAATGTGGAGAGAATCAAAACCCTCATATGGTAAGAATGAAGAGAGATTATTAAGGTCATTAGTCACATGATGCGTAGCCCTCGAATCGAGATACCACTCGGGACCCGCAGTGAATGAGGCGGTTTGAGCATTATTAGCTTGAAAATCAGAATGAGAAGGCTGAGCCAAATGCGCCTGGTATACTGAAGTAGTCGGCTCAGGATAGTTGGTAAAATTTGTGCGGTACCAACAAATAATAGTAGTGTGGCCCCTTTTTGTACAAATCTGGCAGATTGAGTTTCGGTCAACACCTGAAGCAGCCCGGCCTGTAGAAGAGGAATTACTGGCCCGTGAAGAGGAATTGTTGTTGGGCCGAGTAACCTAGCCAGGCCTGGGAGAAGGGGTCTGTAAGAGAGGGGGACGGTTTGGATGAGAACCGCGTGGGTTTGAGCCACGTGGTCGGTAAGAGAAATTACCGGATCTCGGACGCGAATATCGCAGACCCGATTGGGAGTGGGTAAAGAGAGCTGATGGAGAATGAGCGGAAGAGGAGAGACTACCACCGAGCTGAGAAAGAAGTAGGTTCTCGTGGCTTAGCAACATTGCTTGAAGATCGGCAAAACTGAGGTGTTCTCGGGCATTGGCCGCCGCGACTACCGAATTGAAATCCGAACCGAGGCCGTTGAGAACTTGAATCACCAAATCAGAATCTGAGACCGGCGAACCAATGAATGCCAATTCATCAGCAATGGATTGCATACGCTGACAAAAATCGAAACAGCTAGCACTGCCTTTTGTAGTGTTTTGGAAGGAGCGACGGAGTTCGGTCAGACGAGCTCGAGAAGTGGCTGAGAAGGAATTTTGAAGAACTCGCCAAAGCTCTGCCGAAGTGGTACAGGAAACTGTCTGATTGAGGATTGTTTCAGTCAAAGAAGACCGAATCCAGCTGAGAAGAAGCTGATCTTGCTTATACCAGTGGTAAAATGCCGGGTTACTTTTCTGAACTCCATCAATGGTGAGGTTCTTGGCTGGTGGCTGCTCATCAAGGTATTTGTATAATCCATGGCCATGTAAGGCAGGGGTAATCTGACACTTCCATGTCAAGAAGTTGGATCGAGACAGCTTGGTGGATATAGGAAGGTGAAGAATAACAAGCTGGCTCTCATCAGATGAGCTGGATCTGATATCGGGAATAGAGGAAGAATCATTAGAGAGGGGTGGGTCAATTGAAGAAGGAGGAGGATCCATGGTGCTCTGATACCATGAAATTCTTGACAGAGAAGAGATAGATGAATTCAAGCTTTATTATTCATTCTTGATTCATTGATTATACAATACTCGTTTACTCATATTTATAGGAAACGGTTTACAACAGCTTAGTATCTTCACTAATTACAACAGTAACCTTCTAACAACTAATTAGCAATACTGTTACAACTAACTACTATGCCTAACTAACTTTGACTTTGACTTGAGTGTTTGACTTGGCTGTTAGCAAGGTGGTTTGATTTGGCTGCTGTTTCACTGATGTGCTGCTGGACCGAGAGTCCTTCCTTCTTATCTCTATTAAAGAGGATACTTGTTCATCAGACTGAACCCACATCATCTAATCAGGACATTATTAGCTGATCAGAAGCGACCACTTTTACCCTCCAACTGCTATCTCGGAAGGTGGATCTGTACAAGGATCAGAGCTTAACCCAAGAAGAATTATATGGCCCGTATTGGATAACAGCCCAAATCAAAATTTATATTGCCAATCCTACCCTTCGAATATCCTCTTCTTCTTCTTGTATTATTCTTGTGCAGGCTTTAATAATGGGCTGGGCTGAAATTGCACAGATTATTGCGCCATGTTATTTATATATGATTTCGTTGATTCAATGATGTAGCAGTATGGGCTTGCGATTAACCAATTGTGTTATTCATGCTCTACTCAAGGAATTCAGATTAACTACAGAATTTAATTTAAATTTGAACCATTTATTATAACTAAGTCGAATTTTGAAGTTCTTTAAATTTATTGAAGTTGTTGCGTGAATTTCAATCAAGTCCGTTTTTTCTTCCATGTACGATCTTGTACAAACTCAAAAATTAAGTTATCTTAGAGCATCTGCATCCCTGAAACTATTAGAGTTTCTAATCTGATGTGGCAGTTTGCTAAATCAGTTTCAGGGATGTAGATGGATTTCTTATTTAGCAACTTTGATCAATAATTTCTTATTAAGAAATTGTTTATAAACTCTGACGTGGCAAAACAATTGGCTTGTATTCACTAAAATTAGTTTAATTTACAGCTGATATAGCTTATCAATTTTAATTTATTGATGATGTGGCTTATTAGAAACTCTAAAATTAGTTTTAGGAATGTGAACATTTAGAAACTCAAGAGTCTATAATTTCTTAAAAGCAGTTAACAGTTATTTAGAAACTCTAAGAGATTCAGGGATGTAGATGTTCTTAGAGGATCCGTTTTGTGAGGGTGGCTGAATCACTAAACCACACGCACAGTAAATTCAAATTTTCACTACACAAAGTAAAATTCTAACATCTAAACTACATACACACAATAAAATTTATGAGTAAGTTAATCTTAATCATATTAACACTTTAAAGAAAAATTCAATTAAATTTTAATATATATAATTAAAAAAAAATTAATTATAAAAATGGCTAAGCACTTCAAGTATAGTAGTAGATCCGCCTCCAAGGAGAAAGTCTCTAGTATTCTGGTAATAAATTAAGCAGTGCTTTTAAAGTGCTTGTTTCTGAGAAACAAACTTAAGCTGCTGTCTTTCAGCTTGATGCTTATAAAGGATTTTTTTTTTTAAATAGAATTCATGTAAACCAAATGAACGGAACAAGCCTTCGGGGCTGGGAATTTAGAAATCTAGCCTCCACCGATCCTAGGGATCGGTGGAGCAGAAAAAACGCAACCTACACCGGTCCCTAGGATCGGTGCAGCATGTTTTGCACTGGCCACAGTCTCCTACACGGAAGGCCACACACGAAATAAGCCTACACCGATCCTGTGGATCGGTGGAGCTTCAAAAATGCCTCCACCGGTCCTGTGGATCGGTGTAGCTAGCAACATATAACTAACATTATGTTGAACTGCATTTACCTCGGGTTCGAATTTTGGAGATCAAGCCTCCACCGGTCCTAGGGATCGGTGGAGCTAAAGATGGGATTTTATGTGGCAAGAGGTGCAGGCTGCACCCGTATGGTGCAAAACAGGCTCCACCGATCCCCAGGATCGGTGTAGGTTGGGTTTTTTTGGCTACACCGGTCCCTAGGATCGGTGGAGGCTAGATTTCGAAAAACCCAAATCCAGAGGCTTGTTCCGTTGATTTAGTTTAGAGTAATTCTATTTAAAAAAAAAAACCCTTATAAAGTGCTTGATCCTGATAGCTTTTGTAACACCCCCGGTAATATATAATTTTTTAATTATTTTGGACTTATTTATAATATTAGAAATTAATAGGTTTTAATTGTAAAATTGCAAAACTTAAAAACAAAAACAAATAGCCAACGTGGCAAAATAGACACGCGGCCTCCATGCCTTCCTCCTTGATTCCTTTTGCGTGGCGCACATGCCACTTCACATATGCTCTCATAAAATCTCTATAAATCAATCTCTAAACAAACAAAAAATGAAAACCGAAAAATTCTAAAAAAAAAAAACAAAGAAAAAAAGAAAAAAAGAGAGAAAGAAATTGGAAAATAATGAAAAGAAATATTTTGATATTTGATTTTATATTCGATTGGAATTCTGACTACGTCGCGTTAATTCTGAATAGTCATTGCAACTCGAATTGGATTTCTGGATTGATCACTATCAGGTAACCGGACTTCTCTATAATCTGTGTTTTCGATTTGTATTGTTGAATTGGATATTTGAATTGAGTATTGGATTATGAGCATATTTTAACGCGATAGCGGGTCTGAGGTTCGAATTTGATTATGAACTGATGAGATTGTGTGTATTGTGAATGTGGAAATTGTCTGTGGCAGACATTCCAAATTTGTGAATACTGTGTGACTTGTTTTATTGATAACCTAGACCCAGGTGCTATCATCGTTAAATATGCAAACATAATTTGATGTTAATTTGTGTGAATTAATCTAGTCTGTTTGAATGGTTGTTTAATTAAGTCAATTATAGAGAAGCACGTCGTTAAATAACCGGTTACTGAGCTTTGTAGCTTATTCCGTATTGTTTCTTTATGTTTTTGTTTGTGACGTAAGTTAACGGGACGAAGGATTGATGTGAGGGTGCCTCTCTTGTCGCGTGTCCCGGCCCGGCGGCAGGGTCATGACAGCTGTTCTTTCAAATTTTTTTTTTTTATTTTTTTTTTTTATGAATTTTGAGATGTGACCCAATTTTGACATATTTCCCTTGTTCTCTGATTTTTATGAGGATACATTGAATATGTCTCATATCAACTTTGTCACCATTTGACCGGTACCTATGCCGACTAATCCTATCTTTGCTAAGATTATCTCAGTAGAATCTTAGGCTCAGCACAACAGTGATTTTTTAAAGGATAGTTTATACTTTATACTAATGAAATTGTGTACCAATCAATACTAAAGAAAGAGGAGACCTTTTTGAAAGTAGATTTTGAAATGTTCTTTGATTTCATCGATTGGTGTTATCATTTTTAGACTACAGGAAAAGGAACATAATGGTCATATTTAATTGTGAAGTAATAACTGAAGTAAATTTTTTATTTCACACTTAAACTGTCAAAGGAAAACTAAAATTGAAGTAAGAGATGAGTCAAATTCAAATTGAGTTGCTCCATCTCTTTGAATGTATTAATTTATTCTATATTTATTTTGCATGTACAGTCCATTGTTAGAGATAGAGATTCATTCCTCAGTATCTTATGACTTAAACTGTCAAACAAAATGTCAAATATAAAGAAAACATATATGAATTTCAAATCAATGTTGTAGAAAACGGTATGTAATTGGCAGATGAACAGATATTGATTAATCTTTGTGTGATTGATTAATTGAATTTTTGCGAATAACTTGACATTTCTATTAATATATACAAACAATCATAGTTCGAAAGAAAATAAGTTATTTGCATATTTGATTTTGAATGTGTACCTTTTTTTTATCTAAAAATGACAAAACAGAAATTTAAATATTTGAAATAATAATCTTTTAACCATCTTGAGAATAGAATATGTACATATTTATTATCTTTTCTATTCTCTTTAACCAGATAATAATTTTTAAATCATCATCATCCAATCAGAGAGAATCGAAAATAATAAAATGACTTTTCTTACACGGTCTACTTTTGTGAGTATTTAGATTGTAAACAAATGAATCACTTGAAAAGATATATAGAAAATTCTCCAACTATGAAACAAGTTACATTTGTGATTTAAAAAGTTACACATTCAGAAAATAATATTGTCTGATATTCATAAAATTTAAACCTTTCAAACTTCATCGTCTACTGAAGAAAAAAAAAATAACATAATAAATACTCTTCATGATCAACTTCTACAAATCAGTTACATTGTAAAAGAAACAATCAATTGCAAAAAAAACCATTCAAAATTTTTATGAATGTTTCAACTAGTAAGACCTAAAAAAAGCATGTGAAGTCTAATTTTATAGCATCTTCATCCCAACAACTAAAATGAGTTTCTAAATAACTATTAATCACTTTTTAAAAATTAAAGCCTCTAAAGTTTCTAAACTTTCACATTCCTGAAATTAATTTTAGAAAGAAAAAATAATTTGAGCGAATTATTACTACAGCAGAACAACCCTTCTGCGACCGGCCAAATCGGTCGTAGAAGGATTGTACCAGTCCTAGAAGGCCTAAATCGGTTGCAGAAGGGTCGGTCGCTGATGCCCTCCCCGCTGACGTCACTGGTCGCTGAAGGTTAAGGCGCCGGTCGCAGATGTCCCTATAGCGACCAATGAAATCGGTCGCTGATGCTTTCATCGGTCGCTGATGCTATATGCTGACGTGGCGGAAGACCATCAGAGACCGATTGGGCGGTCGCTGATGGGCCCAAAATCGGTCGCAGAAGGTTATTTTTTTTAGGTATTTTTTGTTATTTTTCTTTTCCCCATTGGTATGAAATGTACCAAACAAATATAATAACTATTGAACCCATTATGTTCATTTATTTTTCTCCAGCCCCAATTGGTACGAAACGTACCAAGCAATTCACAAGCAATTCAAATATACAATATATATAAAATACTGGTACGAAACGTACCAAGCACCAAGCACCAAGCAATTTAAAAGGAATTCACAAGCAATTTAATTGGTACGTACCAAGCAATTCACAAAACGACATAAACATGAAATATCTAAAGTACTACATAAACATCAAATATCAAATATCAAATATCTAAAGTATGACATAAAAATCAAATCTAAAACTCATACAAACGTCCTAAAACGTCAAATATCTAGGTAGTCATCTCTGATATCATTCCCGCTGTCAGCTTGAGCATCGGGGTTCGATGCATGGTGCGAGCTAGAACCTCCCTGTGAAAATATAACTAAAATTTTTAGGATTTAATGTTAAGAGTTTATTGTTTAGGATTTAGAGTTTAGAATTTTTAGGAGTTTACTGTTCCATTAGTTGATTTGCCATACTTAGTGTCCTTATTGGTTGTGGATTCCCTTATTGGATTCAAACATACTCAAAAATCAGATTTCGTACCTGATGAGAAGAAGAATGTCCCACGCTATGCCTCTTTCTCCTTCCCATTTCTGCTCGGTATACCTGCAATAAAGTTTGTAAAAAAATTAGTTTTACAAACAATTCTAACAAAAATAATTCACTACTTAAATGTCACTTCCATCTACAAATAAATTAAAAGATATTAACCTATTTCCTCATTTGACGTTGTTTTTTTCTTGACCTTTTTTTACTTTTCGGTTAATTACTTAAGTCTTCTACTGTTACAAACGACTAGAAATACCGGCCAATTGGTGTAAGATCGACCCCCCATATTGAAAGGAGATACACCATCTGAACAAAACCCAAGACTAACATTTCTAGGATCTTCTGCAAAATCGGAGTGCAGAGCACTGAATTCTTTCCAGGCTTGACCATCGGCAGGATGAACCATCACCCCTGTCTTTTCCCGCTTTCCCTCTTTATGCCAACGCATGTTTTCTACGGTCGTCGAACACAAAAAAAGCCTTTGCAACCTCAGAGTTATTGGAAGATACCGCAAAATTTTATGCAGAACACGTTTCTTGTTTTTCGTAGGGTCCCCTTGTTTGAAACGATTATGGCTACAGACATCACACTTCTCCTTGGATTCATTATCACTGAGGTACAACATGCAATCATTCGGGCAAGCATGGATCTTCTCATGACTCAATCCCAACCCTTTCACCAATTTCTTGCATTGGTATAGATCGGAAGGCAACCTATTCTCTTTCGGAAGCCACTTCTTCACGGCTGACATGATACGATTGAAACTATCTTTGGTTATGACGCAGTCAGATTTAATGCTAAAGAGTTCGGTAACACAAGCAAGTACCGTATGTTCCTTATCACGACCATCCCATAGCGGCTCCTCGGCAGCGTTCATCATGTTATAGAACTCCTGAGCTTTCGGATTCGGTTGTTCCCAATCAAAAGAAGGACCAGCAACATCAACAACCATTTCAATCATATCATTTGGCGACTCCACCTCGACACTCTCTTCAACGATCGTCTCTTCAACGACCGTTTGGCTCTGTTCTTCTAATCTGACGTTTGCACGCTCACCATGCATGGTCCAAGTCTCATAATAAAGTCTAAAGCCCAATTTCAGCAGATGTTTTCCGATACTATACCTATCCCACCATCTAGACACCCACAATTGGCACAAGGACACTTGATGCAATTTTACTTATCAATATTATTTAGAATAGCAAACGCATAATTAAAAAATTCCTCCACACCCTTCACAAATACCGGATTGACCTTCTTGTCCACATAATGAGGACCGTACATCCAATTACGATCACCCTCCATTCCTCCTAATTATGACATATACATTTATAACCTATTGTATAAACATGACCTAAATGCAATAATTAATAGATGGCATTCTAATTTAGGTTGACAAGACTCAAATCCTAACTACACCTTAGTTCATTCAATTTAAAGGAATGACAAATTCAATTTAGGTAGACAAGATTCATCTCAGATCTATTACTTCAGCATTCTGTTACACCGAAAAGGTATAGTACAAAGTTTCAGTATAGCAAGCTGTACCTTTTAACCTTAAAATACACTTCTGGTTCAGACTTCAAGTATACAATCCTACCGCGTAGTATATCGTCGGGTATCGATCACAGGGACGGTTCAAGTGTTATCCGGACTCAACTTAGGTTAACTAAAAACTAGAAGTTGGAAAAATGTTGATTTTGGTTATTTAATATTCCTACAGATTCAAAGCAATAATAAAGTGCAAGAAAGAAGATTAAACTGGTTTTAATCAATAATAAAAAGCGTTCCCAGGGTTAAGACTTCATCTCAGTTTTGCCCTCTGGCTGTCCTGTCCGGCCGTGTCAATTCCTACACGGGCCGTATCAGTTTACACGGGCCGTGTCATTTCGCTACACGGTCCGTGTCAGCCTCGGGTTAATGCAGCAGCTACTGTTTCTTTGTATCGTTCCTTTGTGTAGGGTTCTACTGACCGGACCTAATGTTTCTGGACCTCAACTGCCGTTTGTTGGTTCATCAACTTGGTACGGAAACTGCAATATATGCCCTCGTCGGGTTCTAGACCTCAACTTTCGTGTGTTGGTCCCTACTACCTAGTTGCTTGATTGGTATACTAAAGGTAACTCCTATCCGCCGATAGAGAGTAATTTTCGCCTTCCGGTTACTACTTGGTCTCACCTTTCGGGTCACAAATCCTACCTCATGTACTTAGTTTGGTTGAGAGACGTTAAAGGGCTATAATGCCTTATAGATGTGATCATTCATCTAGTGGCAAACCAATATAAGTCAAACACTTCAATCTAAGCAATTAAAATACTACTCAATCAATCAAACACAAATTTCAATATAAAGATTCAATAACTAGCATGCAAGACAAAACATTCGATTACATCAAAACCCTAGAAAGAAAGTAAATTACTCACTCATGGTTCTAAAACAACAAATACAAATAAAGATAGAGTTGATCATGACAAAACCCAAAGTGCAAAGAAGATCAATCGAAAGTGCAAGAAATTCGCTTCTCCAATTCGCCTCCAAGCTTAGCCGCCAAAGATGAACCCTAGAACCTGCTCTCCTGTTCCAGAATGAGCCCTCTGTTGGACAGAGAGGCCCCTCTTTAATGCCAATTCGCGACCTTCCTTCATTAGCCTTGTTTCCAGATTTCTGGATCTGTTTCCGGAAATGCTTGACACGGACCGTGTCAAATCTGTCCGGCCCGTGTAACCTGTGTACTTAGCTCAAATTGTAGATCTTCTCGCAAGCTTTCCGAAAAGTGGTCATACACTCAAAACAGAGTTACGAGTCAAAAGTTATGACTGTTTTAAGTTCGGGTGCTGAAATTTCAGCATCATATGGATGGTGTCCTGGTCGTGTCTGTGGTCGAGTCGAGGTTGACACGGGCCGTGTAGAATGTGACACGGGCCGTGTAGAGACTTCAGAATTCCAGATTTCTCCTCGATTTCGCCCGAATCCTGCAAAATAAGAATAAACTTGCAGCAGTACCACATTCTAAAGATATTCAATGAAATACAACTGATTTAATAGATTTAAACACAGGTTTGGTACAGAAATTGGTCAGAATTATAAGTCAAATAACGAGACATCACATTCTTACTAAAACTTTGACTCAAACAAAAAATCCAGATCTATACTTTAGACCCTCCAGATATCATCAATTGATAACGGACCCTCTAAAACAAGTCATGAAAGAAATACAAAAATCAAATCAAGTGTTGCATCATCCATGTAACAAGACTTGTATACATCCATACAAGCGGCATCTACATAAGCTATGAATAGAGAGAGTACGCTTCCCTTCCCTTGTCTTTCTTTGTCTTGAACTAACGAATTGTAGTACACAATTAATAATATAATTAACCAGCTTAAAATTAAGAAAGAGAGAAAACTTGCCTGATTACAAGCAATTACTCCCTTGAAGATCGAGTTTTCTCCTCTCCTTCTTTCTTTCCAAGATTAAACTAACTTCTACAACTCCTAAAATCAATTAACCAATCAATTAATCAAACCAATTAACCAAACTAATTAAACCAATTAACCAAACTAATTCAGTGGGATGCATTTATTTGCAAGATGTATGAATTTATGAAATCACTTCTTTACTGACACTGCCTAAAAGCATAGAAAACCAATCAATTCAAATTGAAGATTAAATTTAACCAAATAATAAAACCAAAGGAGGGATCTTTATAATCGTCACCAACGACAAAAGTAAAAACAAAAGAAATTAAACAGAGAAATTAATCAGAGAGAGAGAGAGAGAAACGTTTACCAGGGAGATGCGGCTTGACAGCGGTGAAATTATAGGGCGAGGCGCAGCCAGTTCGAACGAGCGAGAAAGAGGGAGAGTTCGAACGAGAGAGAGAGAGGCGGGGTCGACCTGACCAACGGGGTCGGGCGGTGGGGGTCAGAGAGAGAAGGACTGGGCGGCGGGGGATCGGGCGGCGTGTTTTTTTTTTGCTAACCTAAAACGCGGGAGTCAGAGAGAGAAAGAAAACCTTGGCGGATTTTTTAGGGACACTCTTTAGTGACCGAGACAAATCGGTCGCTGAAGGTTGTGGGCGCCGGTCGCTGAAGGGTTTATCGCCGAAAACATTTTATTTTATTATTTTTTTTGGGGGGGTCTTCAGTGACCGGCGACCGAACCGGTCGCTAAAGACCGGTTTTGTTATAAATAATTTTTTAATAAGAAACTTTGATCAATATGAAGGTTATAAACAGTTTTTTTAATAAGAAACTTTGTCCAATAATTTATTAAGAAACTGTGATAGATCTCTGAAATTAGAATATAAATCGGCTCGTCAAATTATAAATCCATTCAGGATTGTCTCCAAACAAAATAACCATCGTAAGAGAATTATTACTTGCCGACAGGTTGCGTCTCATGCATACGGGTGACCAGGGAACACCTTAACCGATAATAACAAATAGCTTGGTGGGATAAAGTCTGAGATCATCAAAATCAGAATTTGAATTAATAAGATATGATCTGAATAATCAATATTGTGAGAACTATTTGTGATATTATTTATTAAATAAAAAGAACGTGGACAATTTATTTAACCAATGGGGCCCGCCATGTAGTACTTTCTTCCTCTCTCGATTTGCTCACCTTTGAATCGTTTGCGGTGGAGAACAAATTAGGCCCCGTATGGACCCCAGAAAGGTACCTGACCAATGCCCCTCTCCCCGTATCTCAGTTAAATATCAACCCTCCGATGAGATCATCGAAGGAATCTCATCATAATCTAACAGCAGAGATGTGATCTTAGGCTCAAATTTCAACTTCGGATGTTAACTATCTTTGTAGAGTGTATAATTTGGTGTCCCAAATTAGAAAAGTACCCAGTTCCAAAAATCTGTAAAAGTATACACCGAAATAGTAAACGGCTAAGCATGAACTATATTCTATATAGTTCGTCCTGTGGAAATGTGGGAAGGCTATGCCCACATCAAATTATTTACACAAATTCACCAATGCTTAAAGTATGAAATATTTCTGGTTCACAATTCATAAGAACCTAAATTCTGGATGAGAGCGCCTTAAGTTGGAATATTGTAAGTAATCGTAGAAACGTTGCGTGGAGAGAACTGGTCGCGCTTTCAAGTGGGTGAGATGCTTGGCTATTGGCTGGTAGCGCTTCAAGCAAGGCCGCACATCCAAGTATCCAACCACATAAGAAAGTTTCTGAATTAAATTTGAGAACAAAAGGTAGTTAACTAAGGAAGTGCACACGCGCAGTCGGCAGAACGCGTATCCTCTGCATTAACTCAAAAGATAATCTTTTGAGTTAATGAATCTCAACCGTCTGATTCTAAATAGAGTTAATCCGGCTCCTACCTATAACATAGAGCCTTTTCAATATTAGTGCGGATCTAGTCCGCACGAATCATGAAACATAGTAGACGGTTGAGATTCATTAACTCAAAAGATTCTCTTTTGAGTTAATGCAGAGGATACGAATTCCAGTCGGCACCGATAGCATACCTTCAGCGGGTCCTGATTCCCCAAGTAACCCAAATTTTGAGTTTAGATCAGACCCGTCCGATCAGAATCTGGACCAATCCAGCCCGAGGTGAAATGCACGGGAACCCTTTAATAATCGTGCCAGAGCAGATCGACGGTTTGGATCCAAAATAAAAAAACTGGGTTACTTTAGGGATCCGAATTCACTCCACGTCTCCACCCCCGTCCCACCACAAAATAAATAAACTTAAAAATTATTAAAAAATAAAAGGAGAAAAACAAGTAAAAGAGGAAAAAAGGAGGACCAGACCAAATACACACAAAGAGCACACCTCGACTTGACACGTTGTCGTCCTAATCCTAAAACCAAATCCGAATCCGAATCGAAATCTCTTTTATGGTCTCTGTTAACCCTCAGTCCGACGGCGGCGGCAGCTCAACAGGCGGCTCGACCGGTGGTGCTTCGTTACTACCTTCGCCTAGGCAACAACAGCAACAGCAAGGTATCAGCAGCAGCTTAGGCATGGCCGTGCCTGGGACGGTGAGCAGTCCCTCGGCTGCGACACCGGCTTCTGGAGCGGCGGTGGAGGATCTGAGCAAGAAGATTCGTAAGCCTTATACGATTACTAAGTCGAGAGAGAGCTGGACTGAGCAGGAGCACGATAAATTTCTAGAAGCACTTCAGCTGTAAGGGATTTTATACTCTCTCTTTCCCTTTTAGTCTTAGACTATCAGTTGTTTGATCTCCGTTGTGTTTTTCTGACTTGGATTTTGTTTTGGGGGCATTTTGAGGTCTCTTATGGTCAGGAGGAATTGTTTTAATCTTGTCTGTAGATTTTTTTTGTTAAAATTTGAAGATTCAAGATCCAGTTGGGGAATAGAGGGATCTGGTAATCCAATTCCCGTCTGCTGTAACTTGATAGTTCGTTTCATTTTCCACTTAGGCTAGCAATAAGGAAATAAATAAAAAAACTGCGGTGTCCGTAATTAAAAAGTTGCATTACAGTTTTGTTTTGGGATTTCTTCAGTGACTTGAGTTAACCAAAATTCATACAGCATTTGTCCAATTCTCTGGGCCAATGTATCTGTTAGTAGTTGTCTGATTGTTATTTTTTGGTTAGTTGTAAAGATTTATTTTAAAAATAATGTGGTTATCTGATTTACCTTTGTGCAGTTTTGACCGTGACTGGAAAAAGATAGAAGCATTTGTTGGCTCAAAGACAGTCATCCAGGTATCCTTCTTATTTCAATCATTACACTAACACATGACAAGATGTTTCAGGTCCCATCAATGTTTCTCAGTACTTAGGTTTTGTGGATATTATTTTTCTATGATGTCAATTGTCAAGTAATGCCAGTCGGTTTATCTGTATGCAATTTAGGCTTACTTTTCCGTAACAAGTTCTAATTGTAAATATGACTTGCTCTTACAGATAAGGAGTCATGCACAAAAATATTTCTTAAAGGTTCAGAAAAATGGGACCAGTGAACATGTTCCGCCTCCTCGGCCCAAGCGTAAAGCGGCCCATCCGTATCCTCAGAAAGCATCCAAAAACAGTTAGTATTCGCTTACTTTCACCATTATCGTAAGAATATTCTTTTCCTTTGAAATTCTTTTGGAGATTTTAAATATAAAAATGTTGATTTGGTTAATTTTTCAGCCCCTTTATTATCCCAACCTCCGATACCATTGCAAGGATCATCGTCATGCGTGATAGAGCCCGGTTTTGCAGCGGTGTCATCTTGGGCCAACAGCTCTGTTCAACCAATTGCTGAATCTTATGCTGTCAAAGGTACCTCTCTTATAATAAACCCAAATTGATAGCATTACTATGTTCAATAATAAATCAACAATAATTTTGAATGAATTTACTTTGTTGTATGCAGAGGATGGAGGGGGTGCAGAGCTCGGGACAAATAATTACTGTTCAAGTAGTACAACTGATCAAATAAATCAGGTCGCATCACTTCGGGGTTAGTATTTCTGTGAACTCCAAACCCTTCTAGTTCTTCTGAAATATATAACCATTATTTATACCTGCATTAACTATGTCATTCATGGTCAATTGTACATGCGTTTATAATGAGTGAAGGGCTAGAATGCCTGGATGAACCTTCAATTTTTTTTTTTCAACATTAGTGCTCCAATTATGGTGTTACCTGCTTGTTTTCGCTCAGTAATATAAGCATTTACTAACATCAACACATCAACTAAACTTAGTCTATATCTAAAAGCATTCTTTGAGCCCAAATTTTAATATGGAGAAACACATCATTTAAGGTTACCAACTTATGGCATTCTCAAATATAATTATTAATAGTACTTGTCTTATAGTTCAATGCTTTTGCTTATTTTTACCATAAATAAAATGATTTTGAATTTTTTAACTGTCTTAATTTATATTCCTTACATGCATTATCTATTGCAACCCAGGTTGCATATATAGTCTGTTGGTGAGGTACCTTTATGTCCAGCAAACCGTTTATATTCTGTTTTCCTTGCAGGATGTGGATTTACTTCTATAATTATGCACGAAAGTTTTGCATACTATTAATTGTGGTGGTTAATTATTCTAATTTGTTATTTTTTTCTTCTGTTTGTAAAAAGTTATGCCAGATTTTGCGCGTGTGTACAGCTTCTTAGGCAGCATATTTGATCCCAGCACTGACGGCCATTTGCAAAAGCTCAAGGAGATGGATCCTATTGATGTGGAGACGGTATGTAACCACAAGTTCTATATTATAAAAGAATACTGAAGTAGGAGCAATTTTAATTCAATTTAACTTTGGTATAGTCGTTAGTAATGTATTGAATTTCTGTTGTGTGTTATTTATGCAGGCTCTTTTGTTGATGCGAAATCTTTCAATCAACTTGACTAGTCCTGATTTTGAGGATCATGTAAGCTCCTTTCTTTTGATACTTGCACTTCTTTAATTCTTGCATTAAATTCTGATCTCAACGAATTACACTATGATTTTTGCATGTTCAGTTGTGTATTTCTGTAAATCATGACCTGATTGTCTAAGCAATCTGGTGTAATGCAGAGGAACCTGTTATCGACATATGATGGTTCGAATGAGCTCGAGTTAGGAGCAGTTGAGAGCGTATTTCAACCCAATAGGCGCGTGAGCCCACTTCCTATATGTAAGCCCAAATTGAAGCTCAGCGATCGCTAGTAATAATCATATTCATATTCCTTTTAGACTAATAACATGATTTTTATTTGCAGAAGAAAAAGGGAACAGGGGGGCCCGTGGAATGAAAATGTTGTGCCGAAATGCATGTATAGTGTATAGTGTATTTTGTAAGGCCATCAATTTTAGGTTCGCCTGAATGGGTCCACTGGAGGCTTTTTTTAAAAGAGAGAAGCCAACTTTGCTCTGTAATGTTTACATATTGAAGGTTTCCATGATGAGATAGTTGATGTTAGATTCATGGAAATGTTAGTAGTGTGCTTCTACTTGCTACTGATGAGGTAGTTGATAGGCTAGTGTATATATTTTTGTAAAGGCTGATCAAAGCTAAATCCATGAGTTTTGGAAAAAATTTCCGTTTATGTGGGATGATAAACTGGTTATCCAACAAAAAGAAAAATTCTACTTGACAATTTAACGAGGACGTTGGTAAATTTCTATTAATACTGAAAAGAATAACAAACAAAAAAATAATGCTCGTTCAAATTTCAAACTGTTCTACGTTAGTAATTGAACATAAAGCCCACATACTGGCCATATGGCACGATCAGGGCACTTCTCGTATTAGGTTTTACTTATCCTCTCTTCTCTGATGTAGAATAGAAGTAGTATCAGTGGATGTAATTGCAGCAGGTGTTTAGGAACTATAGCTCGCAGTTATTAGGTGCTATGCACTTCGTAAAGTTGTAATAAATCCACTGATCAATGAAATGCCTAAGGGCCCTTTTCAACCAACAAAAAAAAATTGAACATAAAGCGGTTTTTTTTATGGCGTCTGACTTGATATGCGCGTCCTGCAAGTAGTGTACTGAAAATGACCGGACGATTCGGACCCGGACCGGGGTTGAGACTCAGACCGGCCTGGACCTTTGCTAGGGACGGGTCTAGCACGGTTTTTTTCACTAGATCCGGACTAGACCGGACGGTTGTTGACCCGTGGACCGTGACAACCCAAACTGTGGCAAAACCGGACCGGACCGAATAAAACCGTGGCAACCCGGATCTAACTCGTGATGGACCGAACGAATTACTTTATATGTAAATCATAACGGAAATCAACGGTTGAAATCAAAATAACAGATTCTTTTATTCCTTTAGAATAACAACATATTTATTTCCCTATAGATGGACCTCCCGACATTCAATGCTAGTGAAAAGATATGGTCAGTTGTATGGTTGAATGCTGATTAGTTTTTACAAAATATATTCTCTTCTAAGATCATAAAGTATATGAGATAAATTTAAAAAAATAGAGAATAATTCATATATTATAAGAGTGATGATAAAAGTTTTCTTTTATTCATTTTCCTATCCTTCTATTAAACATAATATGACTTTAATATAATTTATTTATGTCTCTTTGATTTGATTGAATACGTTATTTTTATTTTTTTCAGTGTATTTAATACCTACTTTTTTTTTAGGAGATAATGCCTAGTTAGTAGTTAACCATTACTGTGGCATTTAATAAAAAAAACTGAAACATTTAATATTTTGCATTCACAAGTATGTTATTTTACATAGCCGGTTCCAAGTCCAGAATAAAAGAGGAGGATAACTTTGAAATAATAAAAGTATATAGAGGATGGCTCAAATGCCTCATTGCTTCATGCCCCAATCATACCCTAACATTTTATCTTCAAATTTCAAAGTTCAAACATACGATCTGAACCGCTCAACATGATATCCATGTTAAAATATGATTGGAGACCAAATTTTATATTTTTTGGAAATTTTTTTACTATTTTTTAAGATAAGTACAAAATCATTGTTTTTAGATGGTCCACAATTTTCTGAAAAATAGTGATTTTGTACCTATCTTAAAAAATAGTAAAAAATTTCAAAAAATATAAAATTTGGTCTCCAATCATATTTTAACGTGGATATCATGTTGAGCGGTTTAGATCGTCTGTTTGAACTTTAAAATTGAAGATAAATATGTTGGGGTACGATTAGAGCATGAAACAATGAGGCATTTGAGCCCTCCTCAAGTATATATATGATAAAAAAAATTATATTATTTCATCTTGATATTTATTTCGTTACAAATTTGTATTATTTTATATTATTTGAAACTTTAAAACCAAATTACTTTAAAAAAAAAAGCAAATTACTTTACAAAAATAAATAACCGAATTACTTTTAAAAACAAATTATTTTGATCTTTAAAACCGAATTATTTTAAAACAATAGATTTAAAAAAAAGAATTGGAATGATAAAAAAAATGATTCAAGGAATTGGAAAAAGGGGGCAGTAACAGATTCGTACAAACAGAATTATTTTTAAAAAATAGACTGAATTAGAATGATAAATAATTCATTTTTTAAACAATTGATAAAAAAAATTGGACTGGACTACACGGGATCAGACCGGACCAACCCGTGTGAGTCTGAACCATGATCCTTAGCACGGATTTGGGCCATCGCCTCCAAATTTGGACCGCCTAATCCGAACCATGTGGACCTGTAGACCGGGGATTTTGAATCGGACCGGATCAGACCGGCCCGTTTGCATAACACTACCTGCAAGCACTATAAACAGACATTGTAATCATACATATTTTTTCTTGTTTATAGCTCTTATGTTGGAAAGTGGATTCCTGTCCCATTTTACTGGTCAACCGAAATTTTTAAAGTTACCATTATGTAAAAAAACAAAAAAAAAAAACCACGAAATTTGAGTATTTCGGAATCTACCATGGCCGCAGAACATCGGTGCGGCCCTGACCGCATAGGAGTTCTGCGGCCCAATTTTTTTTTTGCATAAAAATTTTAATTCTTTGACCTTTGAACGTATTTAAACGGTTTGACCCTTTGACCCTTTGGTTTTTGTGCCCTCTTCTCTTCTTTTATTAATAATTTTCTGTTTAAAAAAAAAGGAGGGGGCCGCAGAATGTCAGTGCGGACTCCTGGCTGGGGCCGCAGAATGCCTGTGTGGTCTCGCGTATTTGGGGCTGCACTGGTGTTCTGCGGCCATGGTGATAAGCCAATTTTCAATACACCGTAGGATAGGGTTTGACCTCCAAACTGTACCAAATTCCTTGTATTTATGCTTATTTTAGTGTCAAATTCATACTGCCAAAGTCTATTTAAATTACAAAAAATGGAGCAAATTGTAGATCTTCTCGCAAGTTTTCTGAAAAGTGGTAGAACACTGAAAACGGAGTTATAGATCATGATCTATGCCCATTTGAATTGCATAAAATGAAGAAATGGGAGCAGAATGCAGACGCACGGAGACAGAGTGCGGCCGCACTCAGTACTTAGAGAAATTCAGAGCACAACACAGAGGAAACTGAGCCCAGTGCGGACGCACTGACCCAGAATGCGGACGCACTTGGAGAAACCGACCCCCGTGCTGCCGACACACAGTTCGTATTTTGGTCATATCTTGGTCATACGAACTCCGATTTAGGTGAATCAAAGCTTGGAAGAACCATGACAAAAGGATCTACAAATTTCATGAAGGAAATAAATCCAAATTCGGAATGTAGAATTTTTTGCAGCCTCTCCAATGGCCGCATCAGCCTGAAAAACTGCTAAATATGGAAAGTTAGTGGGCTTAGTGGGCACCAAAATTAGAATAACTTGGTCTCCAAGTTCAGAAAACATTATATAAGACTAAGGAGGCCACAGGAGAAACAATCACGGCTCATCATTGCTCAATTGAAGTCATTCTGCTCCACTTTCCGGCGGTGATCAAAGTTGCGATAAATTTCAAAGGAAGAGAAGGAAGAAGTCGAGGTTTTGCTTGAGCGACAAGGGAAGAATTTGGGCAGGAACTAGGAGATTGCTTGTATTCTTTTCTCTTACGTATTTTCTCAGTTTTTACCATGTTTATCTTGTATTTTCTTGTGAATGTTAAAGCACCCATGAGAGGCTAGATTTCCTCTCTAGGGGTTTAGGTCTTTTTGTTAGTGTAATAATCTATAAGTCAATAAAATGGATATTTGTATTCAATATGTTTTGTTCGTGAATTGAATGATTAATAAATATATCATTTTGTTTCTTGAGTTTTATCGAATTATGGATCATTTCGGCATTCGGATTCGAAATGTATAGAACTTCATAATATAGATGATAAATATTCTTAAAAGTCTCTAACCAAGGTAATTAGCAAGGAATTCTAATTGACTGTTAAAAGGTTAGTGTGTGGATTAAATGATGGTTAGGTTTTACGAACCATAGACAAAGAGTTATCATTTTAATTACACAGATACATGTTAGAGAACATGGTATTTGACAGACCCTAAATGAAACATTAATTGGATTGTGTTCGTGTCATTAATGTTTTTATTCAGTGTTAGATTCTAAAGTACGAGGTATTCATCTTTTCTACATGAGAAGTGTGTATTCGTGAATGTTGTCCAACGCTATCCGTAAAAAGTAGCTCTACAGACTTCATTTCAGTATACATAACTTGTGCGGAGGAGAGATGTTCACCAAGACTACTATTGTCCCTCGTATTTCAATACGAGTGATGGTATCACCAGGCCTCTTGATAAAGTTAGATTATCTGCATGCGGTATGATTAAAGAGTTAATCATATTTGATAATCTACTTTAAGATCAAGAAAAGATTAAGTTTGCAATGATGACACGTATCTGCCTTGAAACTAATCTGATACTATGAGACATAAGAATTAACACGAGTAAATTATTTACTGGATCGTGATATTATACTGTACAAGATCATCTGTGTCAACTGGGTAGTCATAATGCATTCTGCCAGGTGCCGCTTATGATTTATAGAATTAAAATGAATTTTTATTCTATTGCCAACATAGCACAGATCCTATCGGGTCACACCAATAGGAAAGTAATCAGAGAAGTTTATGATTAATTATAAATGTTATAATTAATATAAATATCATAAAGATGACAAACTTCAACAAACTAAATTTATAAACGTGTATGACACGTCGTATAAATTTATCGCAACAACATACGCAAGAAATATAATTATTATGAATAATTATACATATCACTATTGGATCAAAATATTAATTATGAATTAAATATTTTGGCCCAAAGCCCACTTTAGTTTAGGTCCAAAATTAAATTTAGAATTTAATTTAAAGGCCCAATTAAAGCCCAAAAATAAAATCCCAAATTCAAATATTGCAAATTGGGCTTGGAGAGAAAAATTGTCATTTGGCCATTTACTATTCACAACCTCCTTATTATTCATGGTGGCAATTTGGTCATTTTGGCATATTCCAAAATCTATAAATAAAGGCGTAGGGGTAGAGAGAAACTTACCAATTCCATCGAATCGATTTCGACATATATTTTCTCTCTCCCGGTTTCTTTCCTCTCAAATAGTGATTTGCGTAGAAAAGAAAGAAATACGTAATCCACGTATTATCTTGCGAGAGTTGTAGTGAATAGTGTATTTATGGTGAATAGTGTATTTACGTCAAATAGCGTATTTGTCGTAAATAGCATATTTTCAGAAAACGCTGATTTTGCCGTGAATAGTGTTTTTGCGAAATCCCGCTGGTAAAGTATTTCGGGCAAAAGAAATACCAGCTCTCTGGTTATTCCTGGTGGACACTGATAGAGGTATCATATGTTTGGTGCTCCACTACTCGACCAGCTGCAAATCCAATTCGAATTTGGAATGAGGTATAAATGTTATTCAATTTATTTAAATGTTAAATAAATTTAGTTTTAGAAATCAATCAGGGAGTAGATCCTCAACTTATGGTAGAAGTAAAATTTTGAATTTTACGTTCTTTCCACACCATAAGACTTAACAAGGGTACACCGTTACCCAACACTTTTAGCATGAACTTGTATGATTGTATCTTACTCGGATCTTAGTTTTTATTGTGATTGTTTGATTTGATGGTAATTTCTGAGATTTATTCTTTGTGGTGATGCATGATTAGTACTTGAATTGTTGTATCATGCTTAGGTCTAACAGATTTGAAGTAGATTAGGATCATATATGATGATACCAAATTATGATCACAAATACCTTAGGATTTGGATTAAAATTGACCAATTTGAAATCTAAACCGGAACTACAGGAATTATGGTTAGGGTTTGACGAAGGACTTAATCGTGAACTCGAATTCCTAATTAGGACCCCTTGAATTGAATTGAATATGGGTACGAAGGACTTAATCGTGAAGTACTGATATCTAAGGATAGGATAGGCTAACGAGAACTTCGTGGTCTAGATAGCTAGGGTGAATGACTTAATCGTGAAATATGAACTGTTTAGGCACGTTATTAATGTTAGTGTAATAATCTAGAAGTCAATCAAAGGATAATTTTATTTTATATGTATTTTGTTTTTTGAGTTTTATCGAATTATGAATCATTTTATGTTCATGACTTGAAATTGTAAAACTACATAATAGATGGTAAATACTCTTAATAGTCACTGACCGAGGTAATTAGCAAAGAACACTAATTAACCAATTAAAGGTTAGTATGTGGATTAAATGATGGTTAAGTTTTACAAACCATAGACAAAGAGTTGTCATTTTAATCACATAGATACATGTTAGAGAACATGGTATTTGACATACCCTCAATGAAACATTGTACGGAAATGTGTTCGTGTCATTAATGTTTTCATTTAGTGTTAAGTTCTAAAGTATGAGGTGGTTTGTCGTTTCCTACATAAGAAATGTATATTCGTGAGTGTTGTTTAACGCTATCCGTAAAAAGTAGTTATAACAATGACACTTCAGTATACATGACTTTTGCAAAGGAGAGATGTTCACCAAGAATACTATTGTCCCTCGTATTTAATACGAGTAATAGTATTACTAGGCCTCTTGATAAAGTAGAGTTATCAGCGCGCGGTATGATTAAAGAGTTAATCATATTTGATAAATCTACTTAAGATCGAGAAAAGATTAAGTTTGCAAGGATGACACGTACCTATTTGAAACTGATCTGATACTATGAGACATAAGAATTAGCACGAGTAAATTGTTTACTGGATCGTGATATTGTATTGTACAAGATCATCTGTGTCATTTGGGTAGTCATAATGCATTCTGCCAGGTGCCGCTTATGATTTATAGAATTAAAAGGAGTTTTAATTCTATTGCTAACATAACACAGATCCTATCGGGTAACACCAATAGGAAAGTAATCAGAGAATTAATTTATTTGATTAATTATAAATGTTATAATTAATAAATAAATGTCATTGAGATGACAAGCTTAAATACATTAAATTTATAAGCGTGTTCGACACGTTGTATAAATTTATCGCAACAACGAATCGCAAGAAAATATAATTGTTCAGAATTGTTTAGAATAATTATATTAATAATAAGAAAGTTATAATTAATTATAAGTGATATAATTAAATTATAAATGTCATTTAGATGACAACCGTAAACATAGTAAATTTATAAGCGTGTGCGACACGTTGTATGAATTTACCGAAACAACGACAGCAAGAAATATAATTATTCAGAACAATTATATAATTAACTAATGGGTTAATATATTAATTGTGAATGGAAAGAGGCCAAATTAATTTGATTAATTAAAAGCCCAAATTGAAAAGCCCAAAAATGAAAAACTCAAAATAGTTTCGGCCGACTATTTGTGCCGACCTCCTCAAGGGAAAAATGGTAATTTTATCATATTTTGAAGCCTATAAATAGAGGGGTAGGGGTAGAGAAAAAAATTAGAATTCCATTTGAGCCGAATCAGATCGGATCGAATCGAATCGAGTTTTTCTCTCTCAAATAGTGTTTTTGTGAGAAAAGAAAGAATACGTAATCAAATTACATATATCTTGCGAGTTGTGAATAGTGTTTGCGGTGAATAGTGTTCTCGGGATTTGTGAATAGTGTTTTTGCGAAGTACACGGTATTTTTGCCGTCGATCGTGAATCATCTTTTGCGAAACCGTGAATAGTGTTTTCACCTTTCGTGAATAGTGTTTTTGCAAAAAACCCGGTTATAGTATTTCTGGCAAAAGAAATAACCGCTCTCTGGTTATTCCTGGTGGACAACCGATAGAGGCATCAGACGTCTGATGCTACAAGACGCGACTTCAATCCAATTGGAATTTGAATACACGGTATAAATGTTATCTTAATTTATTTAATTGTTAAATAGATTTAAGTTTTTAGAAAATCAATCATGGAGTAGATTCTCGTAGGATTAAAGGGAAATACAGAAAATGGACAAATTTCGTTTGGGTTTCCGACATAACTCTTTTAATCCTAGAGTTAAGTTAAAAGTAAAATTTTTGTTTTACGATCTTTCCGCATACTTAACCTAATCAAAGAGTACAACAAAACCCTTCAATTAATTCACAAAAGTGACCCTTTTTAACATCTTAGGCTAGAAATCTCGTCATATCAAACATGAATTCAAACAAACCGAGTAGATAGAATTAGCAAGGCATTGTAGACCGAATACCCCTAGACTTCTCCAACTTGAATCACACCCGAATTTTAATTACTTTGTTACAAACCTTTAATTTTCATCAAAAATGAAATTACACAAAAAACCCCCTTTTTACTTTTATCGTTTAGTTTTAAAAGTAGTTTACTTAAGTAAAAATTAGTGTTTCTCTACCTCATTTTGGATCGACACCTAAATATTACAATCGATAGGTTGTGCGTTTGCAACTAACCTATTCATTGTGTACGAAGGTTTATAAATTTTAAAAGTTAAAAGTGTATCGAAATATTCTATACCTAAAATACACAACACATGGTAGATCTAAAAATACCCAGATTCCGTGGTTTTTTGGTTTTTTTTTTTAGAGAGAATGGTAACTTTAAAATTTTCGGACAGTCAATACGCAGTGAGCTTGTAAGATGTGCTACTTGAGCTCAATTGCCAGATTATGTCGGTTTGTACCAAAAATGTCAATAGGTACCGTACGGGTAGGGTGAAAATATTTTCATATCCATATTTACGTAGAATTAATAGTCTATTTTATATTCTACTCTCATCCATTAAATATTAATTTATCCATATCGTTAAAATAGTGGGTAACAAAAAAATAACAATAATTATTGAATAAATTAATAGCATATATAATTTAATAAAAAATAACAATTCATTGTTTCATCAAATTTTAACTTCTTATATTAATCATCATCGAAATTATATAAATTTTTGTATTTAAACACATCACTTTTGTGAAGTAGATTAGTTTGAACTATTTGTATTCGTCATTTGAAGTCTTTTGAGATTCATGTCAAGTTAAAAGAATGGTTCAGATTTAACGCTTGCACCTCAGATACCTAGGGTGATAGGGTGGAGGGGAGTGCATCTTCTGCATCAACTCAACAGAGTATCTTTTGAGTTTAATGCATCTCGGGCCATATGATGATGATCGAAGCCAATCCGGTCCATGCCTATAACGCACAGAGCCCTTTAATATTAGTGCGGATCTCAATTTGATGGTCCAGATCTATTAATGCACGTTCAGTTAATGCAGAAGATACGAATTCGAGGGAGAGGTATTGATAATGGATATTGACTATTTTGATACTTTACATGGGTCTCTTGATAAAATTCAAATTGTAACAAACTAGCTCCGTGTCAGATATAAAGATGACTTGCACAGAGCAGCAAAAAAATTATGGCATCATCTTGTAGATCAAATTTGATTAAAGTCATAGTTTCACAATTTATACCCAAACGAGTCTTAATTTATAATCATTATGTTAACTTGCAAAATGGGTACTGCCAAGGCAAATCCAAATTGAAACAATTTCATAACTTCATCTGTTTAGGTTGATATCCAGATAATCATATCTGATGACAAAATTTTCATATACTTCATTTTGCGACCTTAATGCTTTATTATAGAAATCATTTCCCATTAGCAGATTACCGCTAAAACAACATAATTCTGTCACTACAACTCGATCCCAAGTTTTGTCCATATGAATCCGGTTTCAAAGTTAACCCGTCCAGTGATATTTTTATTTTAGTTTTAATAGCATATTATCCTGCTAATACATTTGTTGAAGTAGCAGCACCGAAAGGCCCAAGCCCAAAATTCATCTTCAAGATTAATCTAGAAATAAGTATAATAGAGAGTAATCTAGAAAATACCAAACCAACTAGAATTAATTTGTAGAATCTAGATTATTCCATTAGCTAGTATAAATAGGGACTCTTAGTCTTCATTTTGTATTAAGCAAATCAAGCAATTCCTCTTCTAGCTTAGAGTGAGTAGTGAGTGTGAGATAGTTGTGTAGAAGATATATATTGTAGTACTCCTCTCTTAGTGTTAGAAATAAATTTAATATTCAACAAGTGGTATCAGAGCCAGGTTGGTCTTCTTGGCTAGAAGGTTCATATAACTTGTGAGTTTGTTGTTGTGTCGAAGGTCCTGTTGGCTAGGAGGTTTGTGTAACCCGAGTCCGTCGTGGTGTCGAAATGTCAGACTTAAGTGGCATGAGTGGTCTCATTGAGAAGTTGAATAATTATAATTATAGAGACTGGCGTACCTGTATCAAGTCATATTTGCAGGGTCAAGATTTGTGAGAGATCGTAGGTGGTGATGAGATCGAACCGCCACCGAATTCGATCCGAGCTTACAAGAAGTGGAAGGTGAAGGCGGGTCAAGCGTTATTTGTGCTGAAGGCTACGGTGGACAAGAGCCTACTGTCTCACATTGAAGATGTGGAGACACCAAAAGAGGCATGGGATGTCTTCGCCGCATTGTTTTCAAGGAAGAACACAAGTCGGCTGCAACTGCTCGAGAGGGAGCTGATGAATATCTCCCAAGGTGACATGACTGTAAGTGAGTACTTTCTTAAAGTTAAGAATTTGTGTAGGGAGATTGAGCAGCTAGATGCCAATGCGAAAATTGGCGAAGATAGAATGCGGCGGATAATCCTAAATGGCATGAGACCAGAGTACAGCGCCTTCATCACAGCAATTCAAGGATGGGCGACGCAACCAACCCTGCTGGAACTGGAGAATTTGTTGGCCAGTCAGGAAGCTCTTGCCAAGCAGCTCGCAGGTTTGACGGTGAAGCACGAAGAGGAGAAGGCCCTGTATAGTGGTCGACGTGGAGACTCGAGCAGGGACATGTATCGACGACAACCTGAGGCGGAGAAGGTCTGTCATGAACAATGCAAGAGGTGTTCATGTTCAGGGGGAGCTCCTAGAGGCCAAGAGGGCAAAGGAGTTGAAAGTGGTGAATACCGGAGTAGAAGAGTGTAGTGCTACAATTGCGGACGACGAGGGCACTATACGAGAGAGTGCCAGTTCAGGAAGAATGAAGGAAGCTTCGTGGTGACCACAAAGGAGAAGGCACCGGAGGAGGTCCCAAGTGAATAAGAGTGGGACGCAGTGGCGGCTGTTGCGATGCAGTCGGTGGCCGACGTAGAGGACGTCGAAGAGGCTGATGAGCCTGAGGATGAGGAGATCGACTTCGAGTCATGGTTCTTTGAAGAACCAGTTGAAGAACCGGTCAAGAAGGAGACCGGAGTTGTGAGGTGCGCAGTGGCTGATGAGGAGAAGCCACAAGAGAGCACTGAGATGGTGACTATCACCAAGAAGGGTGATGATGACGAGACGACACAGAGGAGTGTCTCTGTTGTGCAGAAGACTGCAGGACGAGAGTTTGTGCAAGAAGATGCAACTTGTCTGATGATCCGTCGAGAGAAGAAAGCTAGAAGACGACTTGTGCCAAGGCAACATGAGAAGAAGATTCTAGAACCTTCTCTTCTGAAGAAGACTATTCTAGAAGATCGACCGCAGACGCCTGAGCAACTTCAAGCTCAGAAAATTGAAAGAAGAAGCAAGAAGAATGACGATCCAGATAAACGCGGAGTACCAAAGATCAAGACGACACCAAGTCGGTGCTGAGAGGGAGTGTTGAAGTAGCAGCACCGAAAGGCCCAAGCCCAAAATTCATCTTCAAGATTAATCTAGAAATAAGTACAATAGAGAGTAATCTAGAAAATACCAAACCAACTAGAATTAATTTGTAGAATCTAGAGTATTCTATTAGCTAGTATAAATAGGGACTCTTAGTCTTCATTTTGTATTAAGCAAATCAAGCAATTCCTCTTCTAGCTTAGAGTCAGTAGTGAGTGTGAGATAGTTGTGTAGAAGATATATATTGTAGTACTCCTCTCTTAGTGTTAGAAATAAATTTAATATTCAACAACATTTATTTGAAATATTCATTTGCCCACTCTATTTATAAAAGAATATAATCCTGCTGAGACAGTCCCAATTGTCTTTAGTGCATATGGTATCGAAGTAAATCCACTGGCGGATCCACATAGGTTCAGAAGTAAGCACTTGCCTATCAACAAAATATTTGTTTTTATTTTTCTTTAAATCTACCTCTTGTTTCATTTAAAACTCAATTATTTTTCTGCAGTTATGCACGAAAAGCTGATTTTTTTATTAGTACCCTTAAAAAAAGAGAAAAATAGCAAATATGTCCTCTGGTTTGAAATAATTTTATAAATGACCTAACCGCCCCTCAGTGAGACGGTCAACTTCCAATACCAAACCGTCCCTTAGTGAGGCGGTCAGCTCCAAGCCGCCTCTCAATGGAGCGATTTGGTATATAATAATTTTTTTAAAAATAATGTTGTATTACTATATTTATGTTAAAAAATTTGTTATAATTTTATAATTTAGGGTTATAATTTTAAATAATGTTTTATAATTTAGGGTTGTCATTTTATTTATTGTTATGTTTTATAATTTGTTATAATATTTTTTTGAAAACCTTGGCAGTGTCTGCCAATTAGGGCTGCAAACGAACCGAACCGAATCGAACTTACCTCCAGTTTGAGTTTGGTTTGAATTAATTTTGAACTAAGTTTGATTTGAATTAATTTCGAACGAACTCAATTTCGAACGAACTCAATTTCGAACGAACTCCATTTCGAATCGAATTTTTTACGAACTCAATTTTGAACTTTTACGAACTTTGTTACGACCTAAGAGTTATGACTTATGACTGGGCCATAATTCGAAATTACAGCACTTC
This sequence comes from Carex myosuroides, assembly GCA_028015225.1. NCBI lineage: Eukaryota > Viridiplantae > Streptophyta > Magnoliopsida > Poales > Cyperaceae > Carex > Carex myosuroides. The sequence goes on from CM051466.1 coordinate 16,161,322, forward strand.
AATAAAAACTCAGGCATTCTGAATTCTAATTACACAGTACACGAAAGTTTATATCAAAGTTCATTACAAATACCAAAATTTATATCAAACACCAAAATTTATACTAGAATTTCCGGCAACTGCAAGGGGAGCAAGTGTTTGTTGCAAGCGTAGGAAGGGTCGTTGCAAAAGATTTTGGTTTTTTGATTAAATTAATATAACTGCAACAGGAGGCCCTTGCAAATAATCACGCTTGCAAATATGTGATGGATCCCCTTGCTAATGTCTCATATTGGCCCTTGCAAATAATAATACCCACCCCAGACACACCAGATATTATTTTATTGTGAATTGTGTTACTATTTGCAAGCGGCACCGTTGCAATTGTTTTTGGAGTTCTTTTTTATATTATTATATTCTAAAAGACATTATTATTTGCAAGAGGCACCGTTACAAATGTTTTTATGATGTTGTTTATATTATTTTATTGTGAAGGCCCTAACTATTTGCATGAGCCACCATTGCAAATGATTTTAAGTTTATCTTTTATATTATAAATCACAGCAACAAAAACTTTAATTATTTTTTTAGGGAAGGAAAATTATAATACAAATTTATATCATAAAAGATACACATTGATATTTTTTTACAAAGTTACAAACTCCATTAGTAACTATCGAACAGAATGAACAATCATATAAATGGTGCATGAGTGTGCTTTTTCCCATGTGCTCTCAAACTTCAAACATACAAGAAAATAAAATTGACTTAAATTGTATAGAAAGTAACATTAATTTCAAAACAGTAAAGTTTTAATGTTACTAGAATAAATTTCTAATTTCCATTTAATAACTACCATATATATTTATTTCCATTTTTAGTGATAAGAAAACTATAAAGCAGAATGACTAATGCCAAAAAAAACTAAAATACCACATGCATAAAAATCCTCTTCAACATCAAGCTCCTCTAATCCTCCAATCCCAAATCCAGGTGCATACAACTTGACTAATTAAACTGAGAACCACAAATTTTTATGATTTTCATAGTCCCATTTAAAATGACCTCAAGTCATCTGTGGATTGATACAAGTCATATTTAAGCAATAGAAATGCTTGAAGCAATTAAAGCAAGATTCTTGTGATATTTCACACGGCCTTAAGTCATCCCAGTTAGAATACAATAAATTGGCAATGCAAATATCTTCACTACGTTTCTAAGTTCTAACTGCTGAGGACTAGTTTATGGAATAAACCTTTCACCTGCATGTACTCCTAATCATGATTTACTCGTTATTTGAATCACAATTTACTAGTATTCCATTAGACTGGTACATGTCCTTTGGTACCAATAGTAAAATATCACTTGAGGGCATTTCGATGGTCAAGTATGGGTATCCAATAGTCTTCCTTGTGTATAGATGACCTTGCCAGATTATCACCATAATCTCAGTGTCAATTGATGCGCCTCTGTCTGTCAGAAAAATATGTGTTAATCTTGATATATATTCAGATATAGAAGTTTTGGTATTCTGACAGCCTATTTTGTGAATTTTGCACAGGCCAATCTACAAGGCCAAAATTTGTGTTCTTGGTGTCTAAATTCTCAGGAGAGGGTAAGCTTTTATGCTAGCAAATTTCAAATTTTTCTGAGACCTCTAGCTATGTCAAATATTTGATTTTGTGAGAGGCAGTCCGTGTACCTGCCTGGTACATTACCAGTTTTTTTTTTCAGAATCAGAATTCTAAAATGCTCTCAGAAATTGTACAAAAATCAGAAAAATATGAAATTTGTTTCTGTTTGTCCATGAAAATGTCATTTATTATCTCATAAAGAAGTTTGATCAAATTCAAAGAGTAGATATGGTTCTAATTTTGGTTTGTATAGAGTGATGTTTTGGGGTTGTTCGGTACCAACAGTTTGCCACTTTGTTTTCTCTTATTTGGTTGCACATTAAGCATTCAAATTCTTGCCAAGAGATATAGTATATAGAGATATACCTTCACAATTATTATGGCTACCACACCAATCACAATGAGACTAGGAACACTACTTTTCTATCATTGGGACAATTCAAATTTTGTGCATTATTGTACACTACTAATCCTCCTTATCAGTACACCAGTGCATGCTGCCAAAAAGATTTTTACAAGGGAAGGCTACTTATCTACACTGATGATTTCTATCAAGGCCTATATAACTTTACATGACCTGTTCTTCCTTTGTGGAAAAAATGTGTTTCCCATCACAAAAATCAACACAGAGGGTTTCACCTAACACAAGAAATCAATAACAATTCATCGAGCATAGACATCGATCAAGCACACAAAAATTATCAGTTTACTAAAAACTTGTGCACTTATGTCATTTCATCAAACACCTTGTGTGCACTTATGTCTTAAAGAAATTGGCACTTCTACCATGCTATTTGAACAGTGAGGGAAATAGTGAGAGAGAGAGATAGAGAAGCTGAACCTTTACTCGTGAAAGAGCCTCACACTACTCGACATGCTATTCATATAATTATTAAAAAAAAAGTTCATTATTTTGGTTTGAGCATTTCATCGAACACCTGTAATACATTCATTTATTTAATAAAATCAACTCAAAACTTCAAGCCTTTCAAGTTTTACAAATTTGAATTTAATAATTACAAAAGAAAGGGTTAAAGAGGGGTTACCCATTTAGGTAGCTACAAGATCTGATAGACGTGCGGAGAGAGTGAGAGACGTGGAGGGAGAAGGAAGACAGCGGCAAGGAGAATTCTTCTCTTTGCAATAAGAAATAAATCACACAAGGGGAGAAGGGGGCGATTGTTAAGAAGATAAATTCAGTAGGGAAAGTGAAATATTAGGGAATTAAAATTTTAGCAAAAATTTAGGAGGGAAGGTTGAATTTTTTAGGAGGGAAGAAAAAAAACTGCTAAGTCCCTAGAGTACAGAGAACTCTCTGTATCGCATTTACTTAGATACATCAACTCAAAAATTCATATCACCTGTGGTAACATAATTTCTCCATTTTTTATCAAGGCCGTTTGATAGATTTCACACAGATATTGAAAGATCCACCGCATTTCACCTGGAGCAGATCTAACCTTAAATATTATGTTACCACAGAGAATATGGACCCCAACCTGCAACCTCTAAAATGGACACCTCCTTTGAAATCAAGACCATTCATCCCTCATCGAACAGCTCTGATTAACAAATATACAATTTAGTAATAAATGAACAGCAAATAATATGAAAAAAATTCAAAATAAATATTTTTTACTTTTTTACATCTTATATGACCAAATAATATTTATAAATGTCAATTTTATATAATTTCATCATTATTTGCCTCTCAAAATTAAGCCAATAATCTCATACCGTTCATTTTTACGTTATCAATCAACGGTCGATCTGTAATGAAATGATTCCAAATTTATTTTGAAATGATCAAGAGAAAACTTTAAACATAAATAACACAGAATTTCTCAATTTTTGTTATGTCTAAGCTTCGATCCAACGTATAGTGTTTATGGCCTTTCGATGTTTCAATATTCCGTCGACTTGATGGATATGTAAATGAAATAAAATTTCATCGAACTTTGTTACAATAATATACATGCAGTGCTTTTTAATTTCAACGGTCACGATCGATCAAAGGACGACATATTCCCGTGTGTCTTCATTAACTCACGAAACAAGAGTTTATGACTCATGTTCTACATGAAACATAAACTCTTGTTTCGTGAGTTAATGAAGACGCACGGGAATATGTCGTCCGCTGGTCGATCGGGACCGTTGAAATTAAAGAGCAGTGCATTTATTTTATTGTAGCAAAGTTCGATGAAATTTTATTTTTATTTACATATCCATCAAGTCGACGGAATATTGAAGCATCACATGGCCATAAACACTTTGTGTTGGATCGAAGCTCATACCTACTAAAAATTCCAAACTTTTATGTTGGTTACGTTCAATGTTCTCCCTTGATCATTTTAAAATAGATTTGGAATGATTTCATTGTAGATCAACTGTTGATTTTCCTTTTGAAAATGAACGGTCCAAAAACATTTTCTAAATCTGAAGAAGCATACAATGATGAAAGTTTATAAAAATGACATGTATAAGTATTATTCGGCCATATAAGATGTAGAAAATATAAAAATATTTTTTTTGAATTTTTTTCGTATGTACTATTGTACATGTATTAAGTGATTAGTAAATATCAAGCTCTACTGACTGTCCGATAAGCGAACAACAGTCCTGATGTCTTCATCTAAGAGGTTGTGGGTAGAGAGTCCATATTCTCTGAAGTAACATAATATTTCTGTTTAGATCTGATCCTATGTGATGGACAAGATCCTTTAATATTCGTGCATAGTGATGATCAGACGGTCCGATATAAACACATATATTATGTTACCTCTGAGTATACGAAAGCCCTCTATGTGAATAGTTTTTTTTTTCACTTCCCTCCTTAGCTCCCTGCCTCCCTCCCAAAATTTCACTAATTTTTCTAGGGTTGGCTTTTGCCGCCTCTCTTTCCCTCCCCCTTTACGGTGAAATTTCACCAAATTTTCGCCTAGGTTCCCCGCCCCGATCTAGAGTTTCTCCGTCTTTGCTACCTAACCATATAGGTCTCTCGTGCCTCCTCACAAAAGGGCTGAGAAAAGCCGTTAATCCCCTCCTCCTCTCAGTCACACCCCGTCACTAAACCCTAGCCACCACCTTCGCCGCTGTGGACGCAACGCCTCTCTCCTCCGTCGTACCCTAAACCATAGCCACCACCTCGTCACACCCTAAACCTAGCCACCACCTCAGCTGCTCACTCTAAGCCGCTACCCCACCACTAAACAGTAGAGCTAGCTGCTCCGCCACCTCCGCCGCTGCTCTCTCTTCAGGTATTGCTTTAGTTAAATTATTTTAGTTATAATTAGTTTAGTTAAATTGAGAAGTTTTTTCTTACTTCGATTATTTCAGTTGATGAAACTTAAGTTATTTTAATTAGAGTTATTTTAGTTAAATTTAGATGTTTCAGTACTGTTTAAAGTTTGTTAATTTTACCCAATTTGATTGTCATTATTTTTTGAAATTCCTTATGTACTGTTTAAGGTTTGTCAATTTTACCCAATTGTCATTGTTTTCTGAAAACCCTTTTAGTGGTGAGTATACTTTTTTGCTGGTTTGGAGGAATGCATCTATTTTGTTGCAAATTTTAAACCAGCGATGATGAAATTTCTTTCTTAAGATCTGCAATGCCAACCTGTGAGGTATATGTTCTTTCTTCTACCAGGAAAGTTTTCTTGTCTATTCTTGAAAAATAAAATAGAACTTATTTTATTTTATTTTCATGGTTTTTTATAGGAGTTTTTTTTAATATCTCAAAGGTGTAAATTGTTCTGATGTGGGTAGCAATTGATTGATTAATCTAAAGTGAATTGAAACCTACATCCTACACGAATTACCAACATAATATTCCATTGTTAAATAAGAGATACTCAGAATTAGCAATATTTCGAGTAATTCTAAAAGCCATTTCTGTGTATATATGAATGCATAGTTTGTAGAAGTCCCTTGGATTTTGATTTGCGTACGTCAAACCAGGGCAATTAGCAAATATAAGCATTCATTTCTAATTGTAGATATATACCTGCTAGATGACCAAAGCATGGAAAGCGGAGGATATGCTTCGGCATTCTCTCACATAATTCTAAATTCTGACTTTTGTTTGGAACATCTTAAAGTTTAAAATAGGAACTTGGTACCTTTTGATTTACATGGGACATTGGGATCTCATAGTGCACCAATTCTTCCTTCTTTAGTCTTTTAATCCTCTAACATAATGTTGCTCTGTATAGAAAACATATCTATGTGATCTGTGGTTGCTTCATTTCATCAGCAGTAATTTATTCTTTATATTTAATATTTGTTTAAAGTCTAAATAGAAAATTCCTCATAATTCAACAATTTTTTTGTTTGAGATAATCAACGGGGGTCTAGCCCTCGTTTATCATTAACCATAATCGGTTACAGATTTTTTAATTCCTGAAGGTTATGTTGTTTTCACTGTATATGATATAACTTCTCGACTACATATGCTAATTTGTTATGTTAATAAGTGGTTCAACTACTGGAGACCCCATTTTGTGAATCTTGTGAATTATGCATCTCTTGTGTGACTAGAAATGCTACAAGGCACCGCTATTTTTTTGGAGGAATGCGAAGGGTCTGCTCGAATTTGGTTTAAGAGCACAGGTTTGTTTTCATCTACTCCTAAGCATTTTCATTGAACTCTATTTTCTTTTTCTTTTTTGAAAAACTTGAGCTCTATTTTCTTACATTGTCATTTATTATTAATTTTTATAGGGGCCGGATGGTGGGATAAGTGCTTCCGAACAGAGGCGAAGGTAGTATGGTGCAGGGGTAGGCATTTCACTACTACAGAAAAAGAGATTGCACACGGACATTAATGGAAGAGCTACACGGATTTCCTGCCGTGTTTAAAGCCAAGGTGTATGAATAGGTCAGAAACTACACACGGATATTTAACCGTGTGTGATTATAATGATTTCTACACGGATATCCCCTAATTAACCGTGTACAAAGACCTGCCAGTGTCGCTCTCCAAGTTACCGAGCTACACGGTTATCCCCTAATTAACCGTGTACGTTTACTCTTTCTACACGGCTTTGTATTAAAAGTCCGTGTAGCTATCTTAGCTATTATACACGGATTTTTCTAAAATATCCGTGTATGATTACTATTGCACACGGATTTGTATTAAATGTCCGTGTAGCTCTCTTAGCTATTATACACGGACATTTGTTAAATATCCGTGTGCAATAGCTAATTTTTTTTTGTTTTTTCTATCGTACACGGACGATTATGAAATATCCGTGTATAATAGCTAATTTTTTTTTTGTATATTTTGTTTTTGGGCTAACCTCCAGCTTTGCTAGCCAATTTTTTGCGACAGAAATTATACAAAATTCCATATAGCAATAAATTCATTCGAAACAGATTAATTAGCAAGAAATTTATATACTAAATTTATACAAAATTCATATAGCAATAAACAGATTAATTATGTCACTTATGCACTAAATGATTATGATGCACGAACGATCAAGAAATTGGACTAAATAATAGAAAGATAGATTTCGGTTCTGAGATCACACAGATTCTCAATTCTTTGATAAAACTATTATAAAAACAACAACTGCCTCTGCCAAAAGTCCTGACGGCTGTTTAAATACAAACCCTAAACAAAAATGCATAAAAGATACATAAAAGACCCTAAAAATGCTAAAATTATAAAGAAAGGTCCAAAAGTTCAAATCCGACGGTCGGATCGCGAATCTGAGCCCGAAAAATGGGCGAAACAGATCATAGATCATTTCGAATCCGGCTTTGGGTTGTGGAGTTCCTGTCAAAATTTCAGCCCGATCCGACAGACGGATCAAAAGTTACACCCCTTTTTCTGAAACATGCGCAGGCCTTGGTTAAACACATCATGAGTAAAGCATAGAACAGATCAATTGCAATCATAGGAAATTAATATGAAGTACATACCGCTTATTATCTCAGATCTCAGCTGCTGGCCTCGATCAATTCGCACAAATCTGATAGGAAAAAGCTCAGTTCAGAGAGATGTACTAAAAGACTTGATCAAAACGGCGCTGGAAGGGGAAGACATTAAAACCCTACACTTTTATACACGGCTATTTAGTTATAAATCCGTGTAGCTCTCCAACTAAACATACACGGCTATTTAGTTATAAATCCGTGTACAATTCTACTATTTATACACGGATATATTATCAAAAATCCGTGTGTATATTCCTACACGGCTTTGTATTAAAAGTCCGTGTAGCTCTCTCAATTATTTGCACACGGACCTCTTTACACACGGATTTTTGGTTTCTAATAAACCGTGTAGCTCTCTCTAATAATTCTACACTGATTATTAACTAATTATCCGTGTAGAAATCGTGCAGATCTTTAGAACAAGTAAAAAATCATATTTGGTACACGGTTTTTAATAAAATTGCCAAATCCGTGTACAATGTGCAGTGTACAAAGCCAGTTTTTGTAGTAGTGTTTTCTGGTACAGTACCAATTTCCTTAAGTATATTTTGCTAAGTATTGTCAGAATTGTCTCTTTTCTTAGCAATTTCATGATCTTTTGTAACTAATAGCATAATCCAAGAAATGTCAATAATGATAGGATAGCTATGGTTAATTTAAGGTACTAGTGTAAAATTTTTGCTAAAATTGTTTGAAATTACAAATGCACCAAGAACATTGTTTGATCTGTTTCTGCAAATACCTGATTAAAATTGATGTTTTCTGCTACATGACATTGTTTGATCTATACTTGCTAAAGCTCAATTCAAAATTTGTGTCAAGTGCTTGTACTTGACCCCTTTTCTGTTTTGGATATAGCTGGGGTCGAAAATTTTATCTAAGTGAATTTGACGAGATGTGTAAAGTTTTCACAAGATGATGCAAGAAAATATCCAACATGTTTTGTTTCAATATTGTTCTCTCAAATACTCATTATTTAATATTTTGTTTGTTATTTCATTAGGTATTTGATTGCAAAGACTATCTTCAACGTTCTTAAATGCTGCTTCTGATGATTGGTGCTAATGGCAAATTTCATAATTATGCAACTAATTTCTTGACTCTATATTACTTTGTAAATTTCTGTTAATGGGTGGTGGATATATTTTGGGTATATTTAGAAGTTCATTTTAGTACTATTGTTGTAATATTTTTTGGTATTTTGGTACAATACATGATAATTGTACTATGTTGATTAATGTTTATTAAATGTTATATCTATATTTCAATGTGTTTATGTAAATCTAGTTCAATGGAAATGTGACATATTATTGGGTTGGTACTGGGTTGGTACAGGGAGGGAGGATTGTAGAATTGGAGCATGCAAAAAGTATCAATGATATCCTTGCAAATAATCAGGTGGGACCCACATTCATTAGTCTTGCAAATAGTTAGGTGGGGTCCACATTTGTTATCCTTGCAAATAGTTAGGTGGGGTCCACGTTTGTTAACCTTGCAAATACTCAGATGGGCCCACACTTACATCCTTGCAAATACTCTTGTTGGGTGCCAACTCTGAAAGTATTAGCAAGCGTACTTTTTGCAAGGGCAGCTCTTGCAAAGTCTAGAGAAAAGTATTAGCAAGCGTAGCCCTTGCAATAAGTCTGAAACTGAGTATTTGCATTGGGGCTTAATACAACGGTAGTATTTGCAAGGGTAGCGCTTGCTAATGGGGTTTTTCAGGCTTGTAGCAAGCGTAGCGCTTGCTAATGGGGTGTTTTCTGCCGTTGCTATTACTGGAGATTCTAGTAGTGTTAGTACAATCAATCAAAGTTCAGTACAATCACATAATACAAAGTTTTTCAAATAGCCAACAGGAGCAACATTACCAAAGTTTTCAAATATCCAAAGTATTCAAAGTACAATTTAAATATCAATAGAAGTACAGAACAATCACCAAAGTCTTAGAATTATTACAAACCCAAATATTATCCTAAATAAAACATTAAAGTTCTTTATCAGCGGAAATTAACGGTTCACGTTTGAGTTAATTATGAACTAAGTTTGGTTTGCGAACCTATTTCGAACAAACTAGGTCGAGTTTGAGTTTGGTTTGAATTAATTTCGAACTAAGTTTGGTTTGAATTAATTTCGAACGAACTCAATTTCGAATCAAACTTTTTACGAACTTTTTCGAATCAAACTCGAATCGAATTACGAACCACGAATTTTTTGTGCAGCCCTACTGCCAATGGTATTTATTAAATAGCTACATGTTTAGTACATCTTACACCAACCATGCATCAAGTAAAATGCATCAAGCAATCATACAAAGGAAAAAATTAAAACATCTATCAATCTTTCGAACATAACTTCAACCAGAGCAACCCTTCTTGCAAAATCTGTTGCGGTAGTTCATGTGGACGCATCTTGTAATCTCAAAAGACTTGCATTACGTTGTTTCCATAAGTGCCAGCATGCACTGATGAAAAATATTGTCCATGCATTCTCATACATCTTTCCCCCTGCCAGCCCTCTTCTACGAGAAACATACCACACTTTTTTCACTGTTTCATGTGGAATCATAATAACCTGACCCAAAGCCATCTCCAGTTTATGCCAAACTTACTGCGCATAAGTACATTTAAACAACAAATGCAAAGTAGTTTCGAATGGGCAGTTGTCGCACATGACACACTGCCGATCACAGCCAATTCTCCTTTTCTCAAGTACATCTTGCGTTAGGATTTTTCTATTTAGTATTAGATAAATAAAGACCCTCACTGTTGGTGGAACTTTGTATTTGTAAAATGATTTTTCCATTTAGTATTAGGTAAATAAAGACCCTCACTACTGTTGGTGGAACTTTGTATTTCCAGATTTTACAGAAACCGCACTTGAGTTTTCCGCCTCCTATAATTACCTTATAAAACGATTTAGAGCTGTATTCAGTATTCACCATATGCATTCCATCTCCAACTAATTGCATCTTGTTGAGTTGTGAGAGATATGTTTTGCTTGATATTGGTAGCACCGTACCCAACAGCAGCATAGCCTCATAAAGCGAGATGTTAGGGTCAGTGCAGCCCCGCTCTTGCATCTCTGGAACCCACTAGAGGAAGGCCCTGCCACAAGTCAAACCAGTAAGATATGCTCTTCCCATACCCCACGCTCCATCTTGTACTCCAAAGGAAGAAGTATTTTATCTGCATCAAGTTATTCCAAAAGAAAGAACCATGCACTATCCATAATTTTGGACCAGCTGCCAGGTTCCATTTACCACAAATTCTTGTTGTCACTGATGCCCATAAGCAGTCCGGTTGTTTATATAATTTCCACTACCAACGTAACAATAATGTAATATTTTTGTATTTCAAAATTTGGTACTCCAAGCCCCCCCCTTTCCCCCCCTTTCCCCCCCCCCCCCCCCCCCCCCCACACACACACACACCTTTGGCAAGCATACTGTGTCCCAGTTAGTTAAAGAAATTCCGAGGCCATCCATTCCAGTTTTTCCCCACAGAAATACTCGTCTTATCTTATCCATTCTAGCAATGACCCATTGAGGAAATTTAAAAGCAAACATGAAATAAACGAGTATCAACGATAGCACCAAGTTTAAAAGCTGCAGCCTACCTCTACGAGATAATAATTTACTCTTTCAACCGACTAGTTTCTCTTCTATTTTCTCCACCAGAGGCATAAATGAGGCCCGACCTAATTTTCTGACGGAGAGCGGCAACCTGAGGTACTGAATCGGGAAGTCAGTGCGCTGACATCCTAGAATAGCATGCACCATTTCCACTTGATCAGATAATTCTAAATTTATCAGAACAAACGTGCTTTTGGAGAAATTAATTTGTTATAATTTTATTATAATTTTGTTTGATATAATTTTATTTGTTATAATTTTATTGTAATGTTATAAATTAGTTTTGTTCGACTAAATAAACAATAAAACAAAAATAACAAAATTATAAGTCTACAACATAAAATATAACAATTAAAAAAATAAAATATAACAATTCAAAAATAAAATACTACAAATTCAGTCTAACTAAAACTAGAACATAACATAAAAAAAACCTAACGAGTGCCCCGTGGTGGACGAGATAGAGACCACTAAGCTACACAAGTAAATACCCGCTACTTAGATTGGTTACTCGACCGTTAGGTTTTTTTTATGTTATGCTTTAGTTTATTTATACTGAATTTGTATTATTTATGTTTCGATTGTTATATTTTATGTTTAAATTATTATATTCTATGTTGTAAACATAACATTTTGTTATTTATCTAGTCGAACAAAACAAATTTATAACATTACAATAAAATTATAACAAACAAAATTATAATAAAATTATAAAAAATTATAAAACATTATAACAAATAAAATTACAACCCTAAATTATAAAACATTACTTAAAATCTATGTTGCATAGATACAGATACGGCGATACGAAAATTTTAAAAAATCCCGAATACGTATATATATATATATATATATATATATAGAGAGAGAATCTGGCTAATATGCTACGCGTATATAAGAGCCCCTTCGTGCTACGACTCACTTTTTGAGTTTTCAAAATCCTAACGGTCGATCCGAACCATTCAACATGATCTCCATATGAATATGTACTTGCAAACCAAATTTTACATTTTTTAGAATTTTTTTGCTATTTATTAAGCCACTTTGAAAATCGCTGATCCAATGGTCCAGAAAAGTTTACTGTTGTGTACAAATTAGTGTTTTTTCAAAGTGGCTTAATAAATAGTAAAAAAATTCTAAAACATGTAAAATTTGGTTTGCAAGTACATATTCATATGGAGATCATGTTGAACGGTTCGGATCGACCATTAGGATTTTGAAAACTCAAAAAGTGAGCCGTAGCACGGATGAACAGTAAAAACAGTGCAACCAAATTCTGGACCATGTGATCAGCAATTTTCAAAGTGGCTTAAAAAATAGTAAAAAAATTTCAAAAAATGTAAAATTTGGTCTCCAAGCAGATTTTAATATAGATTGAACATCTAACGGTTTGGATCGACTATTTGAACTTTAAAATCGTAAAAACTAATTGGTAGCACCAAAGGCCTTAGTCATACCACTTTGATCTTAGCCACTCTCTATATATATAGATATTTTATTTTAATGATATTATTTACTGAACCCTTGTATTATATAAATTAAATATAAAAAATTCTGGGTACAATAACCAGGTATACATAAAATACCCAAGCTACTATGTTTTAACAACAAAATTGTATTGGTGTAGTGGTAAGGGTTTATGTTGCTAATGATACTAGCTTGGGTTCGATTCGATTCTTGTCTTGAGCAAAAAATAAAATTTTAGCTTTGGTCCATGCACAGTTCATGAAGCGAGCGTTGGCGCGCTAGTCCATGCACAATCCATGGACCCAAAGCTAGTTCACAGAGTCATATCTAGTGCGTGTCCTGACGTATCGGCGACGTATCAGTCTGTTTCAAAGCATATTGACGACCGTATCAGTGGGTTAAGGATACACCACGTAACTTAATAAGCCAGCTGATATATCCGAGACGTATCAGGACCATATCAAGTCCATATCCGTATCCGATAAGCACAAATATGAGTACGGGATCTTAGGAGGAGTATCGGGTAACATAACTTAAAGGGTTAATTTTCTGTGTACCCTCCAACTTTTGCTAATTTTCTTATTTATCCCTCAACACTTCAATATATTCTATTTACCTTTCAACTCTATCCAATTCTTTCTTATTTACCCTTATAGTTAATTCACACACTTTAAATTTTTATATTTCCTATTATACCCTCCAATTTTTCTTTCTTCTTCACTTGACGTTTCTTTTTTGGTTCTTTCTTCTCCGTTTCAATCAGTTTGATTTTAAGTACCAAAGTACAACTAGGCCTCTTCTCTCAATATTATACTAACTATGCCAAGTGTTGGTACAGAGCCACTACACATCAAATATACTGGAACATACTGTACCAGTTACCAGTTAGCCACTTTCCCAAACCTCAAATCTAGATTTGTGCATCTTTTAGTACTGTATTAGTACATATTGTACAGTATATTCATCCTTTATCAAAATTAAATTTGTTTATTCTTACATGTTGGAATGATAGAAAATAATATGGAAGAAATCAACAACTTTTATATTTATATTTTCAAATAGAGGAAATATCGTTTTATTTGATAAGAATTTTATAATTACGCATACTTGTACAAATTGAACATAAAGAAGCAAAGTAGAAAAACATTATCCAATTGACACCATTATGGTATGGTTGGGAACGGACATTGGTACACTTGTACAAATTTATTTGCCAAAACAATGGAACTTCTTTATAACAGTGCAAGATGAGATAAGATTGGTATGGTTGGGAATGGATATTGGTACACTTGTCCCTAGAGATAAGATTTGAAACAGAGCACATCATCATTTTGTGCAAGCACCCTCTGTACATGGAAACCCCCCCCTCCAATTGCAATTACAAAATAACTGATACAAATGTACAAAACATCAACATTCGAATTTTTTTCTTTAGCAATAGGATTCAGATTAGAGTGGGAAAAATGGCACGCCGGAGCCGGCTCCGTCACGGAACGGCACGGTTACAGCACAGAACGGCACGGCACGCGTGTCATTCGCGTGCCGTGACTCGCGTGTCCCGTGCCGTGACCATTCGCGTGCCGTGCCTATCTTTTGAAACTTTGGTACGGTACGGCACGGCACGTGAAAAATTTAGTCACGGCACGGCACGTAGTCACGCGAGTCACGTGTAATTAGAACCATTAGTATTAATTTAATGTTGAATCTTGAATAAATTAACTTAAATTATGATTAAATGGTCACGCGAGTTACGCGAGTCACGCGGGTCACGGCACGTTTAGGCACGGCGTGACTCACGTGGCGTGATCATTCGCGTGCCGTGACCACCCCTTGACATTTTAGTCACGGCACGGCACGGCACGAGACCAAAGTCACGGCGTGTTAGTCACGGCACGGCACGGCACGTTTTTCCCACTCTAATTCAGATTGACTAGAAAGAGTCTTTCCTTTCCCACTTTGTCCTATCCGCACAAAATATTGATTATTACTTTCATTCTAGATCTTCTTTCCAATGTCACCGCTACTATAGAAATTTCTATACAGACTTTAGTAACCAACCTGATTGATTGAAATTGATTTAGATCACTCCTAGAACGCTTTTCTAAAAACTTGAATTGGTTTACGGTAGCATTATGCTTTTTTAGAGTTCTTTTTTTCCGTCAGCCAATCAAACTTATGATAAAAGACACTAAGAGAAAGAAGAAGGGTAAAATGGGAAAAAACAGATTCTGAAAATATTTAATTGTGAATAATTACCTTTATGGGTAAATAGAAAAGGATAGACAGACTTAAGGGATATATTAGATATAATGAAGAGTATAAGGGTAAATAGAAAACTGAACAAATTTTGAAGGGTAAATAGAAAATTAACCCTAACTTAAAATTATAATTCTCAATTATAAATTATAACAAAATTTTAATATAAATATAGTAATACAGTATTATTTAAAAAAAAATATTATATATCAAATCACTTTATTGAGAGACGATCTACAACCTAAATTATAAAACATTACTTAAAATTATAATTTTCAATTATAAAATTATAACAAAATATTTAAAAAAATATATTATATATCAAATCACTTTATTGAGGGACGATCTACAATCTAAATTATAAAACATTACTTAAAATTACAATTTTCAATTATAAAATTATAACAAAATTTTTAACATAAATATAGTAAGAGGGTTCAAATGCCTCCATTTTTCATGCCTCCATCATGCCTCCATTTTTAAAAACTTTAACTCAAAATTTAAAACTTAAAAGTCAAAATAAAACCGTTAGATATGATCTACATCATTTTATTTATGTATGTGTAAAAAATTATAATATTTAAATTTTGTTTTGGTTGTCATCAAAAGCTTGTAAAAAAAGTACTAATGTGAATAATTTCTAAATATTGATTTTTCAATTTATTGATTCACATAAAAACAAAATCAAAATGTGATAATTTTTTATGAGCACATGAATAAAATAATGTAAATCACATCCAACAGTTTTATTTTAACTTTTAAATTTTGAGTTATTAAAGTTTTTAAAAATAGAGGCATAGTGAAGACACAAAAAATAAAAACATTTGAACCCTCCTCGTATAGTAATACAGCATTAAAAAAAATATATATTATATATCAAACCACTCTATTGAGGGAGGGTCTACAGATGACCGCCCCACTGAGAAACAGGTAGGTCATTTATAAAATTATTTCAAACCAAGAAACATATTTGTTATTTTTTTCTTTTTTTAAGAGTATTAATAAAAATTTCAGCACGAAAAAAAAGTTAATGAAATTTATGTTTGAAAAAAAGTCCAAAAGATTTAAACATTTAAAGAAATAATATTATACGAAATTTCTGTTTCAAAAGCCACCAAAAAATACATAAACTTGCATTGTTTATTTGATAATTTAAAACATGTAAATTACAAGAGACATTTAGCTCAGAAATATGGATAAAATCTCACTGATACCGAAGCATCTCCGAAGTCTGACATGCGAAATTACCATAATTCATCATAGCAATTAATTTAAAAAAATTAGAAAAAAGGCCTCCAAAAATAAAAAATTTCAGTCAGAAAATAATTTGAGGTACGAAGTGGGTCAGAAATAATCAAAAGATTAGTTTCTCAGTCACAATGTAATCAGAAACACAGACCAAAGTTTATATCATTCCCACCCATTAAAATGATCGAAATAACAGAACAATAAAATAGAATAAGAATTCAGCACAAAAAAAATTATAATTTGTTGAAATAGCATCAGAGACTTAAATACTAGTAATCACGGAGAAATTACTCCATCATTTTGTTGCAGTATTTCTTCATCATTTGATTCTTTTATTTATCTAATCAAAATGATTTTGGCGAACTTCACAGCGAAAGATCAAAGAAAATACATTGAATTTTTTTGTAAAATATCATATATAAAGGGAACAAACTCAACAAAGAGAACAAGCAGCGGAGGCGATTGCAAAGGGAAGTATCTGAGTTGGGTACTCATCGTGCGGCTTCGCTTGTGATTATAAATACTAGAGACGAAACCCTAAAATCCTGTTCGTGCGCGACCATCACAAATGGACGGCGAGGATCAACTGCGACGGAAGCTTGATTGTCCAGGCCCGCCGATTTTCTCCCTTTATTGGGGAGATTGTATTTGTTAGATCCGGTCCAATAGATACAGCTGCTCGTTTAACAAAAATAAAACCCATACCCGGCCCATTTCTTCCAAAACAAAAGCCCGTAGGCACTTGAAGCAAATTGCTACTACTTTGGTTATTTGAATTTAATCGAACTAAATTCATATTGATCTAGGAGTGAGTCTATGGTACTATGCATAGCACGGATTAGTCCGTACTACGGAGTCATATTTTCATTTTGAAAATTCTAATAGTCGATCGGAACCATTCAACGTGATCTCCACATGAATATGTACTTGCAGACTAAATTTTATATTATTTTCGAATTTTTTTACTATATTTTAAGATAGGTAGAAAATCACTTGATCTGAAAGTTCTGGACCATCCAAAAACAATGATTTTCTACCTATCTAAAAAAATAGTAAAAACATTCTAAAAAATAGAAAATTTAGCCCACAAGTATATTATCATATGGAAATCATGTGGAACGGTTCGGATCGACCGTTAGAATTTTGAAAACGAAAATATTGATCCGTAGTATGGACCAATCCGTGCTATGCATAGTTCAGACGAAAATCTATATGGTTCAGACTTTTGTAATATTTTATTAAAAATTATGGCAAATTAATTTGTAACAGATGGAAAATTAAATATACTGATAAACCAAATAAATCAAGGTATTAACAACTATTATATTAGTGCTACAATTATGCACGTACACTGTATAAATTAGGTAGTATTTATATCATTATTTATAAAAGTATATTTTTACCGATTCAGTGTAAGCAATTTAAGCGAACTAAAGTCTGATTTATTTAGTTCAGTTCTCAATTAAATTGATTAGTTTGTTCAGTTAATTCTGTTTATATCTAAAAAAACGAAAGAAAACATAAATAAATCTGATTAATTTCAATTCGAATAAACGAACGAACTCAAGCCCCAACAAGTGCTGAGGTCCTCCATTGTGTTTTTTTATTTATGAATCCTAATCTTACAAATTATACAGTTGCGCCTAAATTGGATGCAAGACCACCATAAATAATATTTACTTGAAAATCTCATTAAAAATACCATCGAAGGCTGGGTTGCTTCAATCAACAAGCCGATATAAATTGACACTAATTTTTTTGAACTCTACAGTTTCTTTTGCAGTATTAGTTTTAAACTTTAAGGCTTGTTCGGCTGTCGGTCCGAAATTTTTATTAATACCATTTTTAAAAAAATAATAAACCAAATAACCACGGTTTTGGATCAATTATGGATCTAGCACGGCCGCAGAATACCGGAGCGGACACATTTTTGGGAGGCCGCAGAATGCCAGAGCGGACCCCTACAGGAGACTATATAAGGGGCCGCTGGTTTCATTTTTCATATCATTTCAAAGAAGTTTCAATCCCATCGACCTCGGGTAAGTTTTCTTCTTCTCTCTACTTTTAATTTTTAGTGTAGAGTAGTAATTAAGTTTAGGTTTAGGGTTTAGGGTTTAGGGTTAGGATTTAGGTTTAGGGTTTAGATTTAGGATTTAGAATTAGAATTGTACCCAAATTTAAATAGAATTGTACCAAAATTTAAATAAAATTGTACCAAAATTTAAATAGAATTGTACCAAAATTTATTTGTACCAAAATTGAAGTAGGTTTAATTGTACCCAAATATAATTGTACCAAAATTGAACTAGGGTTTAGAATTAGAATTGTACCAAAATTTAAACCGGATTTATACCAAACTCTCATATTTGACCAAAAATTATCCAATACAGCATGACATCCAGTAGAGATAGACCGTCCTCCAGTAGGAGTACACAGCATGGCCCTATAGCCACGCCGTACGAGATGTCTCAGTACATCGAGACAGCATTGGCAGATGTTCCGGGTATCCGGAGTCGCACCGACAGGGTCAGCGACTTCTTGTGGTACCGGAATGCGGAGCATCGAATTTTAGAGGCTGCCACTGGGGTAAGTTATAAATTTGTCATTGATCACTCAAAAGAGAGCAATGTTTCTTTTAATATTTATAAACTCGTAAATGCTATCGGTTCGGACTGCAAGCGCACAATCATATCGAGTAGTATATTCGAGGTCGATCCACAGAGAATATTGGTTCAATGCTTTGAGCGATCCAATCGCAATCTTTCGAAAGGCTAGACGAAATCTGAAAATTGAGAGATGTTGTTTTGATCAATGTAAATTAGGAAGCAATTAAAAGTAATTAAAATAAAGATAGAGATGAGAATTCCTAGGGTTTCGGCACACCCTTGCCACTCAATCCGTCTTGACAAAATATTCCTGTTGCGTCTGATTTTCTATTGTTGTTTAATGAAAGATACCACATAGGTCACTGCGATTTATGTTACGCAAGAATGACAAATCTTTCACTGAGATTCTACATAGGACACTGCGATTTACCTTACGCAAATGTCTGATCTCTCAAATACCCCAAATTACTACACAGATCACTGCGATTTACTTTACGCAAGTGATGGAATTTGGTACGCGTTTTGTTGGTCTGGTTTATGGTTTCCCCGCTAAGGTTTTCTTCACATAAATCTAATAGATCTTAACGAGGCTAATTCATACAAATAGTTTCTCTTACCATTAAAGTATTGTCACTACCCTAACGGACTCAAACTAGATCATTGAAATTAGATGAAGAGATAGTAAATCACAAAAGCATTTTGTTTCAACAACAAGAAATCATAATCAACAGAAATATATATATCAAAACATCAAGAGTAACAAGGTTTACTGCCTAGCCCTAAGAAAAGGAACTTAGCCGCGGAACGGCATGGTTACAAGCACTTCTCTCTTCTCTCTTTAATCAAATCTAACCCTAATTACAAAGATGCCTATTCATTCTGCTCAGGGGCCTTATATAGGAGTGGAGGGACGTGTAGAGGTTGAGTAGGGGCTAAGAAACTGATCTGGAAACAGCTGTCGGCAGTTATTCCCCAAGAGACGCCTTCGGATACGGACCGTATTGGGCAATACAGTCCGTATTAGGACCTTGACGGTTAGGGTTTAATGCTTCCAGCGCTATCTTCTGGTCTGTGCTAGGCCTGGTCCGTATTAGGCAATACGGGCCGTAACAGAGACTTAGTCGATGAGCGTCGCTGATCCGATTAACCTGATTCTAGCTCCATTTGGTGTAAAATAGTCCCAAAACCTGTTTTCTGCAATAAAACATAAAGAAGGGTGACAGTAGCTTTTTTCTCTAATTAATTAAACATAAGTGTGAGAAAATATGCAAAACCTAAGCCAAAACCCTACGTAAATCATCATTATTTTGACTCTGATCACGCCTCCCAACTTGAATTGTTGCTTGTCCTCAAGCAATGACATCCCAGCTGGTCAAAGATCCGGTCTAGGTTAAACCATACAATCTCAAGGTTTTGTTAAAAATTAAATTAGGGCTTAGATTTGGTACAATTCGCATGACAAATAAAAATTTAGAACTTAAAAATATCATGACCTCTCCCTTGAACAATTTATTCACCCCATGATTGACCTCATTATGCTTACCCTAGAAAAATTATCATCGAACAATTTATTTCACAAATATCCTTAAATTTGAGAGTATTAATTTCCCCTTCGATTATAAATGGATGTCTTCCAATCAATAGGAATTCTAATGATATAAATTTTGATTTTCCTTCCCAATTGATTGGAGTAAAGTATGACAACTAAGTGTGTTGGTACTTGTGACTATTTTTGAAAAATTAAATATGTACAAGAATTTAAATTTGGGAGGTTCTCTCGAGCCTATTGGTAACCAGTCTTGCGTAGGCACCCGTACTCTTTTTATCCTCCATTTTTTATTCTATTTTTTTTTCTTTTTCTGATTTTTCTATTTTTTTTTGGATTTTTCTCATTTCTGATTTTTTTTTGTATTTTTCATTTTTTTTTCTGAAAAATGAAATATTTTTTTGTGTCACAAGCACCATGATTACACACAATTCCAAGTATTCATTCATACAAGGAATTATTGCATAGTTTCGCTAGGGGTCTATCTATAATAAATGGGTATTCTAAAACACTATCAAGTTTAAAAGATTTTGCAAAAATGAATTACTCAACAATAAAGATTCTAAGGTTTGTGATTTTTGGTCAACACTCATGGTTAGCAATTAATTGTTCACTTTGAGATCACTAATTATTTTTAAAATTCTGAATTTTTGGTATCATGGCCAATTGTCTAAACCTTAGTCTAATTCAATTTTAAAACAATTCCTATTTGATTAACCTACTCCTAAGAAAAAAATAAAAATGCAAGCTAGCAAAAAAGCTCAATCTAATCATTCTAGGATTTTCGGTAAAGCCTCTAACCCTAGTCAAAAATTGAGTAAAACTACTAGCACCTAAGAATTTAAAATGCAAAAATTTAAAGATACATGGTCAATTTACCTTCCTACCCCCTGAATAAAATTGAGCATTGTCCCCAATGCTCGAGAAATAAAAATCAAGGAAGTAATAAAGTAAAAAGACCGGGGAAAGATACAACTCACTGCACCTCAATCCTGAGGTGGTGGAGGTGGTGGTGGTCGCTGGATCTCCTCGTAGAATGATGGGTCGAAAAGTCCGTAGAGCGGTGGCTGGTACTAGAGTCCGAATCGAGGGCGAACTTGTAGTACTGTTGATTGAGGTAGCGCGCTTGTTGGATCGCATGCCTACACCCGTCAACACTTCTCCGGATCTCCTCCATGCTGTTGCGGACTTGATCGACCTTTTGGTGAAGTGAGGAGAGGTTTTGCTTAATCCGTTGGCTGCTCTCTCGCGAGCGAGTGGCGAGATCTTAAAAATTCAGGTTTATCCATTGCATAGCTTGGATGAACTGATCATATTCACTTATAGGGGCATCGGATGGTGCAGAGAGGAAGGCAGCGGCGGCAGCTCCAAGGAGAGGCAGTGATGAGTGTGGTGGTGATGGTGATCGGCGGCAAGGAGGTGGGCTCGGTCTCGGCAAGGAAGGAAGAGGGAGAAAGATGAGAGATAGAGGGAGAGAGAATAGAGGAGAGAGAGAGAGGTTTAGGAGTTCAAACCATAGGATTTAACGGTTATGAGATGTGATTCTCACGGGTTTTCAAATGTCTCTTCGTTAACGGGTTCGCATCTTCCGAATTAGCCTTCAGTCTTAACTTCTTTGAATACAGACTGTATTGGGAAATACGGGCCGTAATCACCACTTCTCTTACTCTCCTTCTTTTACCCCGTATCCACTGATATGATCCGTATTGATTGATACGGACCGTACCAGGGGGTATTTTCCTGTCTTCCGTGGTGTCTTTGATCGAGTCATTCCTCTGATATGTTCACCTAATCATAGGAAAAAGGTAGATATGAGTTGTTTCTTTGTTAAGGTCCTAAATAAACTAGAAATAAATATTATAAAAAATATAAAAATGGCCTTGGGTTGCCTCCCAAGAAGCGCTTGTTTAAAGTCATTAGCTCGACTCCTTGTTTTATTGAGATTTCAGATGAACCACGAACTGTTTTATCTTCACCTTCTGACCATGGACCGCATCGTAGTTCTCCCAAGAACTTTTTGGTTCAGTGATAATATTGAGAACTGTTGGAAGAGGCCTTGATTCTGTGGTTGGAACTTTGGTTTCTTCTGGTTTGATAGAAATTGAAGTCAACATAGATTGAAAAGCTTGTTTTCATTCGGTTGTGTGTACCAACTCTTTTCTAATTCTTGCGTTTCCTCCATTGTCTCATCTTCAAGTAGGATGCGGTATATGGGGATGGTCGGGCAAAGGCATTTGATGTCATCTATTTTGTCGCCAATAGTCTTTCGGTGCATCTTGAGTATGTTGACGAGCTTGTTGGATTGAACATTATCGAGCCGAGAACTTACAATCACCGGGTAGGTTTGGTTGGGTCCCAGGAATTCGTAACAGAGGTTGGATGGAAGAGATTTGAGCTCGAGTTGTGGATGAGTGGTTGTCTTCTCCCTTTTCTTCACTTTGCTACTGACCGTGCTAGGCGGCACGGACTGCAGAATTTTAGATTTGGGGGATTCTTCCTCTTCTTTTGTTATGACAGTGGCACAACTTGCGCAAGTTTCAGCGTAGGCTTCATCAGATTCAGCGGTGGTGTATTGCTCGAGTTGCCTTTCGTCATCTTCCCCTCTAAAGAGGTTGTCCAGTTCCTCCATACCCATGGATTCTCCCAATTCATCATATGGATATTCTTCCTCTTCAAATTCATCTATGATACCCAAATTGAAGACACGATCAATGTCAGAAGGGTATTTCAAAGCTCTATTTATGTCGTAGATCGCCTTGTCTTTTCCGACATTCAGTGAAATTTTTCCGTTCTTAACATCAATCATTGCTCCGCATGTGGCGAGGAATGGTCTTCCAAGGATGATTGGAATGTGTTCATCTTCCTCCATGTCAACCACAACAAAATCTCCAGGTATCCAAAAGTCTCCAACTTTGATCGGTACATCCAGCAACACTCCTTCAGGATATCAAATTGATCGATCAGCCAGTTACAGTGCAATTTGTGTTGGTGAAAGTTCTCTACATTCTAATTTGTCAAACACCGCCTTTGGCATTAGACTCACACTTGCTCCCAGATCACATAAAGCTCTCGTAAAATTCATCGTACCAATTGTGCATGGTATCGAAAAGCTTCCCGGATCTTTCAACTTTTCTGGTAATTTGCTTTGCACGAGCACACTACATTCCCGATTGAGCGGAATTGTTGAGAATTCTTGGAGTTTGTTGCGATTTGAAAGGATCTCCTTCAGAAACTTAGCATACGAGGGTATGCTTGCAATTGCCTCGGTGAAGGGGATAGTGACTTGTAGTTGCTTGAGTGTCTCCATGAATCTCGCGAATTGTGGCTCCATCTTTTGCTTGGCTGGCCTTGGAGGGAATGGCAGAGGTGGCTTGTAGGGTGGTGGTGAAATGTATTCAGGTTCGGTTTGTCGCTCGTCTCCACCTACGGTGTCATTCTGCTCCTCAATAAGGTCTGCCTGCAGTTCGAATATGGGCAGCTCCGGTTGTTGCGGCTCGTATTCTTCGAAATGTGATGGCTCTGCATGTATCTCATCGGAAGTTAGATCGGGCATAGAAGGTCCCTTGTAAGCTGTGCCGCTCCTTAGTGTGATGTTCTTGCAACTCTCTTTAGGATTTTCTTCCGGTTGTCCCGGAAATTTGCCTTTTCCGCGTGTGATGCTTGAGAGTTCTTTTGCCATCTTGGAGATGTGACCCTCCAAGTCCTTGACGTGGCTTACTAAGGTTTTGACCGTTTGCGTGATTGCGGCGTTTGTCTCGTCTTGCTTCTCTAGGAATCTCTCCATTAGTGATGTGATGTTAGGTTGCTGTGGTTGGTTGCACTGCCTCGGTTGGTAGTTCGGTTGAGATGCAGCAGGTCTTTGATTGTTTGCGTATGAGAGATTTGGATGGTTTCGGTTATTTGGATGGTATGAATTGTAGGCGGGCTGAGGTCGAAAGCTGTTGTCGATGTCGTTACTTGCTCTGCTTCTTCCTCAGTTTCTGTCACATTCATACATTCGGTCATCTCATGCGCTTCTCCACAATAGCCACATGTTGTTGCGGCATTGATTGCTGCTACCGTTCGCTGCTTGGTCTGCTTGTTGAGTGCTAGTTGCAAAGCATCGATCTTCGCGCTTAGTATGGATATTTCATCTACTTTGTGTATGCCAGGTGTTGGAGTTGGCTTCTTGAGCTCAGGGGTCCAGTAGTGTTGGTTGATCGCAATATCTTCAATTAGGTTGTAAGCCTCGTTAGGTTCCTTATTCATGATTGCTCCTCCTGCGGAAGCATCAATAAACAACCTATCGGTAGAGTTTATACCACTATAAAAAGTTTGAACAATCAACCATCTTTCTAGACCATGATGTGGACAACACCTTAACATATCCTTGTATCTATCCCATGCTTCACACAATGATTCACCATCCATTTGTTCAAAATTAGTAATTGCTTTTCTAAGTCTTGAAGTTTTAGAAGGTGGAAAATATTTTGCACTGAACACACTAAACAAAATTGGTCCCAAGTTTGAATGGAATTGGCCGGTAAGGAAAACAACCATGCTCTTGCTTTATCTTTTAGTGAGAATTGAAATAGCCTTAGCCTGATTGCTTCATCGGTAACTCCGTTGATCTTTATCGTCTCGCATATCCCTAGGAAAATTGATAAATGAAGATGTGGATCTTTATTTGGAAATCCTCCAAATTGCTGTTGCGAAACCATATTTATGAAAGCAGGTTTGATCTCAAAATTACGGTTCGTAATAGTTGGCGGGTTTATACTAGAATTAGGATCATTCGCGCGCGGTACGCAATAGTCTCGTAGAAGTTTGGGTCTTGCTGCATCGTGAACTTCATTATCACCATTGTTCTGTCTTCCATTGTTGATCGGTTCGTTCGGTGGGATATTCATGTTGATCGAATCTGAGTCCTCTTCACTTTCAGAATTACTCGATGAAGAACTATGATTGGTTCTTATCGGTGATGTGGAAGCGAATTGTCCTCTCCTACTAGCGATCCTCTCGGATCTTCGTACGGATGATTCGGCCAGCGTGCAGTTTCCTAAAAAGAAAAGAAAAATCTGAAAATTAAACTAAAAACTGAAAATAAAAAGAAAATAAAAACGAAAACGAAATTAAAAATAAAAAATAAAAAAATGCAGAAAATAAAAAGAAATCTACGCGTTTCTAATTAATTGGATTCAATGGTCAAAGCAAGGACGTCTCGCGAGGCCTTGCACAATGAACCGTTATTCTCCGGCAACGGTGCCAAAAAGCTTGATCACTCAAAAGAGAGCAATATTTCTTTTAATATTTATAAACTCGTAAATGCTATCGGTTCGGACTGCAAGTGCACAATCCTATCGAGTAGTATATTCGAGGTTGATCCACAGAGAATATTGGTTCAATGCTTTGAGCGATCGAATCGCAATCTTTCGAAAGGCTAGACGAAATTTGAAAATTGAGAGATGTTGTTTTGATCAATGTAAATTAGGAAGCAATTAAAAGTAATTAAAATAAAGATAGAGATGAGAATTCCTAGGGTTTCGGCACACCCTTGCCACTCAATCCGTCTTGACAATATATTCGTGTTGCGTCTGATTTCCTATTGTTGTTTAATGAAAGATACCACATAGGTCACTGCGATTTATGTTACGCAAGAATGACAGATCTTTCACTGAGATTCTACATAGGACACTGCGATTTACCTTACGCAAATGTCTGATCTCTCAAATACCCCAAATTACTACACAGATCACTGCGATTTACTTTATGCAAGTGATGGAATTTGGTACGCATTTTGTTGGTCTGGTTTATGGTTTTCCCGCTAAGGTTTTCTTCACATAAACCTAATAGATCTCAACGAGGCTAATTCATACAAATAGTTTCTCTTACCATTAAAGTACTGTCACTACCCTAACGGACTCAAACTAGATCATTGAAATTAGATGAAGAGATAGTAAATCACAAAAGCATTTTGTTTCAACAACAAGAAATCATAATCAACAGAAATATATATATCAAAACATCAAGAGTAACAAGGTTTACTGCCTAGCCCTAAGAAAAGGAACTTAGCCGCGGAACGGCATGGTTACAAGCACTTCTCTCTTCTCTCTTTAATCAAATCTAACCCTAATTACAAAGATGCCTATTCATTCTGCCCAGGGGCCTTATATAGGAGTGGAGGGACGTGTAGAGGTTGAGTAGGGGCTAAGAAACTGATCTGGAAACAGCTGTCGGCAGTTATTCCCCAAGAGACGCCTTCGGATACGGACCGTATTGGGCAATACAGTCCGTATTAGGACCTTGACGGTTAGGGTTTAATGCTTCCAGCGCTATCTTCTGGTCTGTGCTAGGCCTGGTCCGTATTAGGCAATACGGGCCGTAACAGAGACTTAGTCGATGAGCGTCGCTGATCCGATTAACCTGATTCTAGCTCCATTTGGTGTAAAATAGTCCCAAAACCTATTTTCTGCAATAAAACATAAAGAAGGGTGACAATAGCCTTTTTCTCTAATTAATTAAACATAAGTGTGAGAAAATATGCAAAACCTAAGCCAAAACCCTACGTAAATCATGATTATTTTGACTCTGATCAGTCATATCTATAAAAATACTAATAACTTAAAATTTTTTTTATGAATGAACTTGATTTGATTTTTTAATTAAATGCAGGGTTTGGATGCGGTTACGGTTCGTCACAACCGCACTCATCTACTTTACCAGCCAGTGTACGGGGGGGTTTACGCTCGATGGGATTATACCAGCTATCCTAGATGGCCGAGGAGAATGCTGACGAGGGTTTATCTTCCGGCCTCGTTGAGCGATGGCATCCCGAGACGCACCGCTTTCATCTCCCCCATGCTGAGATGACGGTCACCCTACAGGACGTTAGTTGCTTGTGGGGTATGACTATTATCGAGGAGCCAGTCACGGGCGTCGAGTACGGAGACTTCCGGGCATTGTGTTCGGAGCTGTTGGGGATCTCGCACGAGGATCTCTAGAAAGAGAAGAAGAGATGTGAGAAAATTGTGGTCTCATCCAGCTGCATCAGTTTGGCAAAGCTGCGGGTGAGATTCAAGGATTTTCCAGATCGACCAGATAAGGTATTTGCTTGTACAAGATTTAATTTAAATAATATTAGATTTATTTTCTTGTAAATAATGTTCTAATTTAAATCTATAACAGGTGGTTGTTGACCGACACCTGCGCGCCTACATTTTGGAGATGATCACCTGTCGGTTGTTTCCGGATTCGCATGGAGATTAGGTGCGGCTGTGCTACCTCAAGCTTCTGCGCAACCTGTCCATTGCGGGTAGGTTCAACTGGGGAGGTGCCACGCTGGCATGCTTATATAGGTAAGAAACACATTCTTATAATTTTTTTCAGATATTATACATCGTAGTGTAGTAACACTGACTTTGTACATTGTAAAGGAGTCTTAACACAGCCTGCTTGAAGAAGAACAAGACTTTTATTGAACCGTGCATGTTACTACAGCACTGGTCCTACGCACATCTGATTGTTGGCCGTCCAGTCCTGGCCAACAAGACAGATGTGCCAGAGTAGGGAAAGCCCGAGCCTGACAACTGCCCTGGATTTGCCGCCAAGTAGGGCATCGTCTCTCGGCATCACATTCTGGAGACAGGAGATCGAGCATCTCAGAGATGATCCAGAGTTTTTGACTTGGGAGCCCTACAAAGATTATGTAAGTTATCTTTTATTTTTATTTTGATTTAAATTTTTTTTCAGTTCGAATTGATATATGATATTAAATCTATACTTCCAGGTCGCGGTGGATGACGCACATCGATGCTATCTTGAGATATTACCTGAGCGATGTCGTCAGCAGGAGCGTTTCTGGCGTGCAGAGGTGCCGCTCATATGTTTTCAGGTACCGTAATTTCATTATGCTAGTTATCTACACGACCGACTTAATTTAATAAAAACAGCCTAACGTATTAAAATATATAGATCATCGAGCACCACTACCCCGGACGGGTCATGAGACAGTTCGGGATGCGTCAGCTTGCTCCGCCCCCGGCACTGATCAGCGAGGAGGTCTGGTGAGGGCTGCATCATGCCAGAGACACCACTGCAGGCAAGAACTGGGGGATTGTTCGTGCCGATTACGTGTTCAAGGCAGGAGCTGCAAATCCCCCATTGGCCGATCCGGACCGTCATATGGATGTCGCGCCAGTGTAAGAATTTATTTTATTAATTCAAAACTTTCACTATAGCTTTCTGATTAGAATATCTAACATTTGCTGTAATTCGTACAGACCTTACAGAGATTGGTACCAGGATCACAGCGCGTACACTATATTTCTGGAGGGGTACATCGCCAACAACCCGCATGAGCGGGTACCGAAGCCAAGGGATCGGAGAGGACGGATCCACGGTATTATCCCCGCCGGCGCACCTCTCGTAGCCACGGTATTTTTAATTTGAAGTTTCAAATTCAAAACTAACAATATTTACAATTGTACAACTTCTTCATAATTTTTTCAATTTTCAGGCATTATATCTTGTCAAGAGTTGCGTCATAGGGGCTACGATGGCCGTGACCAGGGGATGGAAGAGGTTCGGGAAGGTCATCCTCAAGCACAATGTACCCGCAGTGTACCAGTGTGGGTACAGGGCGCGTCTCGACTCTCTACAGAGGTGCGCTGGCTTGGGCGGTGTTGATGCGGTCGACGACATATCTGACAAGCCCGATGTCTACGTCCTCTACACTGGTGATGAGGACGTGTTTGCACCCGTCCATGATGCTGAGATGGTCGGTCAGGCGTTCGACCGAGGTGCCGAGTTGATGCGCCAAGCCGCACATGAGGCCATGGGATCCCAAGCTAGGATGTCTGCCGAGGTATAATTGTAATTAAAATACATAACTGTGATTTTTTTCTTATTCAATACATTATCTAATTTGTAAGTTACTACAGGGTGGAGACGAGGAGGAGCTGGGCTTCAATATCTCCACTGAGTATGGCACAAAGGGAGATGGACTGTATTCCCTGGGTTACAGTCCCACTCAGACAGCACCTCCTGCCTATCAGCCAGGGTATGTTCAGACAGAGCCCATCCTGTAGTTCCCTGGCCAGTCCTCACAGCAGGTACCTCACCCTTCCCTCCACGATGACCCCATTGCCAGACAGGTGTTTCTATTCACGCAGGCTGAGTCTGGACAGACCACGATTTTTGGTCCTGGGATCCAGCAGACATCCGAGATTGAGGAGGTTCATGACGAGCCGGTTCAGTCTACGGATGTCCAGGCTGACGACTCTACATCCTCAGCAGAGGCTGACGAGAAGCCACTCTGCAGGCGGGGGCGAGGGTTTAGGAAGAAGAAGGCGAGGACGGTGTTTAGTCCAGAGCCGTAGATTTTCATTTGTTGTTTTGTTAGATTAGATTCTTATTTGTAGTATTGGTAGATGTTTTGTCAGATATTACTTATTTCGTTGATTAGTTTCTTATTTGTTTTATTTTGTTGTTATTTTTTTTATTTCATTATCTCATCGTACACAAAAGAATTTCAAAGAGACCACATATCTAAAATATTTACGAACGACATCTAAAATATTCCAAACGAACGACATCTAAAATACGATACAACCAAAAATCAATTTAAACAACATTCGAAACTAAATAAATAACACTCTTAACAAATTACATATTTTGTTTTATTAAAATAAAAAATAATGGGTCCGCACTGGCATATAGCAGACCCTGGGTCCGCATTATGCCGAAACGGACCCTCATATGGGTCCGCTCCGGCATTCTGCGGCCTCCCAAAAATGGGTCTGCAGAATGCCGGTGCGGCCGTGCTAGATTCAGAATTGACCCAAAACCGTGGTTATTTGGTTTATTATTTTTTGAAAAATGGTATTAATAAAAATTTCGGGCTGTCGGTATTCCTATGGGTTTTAATTGAATTTTGGGTTTTTTCCTTTTTCTTTTTCCTACAGCCGTTCGGAAGGCTCAAAATTTCTCCACAAGTTCCTATCGTCTGTTTCCAATATCGTTCTCTACAGCTTAAAATCACGGAAAAAAAAAATTAAGTCAGAGTGAATATTTTTGTTTCCCACCATTGTTTGTCTCGCTCTCTCCTCTCTCTCTATCTGTCTCTTTTCTCAATTTGTTTCAGCGGGAAAAAACTAGCTGCGCGGGAACACGAGCGAAAAGCAAATAAGAGCTTAGCGCGATAAAAGACGAAAGGGGTTAGAAAAGGTAACAATTTTGCTGGAGAAAGACGAAGAACCATGGTTGGAGAAGGTAAACGAACAAAATCTCACAATTTAATTTATTAAATTACTGGAGATGCAATAACTAAAGGGGCTTATCTACACTGAGCATGTTCTTTACTTTGAATTTGTTAATTTCCCTTCTAATAGATAAGTTCATAAGTGATGATTGATGCTGGATTTTGTGTTTTCCTTTTTTGGGATTGATGCAACGACTTATCTATGCAAGGTGTGCAAATATCTAAGTGTTTTGACATAAATTTTTGAAATAAATGCATGAAATATATGAAGTACCGATTTATATGTGTATTATGTTGTGTATTGTAATGTGCACAAAAGGTGTTTGATAAAATGCCTTCTTTGTTACCGAAAGCACAGAGTAAGGTTTTTATTTTTATATATCTTACAATCGACAAACTGCTTTTTTTTATTGATCTTATTAAGTTTCATATTTAGTTATTCTATTTTTATTATGCCATGTTGAGTCAGTCTCTTCTATAACTTCTAGGTACCAATGTGCATACATCTGTGTAATACCAGTAAAGCTTAATTTTGTTCTTAAACCATTCTCATTTTGTATTAAGAATACTGTGTACTTGTATAAGGAGCTATGTTTAGGTTTGAGATGAATTTTCAGTGTTGCATTGCAATGTTTATGTTCTTAAAACTATTCTCACATTGTATTAAGCGTGTGGAGAAGATTTATTTTAGCTACCTAAGATTCATTTATTAAATTACATGAAACCAACAGTACCATTCACTCAAGTTAACTACTTACTTGATTGGAGTAAATTTCATTGTAATTATGGTAAACATGAAAACATAATCTTCTATATTTATTGGATTAACAAAAATTTCTTTTGATATGCAGGCAATCAAAATGAGGCCAACAATATGGCAGCTTAGAATGAGTTGCAAAAGGCATTCATAGTGGAATTGCTTGTTGAATTTAATAAACTCAGTACACGTCAACATAATGCATGGAGTAAGATTGCATGGAATGAAATAGCACGAAGATTCAAGGCAAAGTTTATAGATTCAAGTTTCTCAATGAAGCAACTTAAACAGCAAGAATGCACTCTTAAAAAACAATACAAAACTATACAAACGATTGAGAAATCAAAGTGGATTCGGATGGGAGATCAATTTTTTTTCTCTCCTCTTTCTTCAACTTCCGGTCGTACTTCAAGTAACAGCGAAAGAGCGCTCTTCTGACTAATAACAGAATTGTATTTGATAGTTTTCTTTTATGTGAAATAGCATGACTATTTATAAGAACACTGAAATAACGGGTTACGCAACGCCTCCAATAGGTCATGAGTAAAATTAAAGTAGCACTATTCACAATAATATCTAACTAAATAGCTAACATTGACATACACATGCTGACATGCCAGTTCATTCATTGCTTCTCCCAAATCCAGCGGCTTGGTCTGAAAATTTGCTTCAGTAGCGCCATTTTGGGAACGTTCCAGTGTTCAACATGCCTAAATTAAAATAAAAATTAGAAATTATAGTAGCACTAAACTTAAATAATAATCGAAAATAATGGTTAAAATCGTATTACTTGCATATTCGGCCTGATTCGGCATCAAAAAAGTATTCTGTGTACCCAGTAGCTAAAAACAAGAAAATAGCCAATATGAGCAAAAATTTAAGGCAAAGTAAATGTAAAGGCAAAAAATGATCAATAGATACCAGAAAGGATAGGTCTCCAAGGAAATGACATTACACAGCTAAAACGCCAGTGTCCTACTGATTTATCCTGCACCAAAATGTACCTCAAAATTTAAGTAAATCAATTATTAGACAGAGATTATTTAAAATTAAAATAAAAAATTACCTCATGGTCCTCCCATTTCATGAGATTCATACTAGATTTTTCTAGCAGGGATCCAAAATTCGAACAGTTCCTTTTAAAACGGTTAAGGCCTCTAAAAGAACCAGCAGGGTCAGCAAATTCACAGTCGTCTTCATAAGCTTTAAGTGTCAAGTTACCTGGAAAAGCCAACATAGTTCATAGCTAAAATATTATAATCTTCCAAGTGAAATTTGTCAAAATGTCCCTTTCTTTAATGGGAAAATTTCTAGTGTACCCATGGAAACTTTTAAAATAGCCAATTTTCCCATAATACACCTTAATATCCAATATTCCCATAGAAATTTAACATTCGTTCTTTTAGCCCCTTCTATTCATTTGATTTGTTTTTTAGACAAATATACCCCTCCTTTCAAATGGAGAAGTCCTTTTAAAATTAGCAATGTTCTAAATAGCGCGCTATAGCGGCGCTATAGCGTTTTCGGACCAAAAAAGCTATGATGCTATGGCCATATAGTGCCGCTATAGCGCGCTATTTCGCGCTATAGCGCCGTTTTTTCAGCCGTTCCGCTATGACGCGATAAACGCTATTTAAACCTTTGAAAATTAGCAATATAATTGAATTTAATCTACTGCAACTCAAGTCTCTTGTGATATCCAGCAAATTCAATACAGTTTCCATCATGCGCCAAATTTTTTATTTAAAAAAAATGTTCTCTGCAAATTATAACTAACAGTTGTGAATTTATCATGATTAATGGACCCCTTCTAATATGGGCTCATTACATTATATATGTTTGTATTTCTATACCACCTATTATTATTCTTCATGGAAGGTGTTTGACAAAATGCCCATGCCATTGCTATAGTACATGACACAACAGACCCACTCACACTGCCGAGTGCTATAGTACATGACATAGCGAACCCCCATCGACCTCACCGTACAGAAACCGACTCTTTGTTCTATTCTCCTCCTTATCACAAATTAATGTGAAATATTGGTTACAATCGGACATGATATGATCGAATTTCCTGATGTAGCACCAGGCTCCCATGGATCGACCATGACCCTCATAATCTATGCCATACACACTGTACCCTGCTTTCGCGAGTGTTAACCTGCACACTCTCGTAAAGTCTCTACATTCCATCCCATACCCATGATAGAGGAAGACAAGAGCTTTAGGAGCAGAGGAGAGCGGAACCCATCTACATGTAGAGAGCTGCACATCTTGAATTTCTGATATATTCGTCGCGATAATCCACCTCCATTTCTGATCATATTACTCTAAGCTTTCAAGTATAAACAACCCGGAGAGAGGGAGAGATGATTTTGAAGAAGAGCACAGTGGATCCCTTAAAGAGGAGTGTGCAAGGGGGACATGCGCCAAAATTAAAACCATTACTCTCTCTCTCGGACTCAAATTATCATACTAATTGATTTCTTTAATCAGTATTGGATTTACCGTGGGGAGGCATAAGGCTGAGCATGGCTTTGTGACAGGATCATCAAAAGATTGCGTAGGTTGTGATGCAAAGTGTAGGTTAAAGAGACTGTAAGCTACTCGGTCCTTAAAGGCAAAGTTAAGGTATCTCAGAGAAGTATTGGTGCAAAGAGGGTTTTGTGCACCTATCTACCTCTAATTTTAAAAGTAAATAGACTTTGATTTACCCGGCAGACTCTTAGCTAGTCCGAGCCCAGCCAAGAGATGTCATTTTTTAATTTTGCAAAGCAGAGAAAATCGGAGGTTTTCATTTCAAAAACAGCTTTAATTCAAGTTGTTAATTTAAAAAAACATCCCCATTTAAAAGGAAGGGGTATATTGTCTAAAAAAACAAATTTAATGAATAGAAGGGGATGAAAGAAATAATGTTAAATTTTTATGGGGATATTCAATATTAAGATGTTTTCATGGGGAAATTGGCTATTTTAAAAGTTTCCATGGATACACTAGAAATTTTTACTTCTTTAATCTACCACATTTTCTTTCACTAATTTTGTTCAATCAATAGTATAAAATTCATATTTTTTTCTTTCAATGCACAAGTAATTTTAAAAGTGCCAGTGATACTATGAAGCAAATCTGGAGTTTCCACGGGTTTATTTGTAAAAATAATAAAAGTGTCAAAGCTTAATGTTTGTACTGTTAGTCTGTTCATAGGTGCATCTTCTCCGAAAATAGTGAAAGACACCATAGAAACTACATATAACGTTGGTATTTTTTCTTTTAGTGAGTTTCTGGTACCTGGTCTAGGGCTGTACCAGGAACCAATACAATGATGTTAGTTTCTTGCTATTTTACTGGAATTGAGTTTGTTTGGTCCAAATACTTGCTTCTATTTCATTTTCCTTTGACTGACACCGTGAGTTTAGCAGGATAGTTAGATTTTCATTTTAACTGTAAGGGCTGTAACAAGTTACAAGTAAAATGGAAGCTGGTTACTGGTATCAATAGGCTGCTTTTATCAAAACAAGAAAAAAGAAGTAAATTTGACTAAATGTATGTATTCTGACAGAAATTGGCTATTTTAATTTGAATCATACACTATAAATCTCGAACCTGTGACGAAATAGGAGCGCTCAAAATCCTCCTTAATGGCCTCCACCACTTGAGCTCGACCAACACACTCCGACTCTTCATCATCATCCCTTGTGCTTTCTTCTGTCATCTGTCCCGAAGAACCCGGCCGGAAGAACGATGCGACTATGCCAAGGAGCTCTGAACCATACCATGCTACCTTAAGCACTGCATTCTCTGATTGAGAACTATCAATGCTCTCTGAGGACCCCTGTTTCTTGGCTTTTAGTTGGATGTTGCACCAGTGCTGGCGAGAAATTCGGTGTGGAGATGTTGCGAAACGGGTGGGTTCAAGATAGGAGGTAGAATTTGGTCTGAGAAAGGATGCCATTTTTTGTGTTGGTTTGCTTGCTCTCTCCCCTTAGAGGAATTAGTGTTGTATGAGGAAGTTACTTTGTCTTGAATTTGTGGTGCTTATTTCAAGAGAAAAGTAGGTTGGGGTTGGCTCTTCTGTGGTACGGTTTACAGCGTTCAACTTTTTGAGGTAATTTTGTATTGACTAATTCCATCAATTATAGACGTGATTTAGTGAAAAAAAAAATACTAAAGAGTAACCTCTTGTGAGTTCGGGTTCCTGAAGAAATTCCAATTTTGATTAAAATCCATTTGCGAGTTATGAGCTGGTTAAAAATAAAAGAAGTTTTTTTCTTCAAAAATAAATAAAAAGCGAAGCTAACCGCATCTTATTAGTGGGCTTTGTGGTGTCCGGATCCCCTGAAGCAACTCCAATTCTGAATTTGGATCCGGACTGTCCGATTAGAATCCGAACCAATGTAGCCCAGGGTATGCACGGAGCCGGTATAATGTTTGTGTCAAAACAATCGGACAGTTCAGATCCAAACTCAAAATTTGAGTTATATGATATGAAATCCTTTGTTGTTAATATTGATATTGAATTAGTGGCTTTTCAATGAAGGATATCCGCAAAAATAAATAGTTCCTTAATTTGCGCCAATTCAGATTTCTCATCTTCTCTTTGGAATGAAATATTTCAGGACCAGATTATGATAAAGGATTCGTATGAACTGTTTCTCTTTGGAATTTTCGGAAATCACAAGAAATGAACTGTTTCTCTAAAAATGTAAAAATAAGATCAAGCTTTCACCAAAAGTCATGATTAACCCACTAAAGCTTGATTTTATGATTGGCATGTGAGAAAACATTA
This sequence comes from Carex myosuroides, assembly GCA_028015225.1. Taxonomy (NCBI): domain Eukaryota; kingdom Viridiplantae; phylum Streptophyta; class Magnoliopsida; order Poales; family Cyperaceae; genus Carex; species Carex myosuroides. The sequence goes on from CM051466.1 coordinate 16,197,415, forward strand.
ATGAGCTTATTGATCTTTATCATAAATATCGTTGCAAATCCACAATTTTTTTAACCCACAAAAAAAAAACTACTTTCATTTTTAATCTAAAATACACTGTGAACTACCACTAAGCTGCTAGCTCATTAAACTTCATTACAAATTCTCATTGACACTTAAATCCAAAACAAAATTTAAGTAACACTTTAATCTTCCTTTTTACTATCAGAATCCTCTAGAGCAGATAACCTTTCAACAAGGGGAGGATGTGAGTAGTGATAAGCAGAGTACCATGGATCAGTGTTCATGGCCGACAAATTCTCTTCCTGCTTTCCAAAAATATTAAAATTTCAGTTAACATGACAATCCATGGAGTTAAAATACCGAAAAGGAAACAAAATAAATAAATTTACTAGTTCACCTGTAACTTCACAAGAGCTGCTCGAAGTGATGTTGAATATCCCAATTTTTTTGCAAAAGCATCAGCCTAGAAGATACATCCAAAGAGTAAAATGTATGTTTTACACGTGACTCAATTGCATTCAAATTTGAGTACAGAAAGAACCTGAAATTACCTGAAATTCAAATGCTCTGCTGACAAGGTTCAGGCCAAAGCCAACAAGGTGCTGCAGTGGTATTATTGTGTGCTACAAAATTACAATAGAAATAGCATCAGTAAATTAGGTGCTATATCATACTAATCTGACAAGCAATAATACAAATTATAATAATAATAATAACAATAATAACAATAATAATAATAATAATAATAATAATAAAAAAAAGAGAAAAAATATATACTTGAAATATTATAAGGCCGATAATAACAGGTTGTGTAACAAAACCAAAGCTCTGGTAAAGATCCTTCGAGTTCCTCACAAGAGCGTACCCTCCAAATTGCAGAAATGTAAGAATCTGCTCATGAAATAGAAATATGGGTAAAACAATCACCTCTTTAAATTTGGTACCAATCAAGTTTTGCAGCTTAAAAGTTCTAGCTAGCCTTTACGGGATAAAAAAGAGAGTTGAAAAGAATTGAAATACTTTTAAAATATGGAGAAAAGGATTACCTGGACGGCAACAAAGGAATACAGCGTATGGTTGAGCTTCCAGTGGCCTAGTTCATGTGCTATCACTGCTACTATTTCTTCTTCATTTGTACACTGCAATATCAACCCAGTCAACAGCATGTTATTATAAGATATTCTATAAGCTAACAGACAACATTAGTTTATCAAAAAAAAAAAAACACACTAGAGCAGAAAAAAATCTAAATGGAGATTTTGCTACACAGACCTGCTGAATTAAAGTGTCGTAGAGAACAATGCGTTTGTTCTTGAAAAATCCATACATATAAGCCTGTTATCAAAACAATATACGTATTAGATCCAAAAACAAAAACAAAAAAACAAGATATTGTTTGACAAGTAAAATCTCACATTGCTATGGCTTGACCGAGTAGATCCATCCACTACAAACAGCTTTTTAAGAGGGAACTTGAGAGACGCTGCTAGATTCTCTATCTTTTGCCTAAGTTCTCCATCCGGAAGCTGAATTGACATGAAAATATACATTTCTATGTGAATATGTAAATGCATGAAATTAGCATTTCTAAATGTGAATGCAAGAAATCGACTTACAGGAGTGAATTTGTTGAAAAGAGGAGCGATTAACACGGGATATAATGTCATCATTACAATTGCGAGCACAAACATAAAGCCCCAGAGGTAAATTGCCAAGTATGGACCTCCTATCTGGTCAAATTGTGAAAATCAAATAAAAAATTAAAACCTAAAACTGTGGTCATTGAACAAGCATTTATATACAAAAAAGGTACCTGAACAATGTAAATAATAACAGCAACTATAGGAGGGCCCAGTATGATGGAGAGAAAAATTCCTTTGATCATATCTCTAATGAAAAGCCATATGGTTTGCTACGAAAGGAAATACAAGATATATCATGAAAAATTATCATTGGAACAATTTAAGAACAACAAAAGAATGGCGGTAATAACAACTAACCTTGTTGAATCCATGGCGCGCCTCAATTACAAAAGTAGAATAAAGGGAAAATGGCAAGTCTGTAATCTGTCAAATGCAATAGGTTACATACATCATTAAACAAGAATTATTTAAAATAACAAGTTAGAGAAGCACGGATAATAATATCCAATACTAGCCTCATTTCGAGCCTCCTATTTTTCTGTTTATGCTTTAGTTAAGATATGACATATTTCTTCTTCCTAATGAGGTTCACTGCACCTGAGTGTGCAACAAGAATTATATTCGATCTTTTACAATGCACAAATGAACTGCTATAAATATATAAACCAATTCCAAAATGGGTAATTAAAGATATGTAACTATATACCTGGGACCAAATCATGACACCAGCCAAGAACGAAAGAGTGTGTATTATTTCATTCTCAGGATTTAGGCCTACACGCGTCACAAACTCTTCAGATTTCTGTATGATAAACACATTAGATAACAAAATACCCGATGAGAAACAAGCAAATACACACATGCCAGTTTATAATTACATCAATATATTATATTTTACCATCCAGAACCAGGGTAGAAGCCCATAATACAATATTGCAGTATCCATCAATATAGTTATAGCTTCATGAACAAAATGGAAGTTACTGTAAATTTCAAAAGATAACAAGTGTTAAACTGAATCTAAGGTAAGGCCAAGAACTTTTGAGAAATATGAACAATACTGATCTAAAATCTGACCTTTTGTCAAGACTATAAGCCCTAGATCTTTCGAATTTGTCTTGGCTAACAAGTCCTTCGAGTGGTCGAGGTAATCTCGGCAGCTTAAGCGCACTATGTTGTCTCATATCCAAATATGTCTCAAAAATGTACATTAGGATCATAAACCCTGTAAAAAATGTTATATATAAAACCATATAAACAAGAATTGGCTAGGCATTTCAAGGACCAGGTTATTGAATTTTGAGCACTACCATACCTAGCAAATTATCTAAAACGATCTTAACTTTTGTCCCCATTCTATTACTGCTTAAGCGTAGTTAGATCCATTCTAACTCGAAATAATGGAAATTTCCGACTTTCAGACATATCCACTGTTGCATCTTAATCATCTCCCCCCCCCCCCCCCCCAAAATCGCATAACAGCGAGAGACAATCGAACATACCTAAAACCAATTCCAGGTAAGGTAAAGCCATTTCACACAAGCTTCGAATGCTCGGCGGCGGCGGAGGTGGTTGTCACTCCGCGAGTGCTACAGAATAACAGATAGAGAGAGGAACTTGTGTAAGACCCAGAGAGGGAAGAGAGAGAGGGGTAAGGGTACGAGAGAGAGGCACTGATTCTTTGCCCTTGAGCAAAGGTAAAATAAAAAAATAAAAAGCGTCGAGGTTGGGGATGAAAAGAAAGAGGAATTCATTTCACCTAAAGTAACTCAAATTTTGTTTAGATCTGGACTGTCAAATCTTTTGGCACGAATATTAAAGAATCCCGGTGCATTCCACCTGGGCTGGATTGGCCCGGATTCTAATCGGACGGTCCTAATCTAAACTCAAAATTTGAGTTACTTCAGAGGATCCGGACTTGAGAATGAGGAGGGTTACTAGATTAAAGAGCTCATGTATTAAGTGATTATAATAGGAGATTTTACGAGATGCGAATATTTATTTATTCATTCCGATCGGACCAATTTCTTGTTTGATATTGCGTGTGTTGCGAGTTACGAGTTACGACTTGAATGCACCCTCGTACAAACCTCTCCGTTTGGTTGGTCGAAGCGGCTTCTAACGGGATCTAGACCGTTCGATCTGTTCGTTTTCTATTGACTTCTAAAAAAATTCTAACGGGAAGAAAAATTGGAACCGTGAAAATTAGTAAAAATTGTCGTAAAATTAAATAAAGTTGTAACAAAAGTAAAGTAAATAACAAGAGAAATAAAGAGAATACAAAATTTTATTCTCTTCTATTTGTGTGTATTTTCTCTGTCTACAAAACCTCTATTTATAAGCTACAAATTGTAGTCATTACAATAATAAATGAGAAAATAAATGTCACTATTAGGGATAGTGGGAAATGAATTGAGAATTAATATTAAGAGTTACAAAATAAACATCCACATAACTCATATTTGATTTATAACACTTCCCCTTGGAGGTTCATATTTCATTATATGCTATTAATATGATACTTCAGAATCAATATTAACATGATACTTCAAAATCATGTATACTACCTCATTAAAAATCTTACAAAGAAAAACTCATTAGGATAAAAACTCGGTTAAGAGAAAAAGAGTACAGTGCGTATAACATTTTCTTCTCATTTTGATATTATTGAATATTCTTCAATCGATGTAGACCTATTTTTTGTGAGTTGTTCAAAAATCTTTGTCGACAAAGATTTTGTGAATAGGTCTGCCAAATTGTCGATTTATCGGACTTAACAAACATTTATTACGCCCTCCTTTTGTAGATCATGTGTCGAAAAGAACTTTGGCGCAATATGTTTAGTTCGGTCTCCTTTGATATATTCTTCTTTGATTTGTGCAATGCATGTTGCATTATCTTCATGTAACGGAGTAGGATTTTCGTTGATGTTTTCAAGTCCGCATTCTTCTTGAATATTTTGAATCACTGACTGTAACCAAACGCATTCTTGACCCGCCTCGTATAAAGCAATCAATTCGGTATGATTTGATGATGTTATTGTTAGAGTTTGCTTTGTCGATCGCCATTAAATTGTAGCTCCACAATAAGTGAATATGTATCCCGTTTGGAATCGTACTTTATGTGGGTCCGACAAATATCTCACATCTGCATATCCAATTAAATTAGATTTTGTATCTTTTTTATAGTACAACCCCATATCTTTTAGTTCCGCAGAGATAGAGAAACACATGTTTAATTTCATTCCAATGTCTTCGTGTTGGTTTAGAACTATATATTGCTAACACATTTATAGAAAATGCGATACAGACATTATATTATTTGTAAGATATAATGCTCCAATTGCGCTTAAGTATGGTACTTCAGGACCAAATATTTTTTTATTATTTTCTTGCGGACGAAAATAATTATTTTTTGCATTTAACAATCGTACGACCATTGGTGTGCTCAAAAGATGAGCTTTATTCATATTAAATTTCTTTAGTACTTTTTCAATATAATTTGATTGATGAATAAATATTCCATTCGTCATGGAGTACTCCCGAAATTTTTGTTAATAGGAAAATTTAAAAAAAAATATCAACAATGGGAAAGCAGTTCTCAGAATTTCGATATATAAGAAAAACGTAATGGTCTATAACATCCAGAGGACATTATAGACCACAACATCCTGATTAATGAAATCAAATTACCGCTAATTAACAAAACAGTGTGAGAAAAAAAAAAGCCAGAATGTTATAGGTAGTAACGTCCAGAGTGAGGAGTGACTGAAATTTTTGTGCTGCCCAGACATTCTCAACAATAACATCCACATTTTTTTTTTTTTACACCATTCGCTAATTAGGATGAGGAGTGATTTCGATTACTCTGAATGTTATAGACCACGTTTTTTTAGATATCAAATTTTCGAAAACTGCTTCTCTATTGTCGATAATTTTTTTTTAATTTTCCTATTAATAAATATTTCGGCCACATTTAACACGGAGCGAGCGTGCCCACATGTCAGAGACCACTGTAAATAGCATAGTACAACCACAGAATGCTAATAAGAAAAAAAGGGGATGATTGTAGCATTTTTACTTGATTACGCTTTTCAGAAGAGGGTCATGAGATGAGACAATTAGAAACACTGCATGCAAACAATGATTTTGTCTAGGATTTTGGAAAATAATTATACTTCTTTACACGGACAGTCTGAGAGCAATGATTAAGATCTTTCATTGAGATCTCATTATTATGTGCAAAATCCTACAGAAGTTTGCCAACAAGTGTTTGTTAGAGAAAGCATGGAATCTCAGGAGCTAAAAAGTAAAATAATAATAATAATAATTGAAAGAGACATGAAGCAACAAGAATTAGGCGTTAATAGAGGTCAACAGTTTGGTCAATTACCAAATAAAAATGAAAAAGAATAAAAAAACACAGCAACACTTTAACACAATCAAGTTCCAAACAGAGACTAGTCATAACAGGCAATTTACATATAAACTGGTAAGCAAGCCAAAAGTACATTGCACGCCTAATAGCATACACGAGGAATGCACAACTAGTCAATAATGGGGGGCTTCCTAAAACTGGGGTTTGATTATTTATAATCAATTAATAAAAACTATTTGATCTTACCAAGTCCAATAGCATCAGAACCCTTCATGATCCTAAGCCTTCTACAAGAACCAGCGAACATCCTGCGTAGCAATTGTATCAACCAGGGTCAATATGACTTTTTGTTCTCATTTGTCCTTTCATTTTTCATTTTCCTAGGTTTCTTTTGTTTTATATGTGGTTATGTACATAATCAAAATTGAACAGCTTAATTTTTCAAACAACTTGATTTTTAGTTATTAACTTAAAAGTAAGGACTATAATACATACTCCCACGGGACATCACCAACAAGCATCAAGTCTCCGTCCTTATCTTCATAGGTCAACACAAATTCAGATCCGTTTAGAAGGTCAGTGGGCCCCACACGTGCGGATTCATTGGAGTCACACTTGGCTGAAATAACCGTGAAAGAGAAAACAAGTAAACTTCTAAGTATAATAGGTACTGAAATACATTGCCAAGAATACCCTTCTATTTGTCTTAATTTTTTTTTTTGAGGTGATCCTTTAACGAAGGGTTTTCGCCAACTCAAATGTCAACAAAAATAATTTTGATTAATGATTTTTGACCTTTAAAATGACAAAATGTGATCCGATGTGCTATACATATCATGCACTAGGTGCACAAAAAAAAATTGCATCAGTTTATATGATATCAAAAAAGAGTTCAACAAATCTAAAGATCAAAATATTTTCATTTTTCAAGCTCTCAACTCCCATAGAAACAAATTTGAATTCCCTTAATTATTGCCAGGTACATACTCGAGGCAATATAGGACACATTCAACAATTTGAACTTGCTGCCTACAAAAGAGTTGGTACGGTTTAAATACAGAGTAGTAAGGTAGTATTAAATCCCGCTTCTTTTTGAATGCATTACATCTAAATTGATGTTCACAGATCATCTCAAAAAACATTGATATTATTCAAGGTATAAAACACCATCTTACCACAAGATACAAAATAAAGAATGAGTTGGAATAAGAGTTATGTAAATGACCAGCAACGCTTTATTTATATTGAGCAATAATAGTAATAATTATGACAGTAGGATAAAGGAATTAATGAAACAAATATTGTCAAAAGGAATTAATGAACAAATATTGTCACAAACTTAAGCGAGAATCTATCAATTGAAACTTGGAAATGATGCAACACTTCTCTTTTCCAAATAAATAAAATAGTAAAAGACAAAATTAGATACATCTCACCTGAAGTGAAACCACTGAACATCTTCTCCAGTGCAGTAGAGAGATCCCTGTAATTCTTGTAGGTCTGGAGATCCACCTTTCGGAGATATGGAGCACCATCCATGCTCACCTTTACATAAAGGCACCTGCCTCCTTGTTTCGCCTTGGCAGCATCCTCTTTGTTCTTTGATGGATTTATTGCCATGGTGTTCTTTCTGTAGCTACGAATCGGAGGCCATCCAACAGCCTGTGTCCTGCAATTATGCGCATTACAATTAATTGGCCTGCATTAAGGGTTATTAAAATAAAACCATACTGAAGGTTTATGAATTATCTCAGGTTGCATGGCAGGTGTCCCTACTATTTGTTTGGTACAACTGTGATATATCAATAAATAGTCATGAAAACAAATAAGAACAACCACTTATTGGGACAATGGGTAGTATGATTAATTAAAAATGAAGTAATTGCTTTCAACAATTATGAAATAAGTTGCTTAGCTCCAAAATTGATTTAGCCAACAAACTCAAACTCTCATTTTATCACATGGATTGCTCGTCCAAGAAAGAGAAGAATCAATTTATTCCCCTAAGAAGGACTGCCTCACCAACTATTACAAAAGCTTTATAGATGCATAGTATGTAAGAAAATGAACCTTTTATCTAAAATAAAAGAAAATTTAACAAATACAGAATAAATTTTGGCTACTCGAATCATAACCTAAAAGGAAAATAGTATCCTCCATCAGATAGAACTGTTGAACATCACTAACACTGCAGAAGTAACTAATTGAAATAATAACAGGACAATTTTAAACTATTTACTTCAGAATGGCATGCTAACTTCAGCTGAGGATCTTCTTGTTTATTACAATTAGTTCCTAAAAGTAAATTTATTTTTAGTGAGAATATTAACTGTGAGGTTAATCGAAAATATTAGTCAGGTAATTTTTAACAAACTAACAATTCTTTAGCTTAAAAAAAGAAAGAAAATAGGAGATCAAACGTTTGAAGTCACTAAACTGAACCAAATCGAGCTAAAAGCAGCTCACCAAACGGAGCCAAATCGATTTAGAAGGTAAAGTATCTATTAAGCTCGCCCAGCAAAGTGATGAATAAAACCCATAAATAATAATAAGAAAAAAAATATAAAACCCACTGAAAGGCAGTCAACCTATGATCCAAGCATAAACAGATATTTAAAATAATTAGAAGAAATTTTAATTTATTTTTTTAGTTAAACTCCACGATTTTTCCAATAACGCCAACGAACCTCCAACTAACCATCATATACTTCACAGAACGTCTCCAGCAAAAAAAATAATAATAACACAAAAAATCTTGAGAAAAATTACTTAGCAGGTGGAGCAGCTCCAGCAGGTTTCTTCTCTTCCAGCTTGCCTTTGCTACAGTTCTCGTCTTTCCTTTGAGGCCCCAATTTATCCCCAGAAGCTCCACCATCCTTCTTTAGTTCAGAGAAGCCTCTCTTTCCCTTCGCCGAAGGAGGCAACAGCTCCAGAGTAAGTTGCTTCCTCTCGGGCGACACGGATCCGGGTAGGCCTAAGCGGAGCTGCGTTTCCCTCAGATCTGACGAGTAGGCTTCTGTTGAGAGGGCCCCACTTCCCCCCATGTAATCGTGCTCCAGCAGCGGTGGTGACATGAGCTAGAGGTGGTTGTATGGAACTTGCATTAACAGGTGCTTCGACTGGAATTTGTCTGGAGCAGAGAGATAGAGAGAGAGAGGAGGTGATAATGGAGAGCTGAGAGTGAAAGGACTAAAGGTGAGAGAGAGAGAGAGAGGTTTTGGCTTTTGGCCTTTGGGTTCGGTTGATTTTGGTTTTGGTGTTGTTTGATTAGGGAGAAGAGAAGGGAAGGCGTTGAACACTTTGAACTGTGTCGATTTTTCTCTCTCGTCCCCGTAAATTTGATACATTATCAGCCTATTCAGTTTCCAAAATAAATAAGCTGTCGCATGACCGATTTGTAAACAAATTACAAAAATATGCGTCTAGTCAGATAGTAATCACAGTATGCATCCAAATTCCAAGCCTGTGCAGCCACATTGAATCATTGATCAATGGTCGTTTGATGTTGTAGCGCTTGTGATTAGTATATTCCTGCATTTTTTTTCTCGCTAGATGTTGCTTCTGTGTTTTATTCTGAAAAAGAAAATACTTTAACTGGACGCAGCCAGTACAACAAAAAACAGAGAATTTACACTGAATTGAAAAAGGAGAGAAAAAAGTAGATAGAGTAAAATATCATACAATGAGACAAAATATGGTTTTGAGTTCAGAAATTGTGGATCAATTTCAATAATTAACATGTGGATTGCGACGGCTAAAGTGATATTGTGATTCTAACTTCTGCCTGAGTTGAGCCGTTGAGGTGGGAATAGGTGACTACCAACTAGGTAGCTTTTGAACACTTTTTGGATTGTTCATATCTTCAATTTCAATATTATTTGAATTTGATATTGTGTTTACATGATTACATCATATCTCTTCTTGCAGATCAGTGAAAACATTAACAGACTCGGAAGAAATTTCCTTCACCAATACCACAGCATGTTTTCATCAAAGAAAAAAAATAAGTTTCTTTACATTGAATATATTATTTGATAGGGTCATGTTCCACATACCCTTTAATTTACTCTTTACGACCATGAAAGATTTGGAATTCGGACCTCCTTAAGAGGTCAACCCGGAGTCAATACGAAAAACTCAAGCTCTGTTTAAACATGGCCCAATAAACGGCCTCATAAGGCTCAGTTTGAAAATGGCTTGAACCGCCTCCGCGCGGGATAACCGCCGATATGGTTTGCATAACTGTCCAAGTTCCCCATAACCGTTCGAATTTTTTGCTAAGAGAGATATCGCAGACTATATAAGGCATGAAATCCCATTAAACAGGGATCAAATCTTTTGCTAAGAGAGATATCGCATAGGTTAAAGTCTGAATATCTCCAAATCTCCCCGAGTTCCCAACTCGGTCCACACTTCGGCCTGTTATTCTTTGACAGTACGAATTCAGTCCAATCCACTTCTCATACGGCCTATTCTCTTCAAGATAGAATGTATCATTATTATTTTGCTGATATAGTTGATTTTGCAAAGCTTTGATGATAACAGTTTGAGAAGATACAAATCGGGCAGAGGTGCAGTAATATCAAAGAACATGACTTGGGTGGTTAGGTTTGTACATTTATTTATAGATGATACTGTGATATATGTTTTGTTTAATAAATAGTTTTTCTCTTTTTTACCAGGGCCGGTTGGGTTTCAAGACTTCTTAGCCATGACATGACATGTCATGCTCAATTATAATCGTATGATCAACTTCTCTATTTTTATATATCTTGATCATAAGGTTCATTTATTCTTGCTTATATTTATCATTTAAAAAATGTATTGGTTGTAGCTAAGATGTTATATCATTTTTTTTTAAATAACACAACTTTTTTGTATTGTATGTAAAAATTCTTAACGTAACTAATTATGTTGTTCTTCCCCAAACATAATATAGATATTAAAAAAAGTATATTTATATTTAAATTTGTCGTATGCAACTTTTTTTTATGTAAATTGTCTTTTTTTTTACTCATCCTTTCTTATAAAAAAAATTCAGGATCAAATTAAAAAAAACCTAAAAAAAATTGCTGGAGGTAGACCTTGTCGTTTCTTCCGATCATATTATAATTCTCCAGGCACATATTAATTTTACAAAAATAATAGCCGTTGTATCCATACTAGAAAACTTAAAGCAGCTGCAAAAGAGTCTGTTATCCTTTATGACGCACCAATTAGTCATTTATAGATCAAATTGGTTTTATTCTATTAAACTGTTTAAGATCAATTTGGTGCTTATAAAATTTAAAGCCTAACTTTATTCATATTTTAAAGACAAAGGATCAACTTGATTTTTCGAGTGACTCGCACCTGACTAGCTCGCTCGTTACTGGACCGAGCTATTAACGAGCCAGCTCGCCACTAGCTCGGTCCAGAATTAACGAGTTCAAACTGGGGCCTAGCTTGCTCGCCAGCTCGGCTAGGCATCAATTTGTGATTTTGTATGAATTTGTGTGCATTTTATACTGTCTAGCTTGGTCGAGCTCAGTTCAGCTCGATCCAAAAAAATTGTAGAATTTTTTTTTCTTAAAACAAGATCCAGCCAAACCCAGCGAGCCAGCTCGTCAGCTCACAAGCTAGTTCGGGGTAGCTTGTCACGATTTCAAGCTGAGATTTTACCTCGGATGCCCTAGATCCAGCTCGCTCGGTCTAAAATTAACAAACTGAACTAGAGCCTAGCAGGGGCGGAACTAGAAAATCATGATAGGGGGTGCTAACATTTAAAATGCACAATATGTTGCTAGTGGGAATTGAACTCATGCTCTCCACAACTACAAAATAAGCTCTAACCACTAGACTACAAGTAGACATGTGATATTTTATAAGGGAGCTAGACTATATACAAAATTCTAAAATAATAAAATTCAATTACATATTCAATATATATAATTAAAATTTTAAAATCATAGGGTGGCTTAGCACCCGTACGGGTGAATGTAGATCCGCCCCTGGAGCCTAGGTCAGACCAAGCCACCTTGTAGAATAATATTCAAAACGAGCACAAGTCTCTTTCTCTTAATACAACATAGATGTACGGTTCTAAAAACGAGCTCTGATCCCCTAAAGTAACTCAAAAGTTGAGTTTGAATTTGGACCGTCCGGTCAGAATCCGCGAAATATTAAAGTGCCCCGTGAATATTACCTTGAGTCGGATTGGCTCGGATTCTGATCGGCCCGTGAGGATTCAAACGCAAACTTTGAGATACTTTAGGGGACCTGACCCTCCAAAAACAATAATAAGATTCTGTTACAAAAATTGCAATTGTATGTCCGGTTTGCAGATCTTCTGTTATCATAATAGTGTGTCTTTGGTATCGCTACCGCCACAGCCATGCACACGGCTTGCATTCTCTCTCGTATTTAATTGTTGGCACAGGCGTAGGCGTACATAAAATCATACAACAATTTTGGAAAATTCCTTTTGCGCCATGCATGTATTTGTTTTATTCGAAAAGGCCAAAAATTCCGATAATAATTATGTTCAATATTGGAGCATAAAAGGTTCACTTTAGTTCATATAAAAAAAACAAAAGGGGGAGATACGCCTAGTCGCCTACTCTACCGCAATAGATTTCATGAAAAAAACGACCATGAAAACTTATATTTCTTTATTTAATATTCTCTCTATTCGGTATGATATTTTTCTTTGTTTTTCTATGCGCATGCAGTTTACTCCGTTCGACATATTAATTGGTATGCATGAAAATGAATTTGTTTAATAATTTGATAAATAATTCTTATGTCAGTTTAAAGGGCCTTGAACAACACGATGTATTTGTTTCTTTCAAGAAAAAAAACGATGAATTTGTTGTTGTCACTCCGGACAAATAAATAATTTAGTTATTACATTTTATATAATTTATGTATATTTGATAATTGAGTGATGCTACGGTGCTTTGGGAAGTAAAAAGGGTGTTTTACTTCCTGGTCATATCTCTATTTTCAAAATTCAAATAGTCGATCCGAACTTTTCAACATAATATTTCTATAGATATGTGCTTGGAGACCAAATTTTACATTTTTTGGAAATTTTTTACTATTTGTTTAGAATTTTTGAAAATCAGTGTTTTTTGAATTTTTTTTATTTTTTATTTAATAAAAAGCTGTGATTTTAAACAAATAGTAAAAAAATTTCAAAAAATGTAAAGTTTGATCTCCAAACAAATATTAATAGAAAGATTATGTTGAGAAATTCAGATCGACTATTTGAATTTTGAAAATGGAGATATGAACAGAAAGTAAAATACCATCTTTACTTCCCAACCACCGTAGCATCACTCTTGATAAGATTAAACTTAAATTCCTGAATGACTCAAATTATTCAGTACGCATCAAAACATATATAAACTTTCATCATCATACATATAGTGAGTCTATGCATGGTCTATACATAGTACGGATTGGTCTGTAATATATATTAATATTTTTATTTTCAAAATTCAGTAGTCGATCTGAACTGTTCAACATGATCTCCGACTCTCCGTATGAAAATGTACTTGTTGACTAAAATTTTCATTTTATATATATGGGCTATGGTGCATTGCAATGCATAGGCACCCTTGTGCATTGGACCATAAATCACCGATTCAAAGTCCAAATGACCGATCCAAACCGTTCATCTTGTTCTCCATATTAATATGTACTTGGAGACCAAATTTTACATTTTTTGGAATTTTTTTACTATTTATTAAGCCACTTTGAAAGTTTCTGATCCAACGGTGAACAGTTAAAAACAATAAAATTTTCTGGACCACCAGATCAGAAACTTTCAAAGTGGCTTAATAAATAGTAAATAGTAAATAGTTAAAAACAGTAAAGTTTCTGATCCAACGGTGGCAAGGAAGAGAGGCTCGGTTTCGGGCAAAAAGGAAAGAGGGAGAAGGGGAAGAGATAGAGGGAAAGAGAGTAGAGGGGAAGAGGAAGAGAAGGGTTTAGGAGTTAAAACGAAATAGGAGTTAACGGTTATGAGACGTGATTCGCGCGGGATTTCAAACGTCTCTTCTTAACGGGTTCGCATCTCCCGGACTTCCCTTTATTACGGACCGTATCAGCCAATACGGTCCGTATTAAATCCGTTATGCTTACCCAATAATAGCTAAGTTTTAACTCCTTTGAGCACGGGCCGTATCAGCCAATACGGACCGTATTCACCTCTTGTTTCCTTCTTTCTTACTCTATTGCCCTCGTATCTATTGGTAAGTTCTGTATCAGCTAATACAGGTCGTACCAAAGAGTATTTTTCCGTCTTCCGGGATGTTTTTAACCAAGCCTTTCCTCTAGTATGCTTACCTGATCATAGGAAAAAGGTGGGTATGAGTTGTTTCTTTGTTTAGGTCCTAATCAAATTGAAAGATAAATAATTATATAGAAATGTAAAAGTGGCCCTGGGTTGCCTCCCAAGAAGCGCTTGTTTAAAGTCGTTAGCTTGACTTGGTGTTTTGTCAGTTTCTTCCGGATATCCTCCCGTCAATGCAAGGGGGTTGCTTGTCGGGTGGCTTGCCTTCAGCGTCATCTGTGGTCTCGTCATCATTGTCCTCTGCGAAGAAGTCAGTTGGTGTTTGAGGTCCGGGGTCGAATGCCAGACTCACACCGAGCACTACTCCGACCTCGTCCAGTCTTTGAGAAATTGCATCGAGTTCTTCACGTAGGTTTTTGATTAATGCAAGGGCTAAGAGAGAATAATTCCTGTTGCTCGCGATATTAGGGCTCTTGTTCAGATCATCGGTTTGTGCTGTCACGGAGGTTGGATGGATCTGACCGTCATCTTGTACAATAAACAATCTCTTCATTTATGATTCGTGCATCATTTCTTTGATGTCTTCAAACTCATCCATTCGCAATTCATCATTGCCATACTCGTCCGTTGTTTCCAAATTGTAGACAAGATTTATGTCAGGTGGGACTTTGGTTTCATTCATGTTGAAGATCATCTTGTTCTCGCCAATATTAAGTGAAATCTTCCCATTCCTAACGTCGATCATTGCCCCACATGTGGCGAGAAATGGCCTCCCAAGGATGATCGGAATCTGCTCATCTTCTTCCATATCAACTACCACAAAATCTGCTGGTATCCAGAATTTACCAACTTTGATTGGGATATCAAGCAACATCCCTTCAGGATATCGAATTGATCGGTCAGCTAGTTGCAATGAGATCCGTGTTGGTGATAGGTCTCCACATTCCAATTTATCAAATACTACCTTAGGCATCAAACTCACACTTGCCCCTAGATCACATAAAGCTCTCTTAAAATCGGTTGTGCCAATAGTGCATGGTATCGAGAAGCTTCCCGGATCTTTTAACTTTGTTGGTAATTTGCTTTGCACGAGCGCACTGCACTCCAGATTGAGGGGAATTGTTGAGAGTTCTTAGAGTTTACTGCGGTTGGAAAGAATCTCCTTCAGAAATTTAGCATATGAAGGTATGCTGGCAATTGCTTCAGTGAAGGGGATTGTGACTTGTAATTGCTTGAGTGTCTCCATGAATCTCGCGAATTGCGGCTCCATCTTGTGCTTGGCGGGCCTTGGAGGGAATGGCAGAGGTGGCTTGTAGGGTGGTGGTGCAATATATTCAGGTTCGGGTTGTCGTTCGTCTCCACCTACGGTGTCATTCTGTTCCTTGATAGGGTCTGTCTGCAGTTCAAATACGGGCGGCTCCGGTGGTTGCGGCTCGTACTCTTCGGAATGCGATGGCTCTGCATGCATCTCATTGGTAGTTTGATCGGGCATATGAGGTCCCTTGTAAGCTGTACCGCTCCTTAATGTTATGCATTTGCAAGTCTCTCTCGGGTTTTCTTCCGGTTGGCCCGGAAATTTGCCTTTTCCGCGTGTAATACTCGAGAGTTCTTTTGCCATCTTAGAGACATTGTCTTCTAAGTCTTTGTTGCGGTTTGTTAAGGATTCGATCTTTTGCGCGATTTTGGTGTTAGCCTTGTCTTGCTTCTCTAGGAATCTCTCCATTAAGGATATGATATCAGGTTGCGGTGGTTGATTGTATTGCCTTGGTTGATAGTTCTGTTGAGGATTGTTGTATCTTGGTTGATAATTGGGCTGTGGTTGATAATTCTGTTGAGGTGCAGCAGGCTTTTGATTGTTTGCGTATGAGAGATTTGGGTGGTTTCGGTTGTTCGGATGTTATGTGTTGTAAGCGGGCTGAGGTCGAAAGCTATTGTCGATTGCGTTTGCTTGCTCCATTTCTTCCTCAGTTTGCGTCACATTCATACATTCGGTCATCTCATGCGCTCCTCCACAATAGCCACATGCTGTTGCAGAGTTGACTGCTGCTACCGTTCGCTGCTTGGTTTGCTTGTTGAGTGCCATTTGCAAAGCATCGATCTTTGCGCTTAGCATGGATATATCATCTACTCGGTGCATGCCAGGTGTTGGAGTTGGCTTCTTTCGCTCAGGGATCCAGTAGTGTTGGTTGATTGCAATCTCTTCAATTAGGTTGTAAGTCTCGTCAGGTTCCTTGTTCATGATTGCTCCTCCAGCGGAAGCATCAATAGACAACCTATCGGTAGGGTTTAGACCATTATAAAAAGTTTGGACAATCAGCCATCTTTCTAGACCGTGGTGTGGACAACACATTAACATATCCTTATATCTATCACATGCCTCACACAATGTTTCACCATCCCTTTGTTCAAAATTAGTAATTGCATTTCTAAACCTTGAAGTTTTGGATGGTGGAAAATATTTTGCAATAAACACATTAAACAATTGGTTCCAAGTTTCAATGGAATTGGCCGATAAGGAAAACAACCATGCTCTTGCTTTATCTTTTAATGAGAATTGAAATAGCCTTAGCCTAATTGCTTCATCGGTAACTCCGTTGATCTTTATCGTCTCGCATATCCCTAGGAAAATTGACAAATGAAGATGCGGATCTTCATGTGGAAATCCTCCAAATTGCTGTTGCGAAACCATATTTATGAGAGCAGATTTGATCTCAAAATTACGGTTCGTGATAGTTGGCGGGTTTATACTAGAATTAGGATCATTCGAGCGCGGTACGCAATAGTCTCGTAGAAGTTTGGGTCTTGCTGTATCGTGAACTTCATTACCACCATTGTTCTGTCTTCCATTGTTAATCGGTTCGTTCGGTGGAATATTCATGTTGATCGAATCTGAGTCTTCTTCGCTTTCAGAATTACTTGATGAAGAACTATGATTGGTTCTTGTCGGTGATGTGGAAGCGAATTGTCCTCTCCTACTAGCAATCCTCTCGGATCTTCGTACGGATGATTCGGCCAGCGTGCGGTGTCCTAGAAAGAAAAGAAAATTTGAAAATCAAACTAAAAACTGGAAAAAAGAAAATAAAAATAAAAACGAAATTGAAAATAAAAGAAAAAAATAAAAATGCAGAAAATAAAAAGAAATCTAGGCGTTTCTAATTAATTGGATTCAATGGTCAGAGCAAGGACGTCTCGCGAGGCCTTGCACAATGAACCGTTACTCCCCGACAACGGCGCCAAAAAGCTTGATCACTCAAAAGAGAGCAATGTTTCTTTTAATATTTATAAACTCAGAAATGCTATCGGTTCGGACTGCAAGCGCACAATCCTATCGAGTAGTATATTCGAGGTCGATCCACAGGGAATATTGGTTCAATGCTTTGAGCGATCGAATCACAATCTTTCGAAAGGCTAGACGAAATCTGAAAACTGAGAGATGTTGTTTTGATCAATGTAAATTAGGAAGCAATTAAAAGTAATTAAAATAAAGATAGAGATGAGAATTCCTAGGGTTTCGGCACACCATTGCCACTCAATCCGTCTTGACAATATATTCCTGTTGCGTCTGATTTCCTGTTGTTGTTTAATGAAAGACACCACATAGGTCACTGCGATTTATGTTACGCAAGAATGACAGATCTTTCACCGAGATTCTACATAGGACTGCGATTTACCTTACGCAAATGTCTGATCTCTCAAATACCCCAAATTACTACACAGATCACTGCGATTTACTTTACGCAAGTGATGGAATTTGGTACGCGTTTTGTTGGTCTGGTTTATGGTTTCCCCGCTAAGGTTTTCTTCATATAAACCTAATAAATCTCAACGAGGCTAATTCATACAAATAGTTTCTCTTGCCATTAAAGCACTGTCACTACCCTAACGGACTCAAACTAGATCATTGAAATTAGATGAAGAGATAGTAAATCACAAAAGCATTTTGTTTCAACAACAAGAAATCATAATCAACAGAAATATATATATCAGAACATCA
This sequence comes from Carex myosuroides, assembly GCA_028015225.1. NCBI lineage: Eukaryota > Viridiplantae > Streptophyta > Magnoliopsida > Poales > Cyperaceae > Carex > Carex myosuroides. Next base: position 16,215,710 of record CM051466.1, read on the forward strand.
AGAGTAACAAGGTTTACTGCCTAGCCCTAAGAAAAGGGACTTAGCCGCGGAACGGCATGTTTACAAGCACTCCTCTCTTCTCACTTTAATCAAATCTAACCCTAATTACAAAGATAACTAATCCTTCTGCCCAGGGGCCTTATATAGGAGTGTAGGGACGTGTAGAGGTTGAGTAGGGGCTAAGAAACTGATCTGGAAACAGCTATCGGCAATTATTCCCCAAGAGACGCCTTCGGATACGGACCGTATTGGGTGATACGGTCCGTATTAGGACCTTGACGGTTAGGGTTTAATGCTTTCAGCGCTATCTTCTGGTCAATGCTAGGCCTGGTCCATATTAGACAATACGAGCCGTAACAGGGACTTAGTCGATGAGCGTTGCTGATCCGATTGACCTGATTCTAGCTCCATTTGGTGTAAAATAGTCCCAAAACCTGTTTTCTGCAATAAAACATAAATAAGGGTGACAGTAGCCTTTTTCTCTAATTAATTAAACATAAGTGTGAGAAAATATGCAAAACCTAAGCCAAAACCCTACGTAAATCATCATTATTTTGACTCTGATCAGATCGGTCATTTGGACTTTGAATCGGTGATTTATGGTCCAATGCACAAGGGTGCCTATGCATTGCAATGCACCATAGCCCATCTCATATATATATATATATATATATATATCTATATATCTATATATATATAGAGGAGGGATACACTTACAACAAATTTGAGTTACAACAAAGTTACAACATTCATTTTTTTTATTTTCAAAGTCCAAATCGTCGATCCAAACCGTTCAACATGATCTCCACAATAAAATGTGCTTGCGGATCAAATTTTACATTTTTTTGAATTGTTTTACTATTTATTAAGTAGTTTACAAAAAATAGCCATACTTAGACCATTGAATTTTGTACCCATCTTAATAAATAGTAAAAAAATTCAAAAAAATATAAAATTTGATCTGCAAGTACATTTTATTTAGATAATCATGTTGAACGGTTTGGATCGACGATTTGGACTTTGAAAATGAAAAAAATGAATGTTGTAACTCAAATTTGTTGTAAGTGTATCCCTCCTCATATATATATATCTATATAGATATATAGATATATATCTATATAGATATATATCTATATAGATATATATATATATATATATATATATATATATCTATATATATATATCTATATATATATATATATATATATATATATATAGATGGGCTATTGTACTTCGCGAAGTAAACATGCGGTTTCCTTCGGGCCATATTTTTCATTTTGAAAATCCAAACAACCGATCCGAACCGTTCAACATGTTCTAAATATTGAAATGTGCTTGGAGACTAAATTTTACATTTTTTGGAATTTTTTTACTATTTATTAAGCCACTTTGAAAATCGTTGATCCAATGGTCCAGAAAATTTTACTGTTTTTTACTGTTCACAGTGGATCAGTGATTTTCAAAGTGGCTTAATAAATATTAAAAGTTCCAAAAAATGTAAAATTTAGTCTCCAAGCACATTTCAATATTTAGAACATGTTGAACGGTTCGGATCGGTTGTTTGAATTTTTAAAATAAAAAATATGGTCCGAAGTAAACCGCCTGTTTACTTCGCGAAGTACAATAGCCCATCTCTCTCTCTATATATATATATATATATATATATATATATATATATATATATATATATATATAGTTCGCAAATACATTTTCATTTGAAAATCATGTTAAATAATTTAGATTGACTAATTTTTAAACTTCAAAAACAAATATATCGACGCATAGCGCGGACCAATTCGCGCTATACACAGTCACATAGCCTCACACTACATGTACATGATATATATGTTACAAAAAGAATTGTGTTTTAATTTTATTTTAAATTTTAAAACTTGCTGTCAATACCGTCAAAATTGTATAATTATTGCACGATAATTTTATTATAATTTAATACAATTTAATCCCATATTCTATATGAAATTCTGTATTGTATAAATTTCCTAATATATACGATCATCAGTGGTCCTCTTTTAATAATGTTTTATTGCCTGAGCACTTGATCTGGAAAGTGTTCCTCCAACAAGAGACATTCTTAAGCTTTAATCCAGGTTTATGTTGGGTGTAAACTGTAAAGTAGCTTTCCATCATTCCATGACACCTAAAGCCCTTATTTAATCCCTTTTAATCGTGTCTTAATGCAAACTGCTCGTGACTTTTGGGTTAATTAACATCTTCTTGTTAACACTTGGGATATAATAATATTTTTTTCTCAACTAGGGGTGATTAGCTTGCAGGACGCCGTTGTGGGGGCCCTTCCGCACTGAATTTATTATTTCTCTCTCTAACAACTTGAGAATTTATTTAATAATTGATAAGATTTCAAATGTCTCTAATTTTGGAGTTTGAATTTGGGTCCGATGTCCATCGGACTCAAAGTGAGTTCGATGGGTTTGATGACCGTCCGATCTACTTTAAGATTCGTGCCCGCAACTTTCGTATATGCTTTAAAATTCATGCGCATGAATCTTAAAGCAGATCGAATGGTTCCGAAACCCATCGGATCCAAATTTGAGTCCGATGGGCATCAGACCCAAGCTGCTCTCCTAATTTTGTGCCTTCATTATGTGATTATGTCTATATTTTTAAATGTTAATAAATTAAAACATAAAACTTAAATATTAAAATAAAACCGTTAGATTGATCTATATCATTTCTTTGTGCACATATAAAAAATTATGACATTTTCGACTTTGTTTTGATCAGTATCAAGAGTTTGTAAAAATACATTAATATGGATAAATTCTCGACGTTGATTTTTCAACTTATTGATTCATATGAAAACAAAACCAAAATGTGATAACTTTTTTACGTGTAGAGAAATAATATAGATCAAATCTAACGGTTTTATTTTGACATATAGATTTTAAAAATCTTGTTATTAGAAATTAAAAAATTGAGACATGATGGTGGCACTTCATTTAAACCCTCCACTTAATAATTTCATATTAGTATATATCTTGTGCTGTTAAATTGTTAGTTCAAATAATCGTGAATACTAAATAAACACACTTTAGTTCTTCAACCAAATCAAACCCAGAAGTAACAAATTAAATTCAAATGCTTGAAATATTATTTTGCCCGATCTAAAGATTTATTTGTTGCAAATTGACGTAAGTGTTACAGAGAAAGATCAAAACAAAGGCAAACAGATCTTTGTAAGACATTAACGCATTAACAGTTAAAAACAAATATTGAGAGTTATCAACCAACTCATCACAAAACTTGTCAAATTTATTTATTAAATATAAATTAAATTTAGACATGTAACTCATAAAAATTAGAGAAGGGTTCAAATGTCTCTATTTTTAGAACTACAATAATTTAAAATTTAAAACTTAAATGTTAAAATAAAACCACTAGATATGCCGAAAATTTTTTAGTTACCACCCCTTAAATCAAAATTAATTAACCACCACTCAAACCAACAAAATTAAATTCCTACCACCCACGTGCCCTCAGTTCGCATACCAAATTGGGCTAGTGCGTACACTAGGGAAGGGCACCAATTTGGTGCGCATACTGAAGAGGCGCACTCTTTGGTGCGCGTATTGGGGAGGCGCACCAAGGGATTGGGAGTATAAACTGGGTTGCGCACCAATTTCAGTGCTCAAACAGGACATCGCGCACCTTCTTGCAGTATAAACTGCGGCGACTGCTGAGGTAGCATTTGAGGAAGTTGGTCTTACAGTGGTACGTGTATTTTTATAATAACTTTTAATATCATGTACATTGTGAAACCTAATTATCCATTTATTTCAGGGAGATATACCGCGGGGACATGATGAGGAGCCCACGCCACCGCCACCCTTTGAGTTTGACTTGGGCGGTTCTCAGTACGGTGCATACACTCATGATTACTCCTCTCCTACATTTTACACACATAAGGAGCCACTCCCACAGTACAGTGCAGCAGTGATCCAGCAGGATATCCCATATCGACTTGTGTACACTTCAGATGATACACATGAGGTTATTTTTGGTCCTGGGACAGATCAGAGCCCATATGATGAGACACTTTTTGGGGAGATCCCAGAGGAGGCCCCACCACAGCCATCACGGGAGTATACGCCGCTGGCGCAATTGGAGCGGATGGAGGAGGGGTGGGATAAGAGATTGAGGAAAAAGAAGGTGCCATACACACCACCAAGCAAATAGTTGGAGATTTTTTTACTTGTTATTTCATTAATTGTTATGTTTTTCGGACTGTTATTTAGTTCTTATGTTGTGACAGACTTTTATTACGTATGTTCGACTTTTATGATATTATTTGGATATTAGAGACTTATATTTTGATATTATGTTTTTATTCTACTTTTAGCGTATGTTCTCCTTTTATTATCTATCTTATCATTCCAATATAATACGCCGGACATATGAAAATACGTATAATATATGACTATATTGTAATTTTATCAAAATTTAGAACAAAATAATATTGAGCATTAAAATTAAAAAATGAATTCCAAAACAGAACAAAAAAAAAGGTTTGGTGTGCCTCGCTAGTACGCGCACCAAATTGGTGCCCTACCCTAGTGTGTGCACCAGTCCAATTTGGTGTGTAGACTGAGGGTGCGTGGGTGGTAGGAATTTAATTTTGTTGGTTTGAGTGGTGTTTAATTAATTTTAATTTAGGGGAGTGGTAACTAAATTTTTTTTGGCTGGATATGATCTATCATTTTTTTCTGTGCACAAGTAAAAATCATAAGATTTTGATTTTATTTTAATTAGTCAAGAGCTTGTAAAAATATTCTAATGTGGTTAAATAGACATTATTGTTTCAACATGTCGATTCATATAAATCAAAAGAAAAATAATATTGTTTTATGTATATGTAGAAATAATAATATATATCATGCACAATCTGTGGATAATTTGACATTATTGTGATGCACAATCTGTGGATGCTTGAATTCCAATATCATTTCCGATTTATTATCAACTTAAATCCGACATTTTTATTAATATCCAAAGTTAATTAGAAATTAATATTTATGTCCAGAATTACTGACTTCCGTCAAAAAATGCTCAAACCGGCCATAAAATGGCCAGTTTACTTTGTTTTTTTTTTAAAGAGACTATGAAGAGCAAGATAATAAAATCTAACGCTGAAAATTTGAATTTTTTTTGTTTAAATTATTTGTTAAATTACTTCTTTTGATATATAATTATCATATTTATACTAAAATAAGCTAAATTACTTGAAATTACGCTGAATAACAACAAATTACGTTAAATTACGCTAAATTACATATGAATATGGACGATATCTTCACTGAAAAGGCGAAAAACGACGACGAAACTTCAAACGGCGCTCGAGTGTCCGATTTCAGTAAATGACCACTTTTCGGAAAGCTTGAGAAAAGACGCATGTGTCCGTGTCCTTTATGCTGGATTTTAAAATTTAGAATTACCAAAAAACTAAGGGAAGAGCCTCAAAACTTCAGTTGAAGTTTCCGATTAAGATTTTTATTTCTATTAGTCAATCTAAGTAGCTCAGTAAATTAGTTCCATAATGAACTTGTAGAATACCAATTTTTACTATTTTCGGAATTTTTTTACTATTTTTTATGATTCATGAAATATGGTACAAAATTCTTAAGCTTCTTTGGACAGGCTTTAGTTTCTTTGGATAGGCTTTAGTTTTTTTAGCTTCTTTGGACAGGCTTTAGTTTTTTTAGCTGTTTAAGCTGGCCGAACAGCTGTGCCTTAGACAGGCTTAGAGCACTTTTCTTAATCTTTCTTAGAGCAAATTCTTAAGCTGATAAAAACTCAAACTTACATCACAGTGCCTCCTTATAGCTCATCCTTAACACATTTATACACTCTAAGCTTCACTGCTCTAAGCCTTTGTCGGCCGAACAACTCCTCCTTACTTAAATTTTTAAGCCTCGTTACCAAACATGACCTAAATGTCAAGTCCACTTTTTTATAATTATTTTTTATTATCACTATCAATCTACATAATAAAAGAAATTAATTTTAAATCAGATTAAAAGAAACCAGTACAATAATAGTAACTTGTGTGGTTTCGATCAAATTATTCTAAAGATAAAAATGAGATCATTTAAGAAATAAATAGAGAGACATGTTTGAAATTCAAATAGAAAATCTCTTGTGAATATTAGACATTTGAATAATTTGATGAGGGTTCAAATGTCTTCATTTTTTCTGCCTTCTATAGGGTTCTACTTTTTAATTTTTTAATAACAGAATTTGTAAAACTTATATGTCAAAATAAAACCGTTAGATGTGATCTACATTGTTTTCTCTATATGCACATAATTTTTTTTTTCACTTTTCGATTTTATTTTTATATGAATAAATAAATTGAAATATCAATGTTCATAACTTATTCATATCAATATATTTTTGTAAGTTCTTGATACCGATAAAAATAAAGTCGAAATATCATAATATTTTATATGTGCATAGTGAAAATGAATATAGATCAAATCTAATTGTTTTATTTTGATATTGTTGAGTATTTTAGATATAGGAATTTCGTACTCTTTTTGCCTTTAATATTTATAAACCTTCGTACTCAATAAATAGGTTAGTTGCAAGCGCACAACCTATCGATCGTAGTATTTAGGTGTCAATCTGCAGGGAGATAGGGAAATACCAATTTTTAATAAAGAAAACTACTTCTAAAATTAAACAATAAAAGTAAAAAAAGGGGGGTTTTGTTCTAAAATCCTAAGGTTGGGTTCAATACCCGAAAGAGAGGAGTTTCAAACAATAAATGTAAATAAAATAAAGAGAAGAAAGATTGGTTTGTTTGCAAGTTTGAGGAGATCTAGGGGTATTCGGTCTACAATTCCTTGCTAATTCTATTTATTCGGTTTGTTTGGATTCATGTTTGATTTGATGAGGTTTCTAACCTATGTTAGCCTTTGGAACAAATATTAATACAAATACTTCGGGTAGATGGATTAATGTGCCTCGAATTCTAGGGCTGTCACTAACCTAGAGGGATATTTAATCTCATGCTTCAAAGCAATATATCGATATTTGTTCTAAGGTGTCCTAATTAGGATTTGCCTTCGCCTTTCGGTCCTTCACCAAAATCCTAACCTTAATTCCTATAGTTCCGGATTGGATATCAAAGTACGGTCGCTTCTAACCCAATCCTAAGGTGTGTCTTTATGGTTTCAATTAGTAGTCTCCTACTTGACCAATGCCGGAATTTAATAAATTTAAAGCGGAAAAACACGATCAACGCGATTTCAAAACTACTTCAATTCAATAAACCCTAACCAGGTGAACTCAAAGGAATAAGTACTAATGAAATTCATAAAGAATAAATCACAGAAATTAACATTCAAATCCGATAACACAATCATAATAAAAACAAATATCCGAATAATCTAGAATTAAACAAGTTCATGCATTGACCTAAACCCCTAGAAAGAGAACTACTCTCTCATGGAGAAGCAAGCATCCACAAGAAAATACAAGATAAACATGGTAAAAACTGAGAAAATACGTAAGAGAAAAGAATACAACCAATCTCCTAGTTCCTGCCCAAGTTCTTCCCTTGTCGCTCAAGCAAAACCTCGACTTCTTCCTTCTCTTCCTTCGCAACTTTGATCACCGCCGAAAAGTGGAGTAGAATCACTTCAATTGAACAATGGTGAGCAGTCATCATTTTTTATGTGGTCTCTTTAGCCTTATATAATATTTTCTGAACTTGGAGATCAAGTCGTCTTATTTTCGGCGCCCACTAAGTTAGTCATTTTCTGAACTTGGGGATCAAGTTGTTATATTTTCAGCACCATTAAGCCTACTAACTTCTATATTTCTAATTCTGTGATTAATAACTTGGAGACCAAGTTATTCTACTTTTGGCGCCTACTAAACCGACTAACTTTCCATATTTAGCAGTTTTTCAGGCTGATGCGGCCATTGATGCGGCTGTATAGAATTATACATTCCGAATTTGGATATTTTTCCTTCATAAAAGTTGTAGATCTCTTTGTCCTGGTTCCGTCAAGCTTTGAATCACCCAAATCGGAGTTCGTATGACCAAGATATGGCCAAAATACGAACTGTGTGTCGGCTGAGTGCGGGTGGTGCGGCCCGAGTGCGTCCGCACTGCGCTCGGATTTCCTGTTTTCTGTGTCTGATGGCTGAGTGCGTCCGCACTCTGGGTCAGTGCGTCCGCACTGGGCTCGGTTTCTCCTGTTTTGCTCCAAACTTCAAACGGGCATAACTCATGATCCGTAACTCCGTTTTCAGTGTTCTACCACTTTTCAGAAAGCTTGCGAGAAGATCTACAATTTGCTCCATTTCCTGTAACTTAAATAAATTTTGGCAGTAACTTGATTCTTGGATATATTTCATTCTATTCTCTACTAAAATACAAGATATTTGGTGTTATTATGTGATAAAAATCAGACTGAACTTGTATATAATTTAGACCTATTAGATATTTAAATTTTAAATTTTAAGTTATCAATATTTAAAAAATATTCACCCTGCAGTCATATTTTTATAGAGCTGTTTGAATTCAATAGTTTTAGAAAAATAAAATAATTTGTTATCACATCAATGAATCATGAATTCATGATCATGGCTGCAGCCTCAAATGACCCGTTTAGCCGATTTGCTTGACCGTAGTCCGTAGAGGTCAGAAATGAAACGGCCCGTAGTCAAACATTGCGACTGCAAATGATAAGGACTAGGTATAGTTCTATAAAAAATTTCATGAATCAAGCATATTGTCCGGTCATTGTTTTAAAAATCAATCAGGGATTAGAGTGGAGGGGGTGGCACGAGATGCACACGCCCGGGATGTGGGGTCGATACACGAATGGTTGGTTGTTCACGCTTTGATGTGGATCGCTGGTCAGTAGTCACTCTCGATAGTGGGGTCATGTCTGTTCCCCACCTTCCCTGCAAAGGGACCCACTACACATATCACCTTTATTTAAAATAATATTTAATTTATTATACAAAACCTATCAAAAGCGTCGATATGTCCGAGTGGTTAAGGAGACAGACTCGAAATCTGTTGGGCTTGCCTGCGCAGGTTCGAATCCTGCTGTCGACGATTTATATTTTCTTTTTCTCATTTCTACCAATTGGATCACCCCTATCATGATTTCGATGTATACCACAATCCACAAAGAAAGTTTTTTAACATAGGGATGAATGGCTCTGTAGTGCCACAAAAATCCATTGTTTTAAATATCTCAACTGCTCCTCTTAAAATTTACGATTGTTTCCTTAACCTTGTTACGAGAGGAGTGTGAATGTAATCCATTGAAGTTTTTTCAATAGACATGCTGTACATTTAAGTACTTCAAGTTGAAAATAAATCTGCTGTGATTATCGGGGAATCACAAGATCCTGCGATCCGATCTCAACTGTTGGTATTTCTCGAGATGCGTGCATGAAAATTTACTTTTCCGAGAACGTTTTCGAGATCCGTGCACGGAAAAATTTGAACCGTTAATCTCAGAATTTCAGAATCCTGCGATCCCTCTCGGAATCGCAGCAGATTCGGACTCCTTCAAGTTATTAGCGTTTATACGAAATTAGTTACTTTAAACATATTATCATGAAAAATATGATTACATGATTGCGTTATTTTGAATATGTTGACTGAGTTAACTTTTAACAAAAATATCGTGATTGTAAATACTTAACTACTTTGTTTCAATGTGTTTTTTAGTTTATTTTAACAGGTATTTATAATTCTCAATGCACGTCCAATAATAATACAGAAGTTACAAGAGTAATCATCGCTGCACTTTCATGCCATCATAAAAATACATCTTGAGAATTATGATATATAAGTGTTAAATGAAACAAAGAAATGTTAAAAGAAAATGGCTAAAAATGTTACAAAAATTATATTTTTAATTAGAAATAACTTAATTAATGTTAAAACACACATAGTTGTCCTGTTATTTTTTTTATTATTGTTATATGTTAAAAGCAATTAGTTTACGGTTAACAATAATTAATTTAGTAAACATAATTGTAACTCCACGTAATAAGATAAACACTTAATAAATAAATTCAGCAATTTTTTATAATCCCATATATATGTGAATTTTCATTTGTTATTAGTTGGATCTAAGTTCAGCCCGACTTATATTTCAGTGCATATCACCTCTCGCGCAGGATAGTACCTTATTACCTAAGATTTGTGGTGTGCCATTTTTCCCACTCTAGTTCCACCCGAAAGAAGATAGAAAGCAACATGATTGCCTTCACAGAATTTTGTCAGGTCTGCCAACTCATGCATTCGATTTCAAGTCCCTCCATTTTTGATGAACTGCTTTCCTTGCTTATTTTGAAATAGGAGCTTTCATGGAGATAAATAAATGTAAAAAATTAAGAGTTATAGATGCATACACATTTACTCTCTTGTTTTTGAACTCATAATCTCTTACTTTTGTGTGTGTTGCTTCAAGGAAGTAGGGACATGATCAATTGGGTTAGCAGAAGGGTGGTATTTAGTTTTGGAATTTCGGATCCATGTATCTTGTTTTACTGTTTTAAGTCAAAGGAATTAGAAGGAGTTTTTGGTTTAAATGAATACAAACTATAAACTTAATTTTAATTTTATATCTTGGAATGTAAGAGGTTTAAACGAACGACCCAAACAACTGGCAGTTTGGCAAACTCTATTAATCGAGAGGCCTCAAATTGTATGTCTACAGGAGACGAAATTGCAAAATTTTGATGAGGCAAAACTTAAACAGACAGTCGGCAGAGCTCTTGATGGTCAATTCGAAATCTCGGTTGCGGGCACGAGAGGGGGAGTACTAATAGCTTGGTCCTCAAGCAGATTCACTCAAGTGCAATCTCAAATGACGAATCATACGATACTTCTCAAGAATAATCTAGATGACTCCCAATTTCACTTCACAAGGATCTATTTAAGGAAGAAGCCAATTCTATGATGAACTGAGATAGATAAAACCAACAGACGGAAAGCTCTGGATTGTGTGCGGTGATTTTAATGTTGAACCAACAGATAGAACAAACAACCATAGTGAATGGCGACAAACAATGATTTTTGCTAACCTGGTATCCGAACTAGGTCTATTAAATATGACAATGCATGGACGAAGGTTCACATGGTCCAACGAACGGGAAAATCCACACATGGCGAGATTGGACAGATTTCTCATTTCGGCAGAATGGAACCAATATTTCCCAAATTCAACTCAGAAGTGCATCCCTAACACATCCATTGCCCGATACAGTATACATTCCAGAGGAACTTTCGAAAGACAAGATTTTTCAGGTTGGGAAATTGTTGGCTTAGATCGCAAGAATTCATATCACTGGTGGAAATGAAGTGGACCGACATGGAGAGGGCCTAGACACCGCTACAGTTACACAACAAAATGATGACGATGCAACACGAAATAAAAGAAAGGGTGGCTAACAAAGTGGGCAACGTGGCAAAATAAATCACAGTATACAGAGATTACTTGGGATGGACCGACGGGTCAAAAAGAGCAGATCTACCACCGCCCTTGAAAAACTCGTAACATGTCTCATAAAAAAAAGGTGCACTGACCTCTCGGTTATGCAGGAGGATATTTGGAGACAATGGGCAAATGCAAACTGGGAACTTGAGGGAGATAGGTGAACCAAGTTTTTTCATGCTTACGCATCCAGTAGAAAGGGGGAAAATAACATTACAGAAGTGGACTACCAAGGCCAGCGTTACTCAGACCATACAACAACACCGACTTTAGCCTGGGGTAATCTTTATCCTGAGCAATATGATCTTAACCAGCTGACTGAGCCGTTCTCGGAGGTTGAAATAAAAGCCACAATATCGGCCCTACCCAACGGGAAGAGCCCGTGACCAGATGGATACACGACAAAGTTCTACAAGAAATTCATCAGAATATTGCTTCCTGATTTAGTTTCCTCATTTAAGGCAGTCACGGAAGGAAGGGAGCCACTCTCGCCCCTCAACACATCATACATAACATTGATACCAAAAAAGGAAGCACTAACCAGACCGGACGATTTCCGGCCAATCAACCTTGTACATGGAGTGCAAAAAATCTTTTCTAAAATCCTGGCCAACAGACTACAGCATAGGATGCATAAAATCATTGACACCGCTCAAACTGGGTTATTAAAAAATAGACAGATGACAGAGAGCTTCATATATGCGCAACAGACCCTAACCCGGGCAAAGCTGGAGAAGGTACCACTAGCACCCTACAAGGAGAACATAAAAAAGGCTTTCAACACGCTCAGCGGGACTTCATGCTTCAGACAATGCGACACCTTGGTTTCCCGGACTGGTGGATAACATGGATCCAAAGGGCAGTACTGTCAGGATCGTCACAGGTCATTATTAACGGACTTTTGGGAAGAAATATCAACTTGCAAAGAGGAGTCTGACAAGGAGACCCGCAAGACTCGGACAAATGATTAAAATCCGGACAAAAAGAGACTAAAGGAGGTTATCTTAATCCGTACTAAAGAACCGGTATTTAGCAGGATTAAGTGGCTAAAGAAGCTAAAAGAGACTCATTTAGTCTTAAGGAGGCTTAAAGAAGCCTTGCCGAACAACATCCATATGAATATGTACATGCATACCGGATTTTATTTTTTTTAAAATTTTTTTACTATTTTTTAAAATAGGTAGAAAATCACTATTTTTGGATGGTCCAGAATTTTCAGATCAAGTGATTTTCTGCCTATCTTAAAAAATAGTAAAAAAATTCTAAAAAATATAAAATTCGGTCTACAAGTACATATTCATATGGAAATCGTGTTGAACGGTTCGGATTAATCGTTAGAATTTTGAAAACGAAAATATTGATCCATATTACGGACTAATCCGTGATATGCATAGTACCATAGACTCACTCAAGTGTAATTATTAAAAACATATTTTGCCAATCAAAATTACAAAGAACATCAAGAGAATGGTTTGTACTTTGACAATCAAAATTACAAAGAACATCAAGAGAATGGTTTGTACTTTGTATTCATTCAAATCACTTCCCTCGTGTAAAGTTAAGCAAAAACAGAGGAAGGCAGGAGAAATAAAACAAGGAGAGTATCTTTCAGAAAGACATAATTTGACTATCCGATTGCAACCTGTAGCAGATCATTCCAATTTGTTATCTTTTCTCTAGGCTTATTCTTCAATTGGCCTGCCATCTTTTCTTTCAAATCTATTCTCTCCCAGCCACTAAATGGAACAAATTTGACCCCCTTTTCCTCCAAAATTTGTTGGAGGCCTTTTCTGCCTGGTTTTGAGGCTGGAATCAATTTGCCATTTTTCACATCCTCTAAGATGCTTGCAACCTGCCAATAATATTGATTAAAGAAAAGAGGAACAGGATTTCTATAATTGTATTCTTATTTGACATGTTATAAATAATTCTCGTACTTCAGAGAAAATCTGTGAGGAACAGTTCAGCTTTTCGAACTCAAAAACTCAACAACCAAGTCAATCAATGCACTACTCCATTAACGAAAATGCTCAAACTTTTAGAAAAGACAAGTCAACGCTTCCATTACTTATTAGCTCATTTGGACATGGCTTTTCAACCTAAAAAGACTTGATTAAACTGGAATCGCATAAAATACCATAAGACTATGAGTCTACAACCAATGAAAAACAAGTCTGCAAGATCCTAACTACCATTTCCCCAATTGCAGTTAAAAGTAAAGATAGAAAAGAAATTACTTAGCTCCATCAAGTTCTTTCACTGAAACCTTTACAACAATAACTATCACTAGAGACCTTTACCTATAAATTTAACGGACCAAAACAAAATAGAATTTTGTACACAGTTCTCTATTCTCTCTTATATTCTGCCCCATTTCAACAATCCACTCAGGAAAAATGAAAATTGGAATAAGCTTAGAAGTCCCTCACAAACATCCAAATGATTAGTGCACAACCTTTCTTAGACCAAAAAAAAAAAAAATTCTTCTATGCTTTTAACTTTTTTATTAGGGATCCTTGTCACAAATAAGAGAGATGCTAGTCTATTGTTAAGACCCAATTAAGTTTAATTTAGCAGAGATTCATCTCACACAGCGCTAACTAGTTTGGTGCATGTCCATGGTAAAAAGTAAAGGCTTTTCTTTTATGCCTGAGCTGGGATTCTATTAGTTCATTCTCCTCGTTGACATAATAAGAGAGAAGGATATTTCAGTGGGACCAAAGAAAAAAGTGATTGAGTATGACCTTTAGGAAAGTATGATCATTTGGTTCCATGATAAGTGCAAACACAAATTTGATTTCAATTTACACTGTTCAAGCACCCACAACTGAATATCCCTGATGACCTGATCTATAATGCATCTCTTTCAAGAGGGGCAAATTTTTTTTTTTCGCTGTTTACAAGGGTGCATTGGGAATATTGCCACTTTTAGAGTTCAACAGGCAATTTACAATGGAGAAAACTTACCGTTTCTTCGGCACAATACAAGTTTGTACCAACAATACCAGTAGGTCCCCTTTTAAGCCAACCCACCACATATAACCCTTGCTCAGTTTTTGTATCCATCTGATCAGCGCTAGTTAGCACTCTTCCTTTCACATTTGGTACAATCCCTGTAGTGCAAAGTAAAATAAGACCTCAACAATTTATTTGCATGAAAATTGAGAAAGTTTTCATTATTGTGAATTTACTACGTGGTAAAGTACCAACCAGCAATTGTTTCCAAATTTTTCTACATGTCACAGCTGGCTTGCTAGTTGCTAAACCTACAAATCTTAACTAACAAAATTTTTAGTTATTAAACTTAAACTTTCAGGTATTTATAATTTAAATTCCCGACTTGCTGTCATTTTCATTGCAGATTCATTTAGCTTGTGACAACAGCACCTCTAAATAAGAGATACTTAACCTGCTTTGAAAAGTACTGCAATTGCTATATACAAATATAACAATGTACAATGAAAATTCCACTAATTTAATCAACTAACCTCTATCATTATCAAAAGGCAGCCCATCTATTGGCACAGATTTATAACCGATGCTTTTTAATACCAGACTATAACCAAAAAAATAAAAAAGAGAATTGAGCAATTGATTTAGAATCTGATTTATAGAACAGCCACTAATGATTAGTTATAGATAATTATTAGCTAAATGACCTACCCACACTTGATATCTTCAATCTCTCCAGTCCCTACTGCCACCTGCTTTCCAGAAGAACCATTCTCTAATAATATAAAAACAGAATGAGAGAAACAATGAGATTTTAACAAGGAAAAGAAATTTGGTCAGTGATTCTAGTACGGATATATCTTCTTGAAAGAGATAAAATATCCACACACCTTTTAAAACCGTCTTTTCAAGATGAACACTGCCAACAGTTGAATTATCTTCAGAAACAAATTTATTGGGTTTTCTGAAAAAAACAAAGTGGAGGTTCCGCATGCCAGTGGAATTATCTCCTAGTGGGGATTTAGCTGCTTTTGTGAGAAGCTCGTAAACTCTTTTGCGAATCCGATTGTTCTTCATTTCTTCCTAATAGCGAGAGATTTCAAACTTAATTTAAGAAGTCTCTACAAAGTAATTGAAAGTATTTAACTTCACCATCTGAAACAAAGAGCAGATATAGGACCTCATCCAATGGAGATGTAGCCAAGTCAGCTTCGTTTATATGAACATTCAAGTTCTTCATACCTACATACCTCATGACCTATAGAATCAATCATTCTAGATGATCTAAATTGTAGAACGGAGAATTTGTGGTAAAAAGACTATGTTAGTTTTAGCAGAGCAGCATTTGGTTTTTGATATTTGCAAACAACACCGTAATTAAGATGACCACTTATTGTTGTCTTGTGAAAACAGTATGCCCCTCTAAATTGAATTCCTCTATTCCTAGTTCCTCATTTTCCATTTTTCTTCACCATATTTTAGAAACCAAAAAACCTTTTCCACTCCTTCCCTCTCTTCTTATGCCTCAGATCTCTACAACTCTTAACCCCAATAACCCATTCAAAGAAAAGTAAACTCAAAAGGCATTAGTTTTCTGAACAAAAAAAAGATAACGGAAGGGTAAATGGTTCTCACAATAAGATTTGGGTTCTGAATAATTATCGTCCATTTAAAAGTGGGTTTATTTGCAAATAAATTAGTCGTGCTGTCTGCAAATAAGAAGAATGTCTTTATTCAAGGATAAGAGAGCTGAATTTACCCAGAATTTCACGCAATTCCTTTGCTGTGCAAGCAGCCTGTACTGGACCTCTTCTTCCAACCAGGTACACATTTCTATAGCAAGAGGATTATAAAATCTCAAGTGACTATGCATTTTCAAGCCTACACAGTAAAGTTACACAATGTGTAAAATCTACCTTATTGTACTTTTTCGAAGGGAATCTAAAGCATGGTCTGCAATATCTGTTGTTTCAAGCTCACTTATTGGGCGCAAAAGGATTCTGGCAATATCAAGTGCTACATTTCCCTTGCAATTTAAACATCACGTGAAAAACAATGATCAGGGTTAACCAAGCAAAATATAAGGTCGTGGAATGATTCCTTGCTGAAAAGTTATGATTTCCGTAATTATATTACATGATAATATTTTGTAAGAATTTTATTGGGTACCTGACCAAGAACTACCGCTGTGTCACTGTTACATAATTCTGGAGCCATGTCACGGTAATCAGGGTGGCCATTGTACCACCACACGAATTCCCTAGCCGAATATACCCCTTTCAAATCCTATACAAACATAAAGCTAATATAAATAAAAAACAGAGGAGGAATCATAAACATGAATTTTAAAGTTTAAAACTCAGTTGGGCGACTCACTTCGCCTGGTATGCCAAGGGACCTATCACTCTCTGATCCATATGCAAGTACAACCTGAAGAAAAGAAATTAAATCAATGCAGTAGATTATTAAGTAGTGACGAGAACCAAACCTAATCAGTGTGGTAGAGTTACTGGTACTAAAATGATTTATTGGGTTCTAGTGCTATGGCTTGAACCTCAATTACAAAATAATCGTCTTTTTTTACACTTTACACATATACTAATATAAGAAACTAATATAAGGACTTACCACATCATAGGCCTGACGAAGTTCTGACAGAGAAACACTACTCCCAAGGGATACATTCCCAAAGAATGAGCACTGATCATGCGAAGCTACACGAGAAAATTGGTTTACCACAATCTGTCACATAATTTAGTTCTTTAAAATGCCAAACATTCAAATCCTAAATGATCACGCCAGTAACACAGCTAAAATCTTACTTTGGTTTCAGGATGATCCGGTGCAACACCTGATCTCACCAACCCAAATGGTGTTGGCAGCCGGTCTATGATGTCGACTTCTGCCCCTTCATGAGCCTTTAACATCTACAATCCAAGAAGGCAAATATATAAATAAATAGAACTGTAAAACATGGTTTAGTAATACCAGTAGAAGTAAACAATCCAAGAAACAAAATTGTACCTTCTCGGCAGTGTAGAATCCTGCAGGGCCACTCCCAACCACGCAAACATGAAGTGGGACCCAGCTGGCAGCTGAGAACCCCCTTGAATATAGCCTCTGGCTCTGCCCATAGAGAAGAAATCTGCGCATCGCATTCATCGGTGCCTCTTACTGTAGAATTGTAGATCAAGGGTGGGCGAGAGATCCAGGGGCAGATGCAGGATTTCTGTCACGGGGTGGCAGGAATCGGGTTCAAACCCATAGCTAATCGGGTACTAGGGTTCAAGGAATGCAAGGAATTTATGGTATAAACCCAAATTTATAGTATAAACCTTCCAACTAACATAATTTGTGGTACAAATGAACTGGTACGGAGCCAGTAACAAACTATTCCTCTGTGGTTTTGCCCATTACTTTGCTTGATAGACTTTACATTAGGTAGTATGGGAGTATAATTTTAACTCTGTGACGAAATCTTAAAACTGAAATAGGCTAATTTGGTATCAAATTGTTTTCCTATGGTTAGGCTTTGCTTTATTTCTTTATTGCATAAGCTCTGAACAAGCACGGAGCACCTTTGACTTAAATTAGGCACAAAAAATGCCACATTCTCTCACGTTTCCAGCAAGTGAAATCAAACAAAATTAAAAGTTACCGTAATGCTCCAGGGGCAGGGGCGTCGCCTAACAGAGAGAACAGAGAAGAGCGAGCGAGACTACAGCGCAGGGGCGGACTTAGAGAGTTGACTCGTTGAGAGAGAGAGAGAGAGAGCGACTAGAGACGGAGAGAAATCGGGCTGGAGGCTTCTTCAATCTTCGGAGTCAGAAAGCAGCCGGGGACGAATTGAAAAACAAATTGCGTGCGCTAAGAGAGAAATCGAATTGCTGTGCGCTAGGAGTAGCGACGAATTTGGTTTTGGGCCCGTTAATTTTTGTAAGCGCTGAAGAAGAGAGAAGATGGGCTTACTGAGTTCGGAGAGAAACAAAATAATTTCCAGAATATTGATAAAGAAGAATCGGATCTGTTTTTTTTCAATGAATTATAAAAATTATAAAATTCAGGAGAGGCAGTTGTTGGACTTTATTGGATCTGTTTTTTCCATATATACTCAGGTTATCTGCATTTGCAGTATGCCCAAACCCACTATGCTAATGGGCAGTTCTAATGGAAATGGTCCTTCGTATTCATATATAAATTCAGTTTTATGTTTGAAGAACAATTGCACAAAATTCACCAAATTCTTTTCCTTTTTTTTAATTAAAATTTTTAGATAATTTGAAATCAATAATTTATACCTATTTAAAAAATAAGAATAAAATTTATATAAAATTATAAACTTTAGTCTCAAAAAGTATTCTTATATGAAAACTATATTTAACGATTTGAATTAACTGTTTAGATTTTAAAAATAAAGATATAAATTTATAGTATAGGTCAGATTTATAATATACATATTATCGTAGCCTCAACCCTTGTTGTATACTATTTGTCCATTTCTCTTAATAAAATATATATTTTTTTGTTTTAATTAAACTAATCTTTGTAATAAAAGAAATAAACAATTTTTTTAAATAATGAAAATATACAAAATTTATCATTTTTTAATCATAAAAGGGCCAAGGACATCCTCATCATGTTTTACTCCGGAGTCCATATCCTCTATAGTACTTCAAATTTTGAGTTTAAAATTCAAACCGTTCAATCAAAATTCAAACCAATCGAACTCAATTTAATCTGCCCCCTGTTTTCAACAAAATCTCAATCAATTAATTGGTGTCTTATTATCTCTTATGTGCGGAGGGGAGGGTATGGCGATGTTGACGCAGCGTGATTGCAGTGCTCAAGTTTGTTTGTGCCAGACTGTTTGCTTAGCTATGCACTTTGACATTCAAATTTTCTGTACCCCTACAGCAATTAAATATTTTTGACTTTATAGCAGCCAAGCATGCTCTGAAAGTCTGACCTTTCCGAGTTCCTTTTTTTCCTTTTTGTTTTTTGTTTTTTTAGTGACCCTTCCGAGTTGCTTGAAGGTACCAATAGCACGAGATAGAATAGAGTCGATTGATATTTAGCGTTCCATCCGCTGGAGTAATATGAATATGAATATTACAGATTGACTGTGCTATAGATTATAGATTCATGTCTTTATTTTATAGTCAAACAGTTGATTTTAATTATTAAATACGATATCCATATGGTAATATTTTTTCTTCCCTCAAAAAAGAAAGTAACCCAATAGTACTGATCTCAGGATAACAATATAATAGAGGTACATAGAGTAGAACTAGGGTGCTCTTAAGTTCACCAAGTTCCTTGGAACTTGGTGAACTCAAGTCTAAAACTCATCGGATTGGCTTCAAACGACGAATCCGAACCGTTGAAACCTGTTTACCTTACGAGTACTACCTACAAAAATTTAAAATTTTGAAATTAATTTTGCATAGAGTCAAGTGGTCAAAAAAGTCAAAAAAATAAATACATTAAAATTAATTTATTAACCTTCTAATTTTGACCGCTTGACTTTATACTAAATTAATTTGAAAGTATACAATTTTTACATGTAACGCATCACTCGTAAAGTAGGCGGGTTTTAACGATTCAGATTCATCATTTGAAGCTAATTTGATGGGTTTTAGACTTGAGTTCACCTTGAACTTGAGAACACCCTAGTTCTACTCGAGGTACATAATTGTTGTATTACGTGTGTAGTATTAATTAATTAATTAATACATGCGATGGGTTTTGATATATACAGCAAGTGGTACTGTTATGTACAATCTGAATCATATTCAAACTTTCCTTGTTTGTTGGGTGTCTGTTGGTATATGTCACACTGTACCAATAACTTGTTAATTATATGAAGTGCACGCTGGACTTTCTTAATTAGTAATTATTAATTAATTCAGATCACCAAATGCTTATTGTCAGACAGTTAATCAATTACTTAGAGCATCTACATCTCAGCAACTCAAATGAGTTTCTAAATAACTGTTAATCTCTTTTTAGAAATTAAGGTCTCTAAAATTTCTAAC
Source organism: Carex myosuroides (assembly GCA_028015225.1). Taxonomy (NCBI): domain Eukaryota; kingdom Viridiplantae; phylum Streptophyta; class Magnoliopsida; order Poales; family Cyperaceae; genus Carex; species Carex myosuroides. The sequence continues at coordinate 16,236,207 of CM051466.1, forward strand.
TCTCACATTCTTGAAATTAGTTTTAGAGTTTCTATTAAGCCACGTCAGCAACAAATTAAAAAGCAGATATAATTTGAGCTAATCTGATCAGCATGGAGTTTATAAACTTTAATCGTGGCACCGTCAAAAACATATTAGTATGTGCGCACGCAAATTATTTCTTTATCTTCCCATTAGCATTCCTTACTTATATAATTTTTTTCTCTTACACGAATAATATTCATAATTTGAAACTTCTTGTTAATCCATTCTTTTTGTTGTAGTCATGAATTTCTATAATAACCATGAAACAAATGTAAGGTCATTGTTTAATTCTCATGTATACAATTTTTGTTAATTTTGTAAAATTTACTTCATTTTTTCCCTTCTATTAAATAACAAAATTTCTTACTTATTTTATTGATTATAATTTGTTTTTTTTTAACAATACATAATTACTTACAAAAATATTTAATAATAAAAGAGAATAAAATAATGCGAGATGTCAATTCCTAAAAAAGAAAAAAAAACAAACTGTTGTAGAGGATCAGAAAAAAATTTAAGTCCTAAATTAACAACTTTTCTTGATTATTGTATCGATTGTAATGTGTTAATTTTTTATTAATACATAAACTTGCAAAACAAAAAAACAATAATCAAAATATAAAAATAATGCGAGCAGTCATTCTTAAAATAGAAAAAAAAAACTGTTTTAGAGGATCCGAACCAAAATCTGCGGTCGATCTTACTCTATCCCAATTAATTCATAGTCCAAGTGTCCAACTTAACTGGATTAATTGTGTCATAAATTCTCTATGTTGATATTTTGTCTACTGTCAACTACAATATTTCGATCTATCTAGCACCACAACTTAACTGGATCTTATGCATGCAGTTTTCTTTAATAATAGTTTTGTGTTGATCGGGCAACACAAAAAGATTAGTCATGCATATATATTTTAGATGCTATATATTATAAAATAAAAAAGTAAAATTTTAATGGTCATTTCATTCAATCTCATGGAGTCATGGTGCAAAACAAAATAAAAATGAAGTCCTAATGAAAATTGTCCCCCACTATGATATTAATGGACAGATATTCTCCCAGGTACCTGACTCAAGCAAATTGCAACGACCGGCTCAGATTAATTCTATCTGGGCCAAACTTAATCTGGTGCCTATGGAGACTGTAGGGGGTCTGTTTTGAGATTCGTGCCATGTTAAATGGGCCGTCCGATCGTAATTTGCTTGAGTCAGGTAACCTAAGGTGATGTGAATTCGATATTAATACGAAGTTCAAGAAAAAAACAAGGTGCATGACGGGTCTAGTGATGTTATTTTTGAGAGATGAAAAACTGAGGAGAATTGATTGTTTTCTTATTTCTTAACTTCATTTTTGTTACAGTAGAGATTCTCTCTATATATTACATTTGCTCCAACGGTTAGAATTATTACCGTTGATACCTTCCTATTTGGTACAGCTGTACCTATTTACACCTTTGCATATATACCCATAATCTATGATGAATTTAAATTCTAAGAATATTCTTCAACACCCCCCCCTCAAGCTAGGCTTGTAAATATCGAATAGTCCTAGCTTGCTTGTGATTTCTTCAAATGGTTTAGGATCTAATCCTTTTGTAAATACATCCGCTAGTTGGTCTTTACTCCGAACAAATGGAGTTTCTATTTCCTTGGCTTGGACCTTCTCTCTAACAAAATGGCAATCGACTTCTATGTGTTTGGTCCGTTCGTGGAATACGGGATTTTGTGCAATGTGTCGAGCCGAATTATTATCACAATACATCTTCATGGGTTGATCAACGTTGACTCCCATGTCTTTAAGTAATTGTTTGAGCCATATCAATTCGCTTGCGGTTGATGCCATGGCTCGATACTCCGCTTCCGCGCTCGATCGTGCCACGACATTTTGCTTCTTGCTTTTCCATGTGACTAAGTTTTCGCCTACAAATGTGCAAAAACCGGTGGTGGATTTTCTATCAAAGCTACCGGCCCAATCTGCATCGGAATAGCCACATATTGCATTAGAATTATTATTTTTCATCCATATGCCCTTGCCGGGGTTACCTTTCAAATATCTTAAAATTCTATTTATGGCCTCTAAATGTGGTGTTCTTGGTGAATGCATAAATTTACTAATTTGGCTTACGGAAAAAGAGATATCCGGACGACTGACCGTAAGGTAAATTAATTTTCCTACGAGTCTTTGAAATTGGTTTATGTTTTCTAAGGGTTCACCATCCTCGGTATTTAATTTGTACTTATTATCTATTGGTGTAGGTGCCGGTTTACAACCCAATTTACCGGTTTCTTTTAACAAGTCTAAGGTATATTTTCTTTGTGAAATTAATAGGCCTTTGTTTGAGAATGCTACTTCTATTCCTAGAAAATATTTTAAGTACCCTAAATCTTTAATGTCAAATTTTTCTTTTAATTGGGATTTGATTTTTCTAATTGCTTCTAAATTGTTTCCGGTAATTATTAAATCATCTACATAAACTAACACAAGGGTAATATTTTTTCCTTCTTTTTTGGTAAACAAGGAGTGATCGGCATTACTAATTTTAAAGTCGCAAGAGATTAAATATTGAGATAACTTGCCATACCATGCCCTTGGAGATTGTTTGAGTCCATAAATAGATTTGTTTAACCTACAAACAAGGTTAGCATTTTTTTTCTTTTACATGACCCGGTGGAAGGGTCATATAAACTTCTTCCTCAAGTGTTCCTTGAAGAAATGCATTTTTAACATCCATTTGATATAAATTCCAACCATTGTTTATGGCAATGGAAAATAAAACCCTAACTGTATTCATTTTTGCAACCGGTGCAAAGGTTTCATTGTAATATATACCATAGGTTTGGGTAAATCCTTTGGCCACTAACCTTGCCTTATACCGTTCTATGGTACCATCACAATTATATTTAATTTTGTAAACCCATTTGCATCCAACGGGTTTTTTCTTTTCCGGTAATAAAACAATTCCCCAAGTTTTATTTTTTTCTAGAGCTTTTAGCTCTTCTTTCATGGCTTTATTCCAAATTGGATTTTGAATGGCTTCTTGGTAATTTTTTGGTTCTATTTCATTGTCTATAGTAGCAAGAAAGGCTTGGTATGAAGGCAAAATTTTCTTATATGAAACAAAATTTTGTATAGGGTATTGGACGGTATAAGTTACATAATCTCTAAGTCTACTCGACGGTTGTGATATTCTAGATGTTCGTCTAAGTCCCGAATTGTTTACTACTTCGGTCTCATTTATATTGTTATTGTTATCATCTTCGGCATCACTTGTATCACTCTCTTCTAAATTATTTTGAGAAATGTAGGGTGTTACCGAATTTATTGTTTTATTTTGAATTTGATTAGACTCTTGAATTTCTCCCAATTTTTTGAAATATGGCTCATTTTCAAGAAATATAACATTTCTAGAAACAAATAATTTTTTATTAATAGGGTCATAGCATTTGTACCCCTTTTTATAGGATGAATATCCAAAAAAAATAGTTTTTGTTGATACAAAATCTAGCTTATCTTTTCTTTTAATATGTACAAAGCTTGTACATCCAAAAATTTTTAAATTATCAAATGTTATTTTTCTTTGATAAAGAATTTCTAGTGGGATTCTATTTTCTAATTTTGAACTTGGTAATCTATTAATCAAATGTGTGGCACAAAGTATGTCATCCGACCAATATATTTTAGGAACATTATTTTGAAACATTAATGTTCTTGTCATTTCTAGTAAATGTCTATTTTTCCTTTCGGACACTCCATTTTGCTCGGGTGTATTGATGCAAGTAGTTTGGTGTATAATTCCTTTTTCTTTAAAAAATGTAGAGAAATTATTGTTTACAAATTCCGTTCCGTTATCCGACCTAAATATTTTTAATTTTGCATTAAATTAGTTTTCTATGAGATAAAAAAATTCTTTAAAGCTACTAAAAACTTCGCTTTTTGATTTTAATAAGTATAACCAAGTGGTTCTTGAAAAATCATCGATAAAAATAACAAAGTATTTAAATCCATTATATGAGTCAATTGGGGCCGGTCACCAAACATCCGAATGAATTAAATCAAACATATTTTCACTTTTGCTATTGGAATGGGAAAAAGGAAGTTTTGTTTGTTTTGCCAATTTACAAACTTCACAATTGGCACAATTTAAATTTTTACAATCCAAAATAAGATTTAAAATCTTGTCGGAAGGATGCCCGAATCTTCTATGCCAAAGTCCAATGTCAATGGATTTAGCGGAAGCACAAAAATAATTTTTTGAGTTCAAAAAGTAGTGTCCATTTTCAAGAAATCATTCACCAATCTTCGTCCCGGTTTCCCGGTCCTGAAATACAACATTTTTACAAGAAAAAATTACATCGCAATCTAATTCTTGTGTTAATTTTTGAACCGACAGTAAATTTATAGGAAACGTGTCTAAATATAGCACATTAAATATTTTTTTATTACAAAATATAGTTTCACCTATACCATTTATTTTAGCCTTCATACCATTAGCCACTAAAACAGATTGATCATTGTTGGTCATGTTTAAATTTTTTAGAAGTGCTCAATTACCAAACATGTGATCCGTAGCACCACTATCAATAATAATTTTATCTAATAAATTTAAATTTTTTGAGTGTGAAGAGATACCAGAAAATTTAGACTGATTTTGTTGATTTAGCAGCATGGACATATGTTGAATTATTGTCTGCATTTGATCTGTTGTGAAGTTTGCTTTAGCTGACCCGTTTCGGCCTGAGGTTGACCCGCCAGCGAAATACCCTGCACCAGCTGCTTTAGTTGAGCCGGGTTCACACATTTTGGGTTTGAGTTCGGTCTGGGCATCAAGCGCATGCGCCTTACGCGATACCCAATTTTCACGCGGACAGCTAGCACACGTTTCACACGGAATCGCGTGCGCACAGGGACTCCCACAATTTCCTGCGTAATAGCTCCCTTTCTCAGCAGCCCCAGCCCCAGCCCCTTTCATTTTTTCTTCTCCTCTGCCTCCCGTAGGGATCCCTTTTTTCCAATGTTTTGGTTTTAAATGGGGATGAAGAAACCAACACTTCTCATGTGTATGTCCCTCCTTCTTACACCCAGTACACCTTTCAATTTCCCGTTGGTTTACGTAATTTTGAGATCTAGGGTTTTGGCCAGAATTGAGAAAAATGAATTTTTTTGTTGCTGCAAAGCCGTGGGTTTCGTGTCCCTCTTCGACTACGATTTGTGGACCACCCATGGCTTCCCTCCTGCTTTCTTCTTGTTGGATCATATTTTTGATTTGAGAATAAGAAGGGAGATGGATGGTATTCATAATTTGAGCCCGCACTGCCTCATAGCTGGGATTCAAACCGGCAAGGTACTCAAATATGTCATCTTCTTCTTGCCGTTGTTTAATTATTGCCAAATCGGTGGTTGGCGGCCGGTATGATCGGAGTTTATCTTTTTTCTTTTGAAGAGCACCAAGGTACTCTACATGTTTTCTATTGCCTTACTTTTCTTGCTGGATTTCTTGCTTGAGTTGGTAAATACGGGAATAATTATTCTCTTGTCCGTACATGTCTTTCACGGCTTGCCATAACTCAAAAGCCGTGTCAGCAAGCAGAAAGAGTTCTGAAATTGATGGCTCCATGGAATTTGTGAGCCATGTTATGATTTTGTCGTTTTGGGTTCTCCATTTCTTTGCTGCCTTTTTTTCGATTTCGGTCAGCAAATTTGGGTTTGCGATTGTTGGCTCTTTATTTTCTCCGGTGATGTATTCTCGCATCTCTCGACCGCTGAGCGCTCTAGATGCAGCCTTTGCCCATGTAAGATAATTCTTACCATTGAGCAAAGTATTTGTGAGCTTGGAGGAATTGGTAGCCTCGTGTTGCCCCTCTTGAGCCATTTGTTCTTTGCTGATTTTTGGTTATGGATTTTGTTGTGAATACCAGTTTACTGGTACCGTGAGATGTTGCCTTTTTTCGGTTACAGAACCTGATGCTCTGATACCATGTTATTTTTGAGAGATGAAAAACTGAGGAGAATTGATTGTTTTCTTATTTCTTAACTTCATTTTTGTTACAGTAGAGATTCTCTCTATATATTACATTTGCTCCAACGGTTAGAATTATTATCATTGATACCTTCCTATTTGGTACAGCTGTACCTATTTACACCTTTGCATATATACCCCTAATCTATGATGAATTTAAATTCTGAGAATATTCTTCAACAAGTGAAGACAATTATTTTCTCCTGAATTTTGAATTTTTATGGAGTTTAAAGGTCTGTATCAACTTTGCTCCATTTTTGGAATTTTAATTTGTCCCCCTCTGGAGTTAAAATTAAAATATTTTTGAATTCTGATTGATAATTAAGATTAGAAATTAGAATATTAGAAATTAAAAGTTAGAGTATTGTTTTTTTTATCTAATACTCGATTCGCTACTTTTTACCCTATCATAAAATTTCAAGATCCGCCACCTTATATATTTTTATCTAGTAGACCTCTAAGAATATTGACACAGTTCAGAAAAAAAAAAAATAGTTGTTGAAACTAGAAACAAGAATTCTGTCATTTTGTTGCTTGATTGTAACAAACTGTTGTAGAGGATCCGAACCAAAGTTTACGGTGCTACTCTTTTTTGAAAGGTTGGTAGTGGCTACCAACTATACGGTGCTACTCTTTCCTGATTAATTTAGTGGTCAAGCCAGCACAGTTTTCTATTAATTGTATCATAAATGCTTTATGTTGATATTTTTGTCAATTTCCACCTAAATTTCGATCTATCTAGCACCAAAACTTATTTAACTAGATCTTATGCAGTTTTCTTTAGTAGTTTTTGTGTTGATCGATCGTACAACACGAAAATATTAGTCATGCATAGATATTTTAGCTGCTATAAATTCTAAAATTAAAAAAAATAAAATTTTAATAGTCATTTGATATTGATCACATGGTGCAAAAAAATGAAGTCCTATTGTTTGTCTGCCACTTTGATATGAATATGATATTCAAGGAAAAACAAGGTAAATATACACCTGAAATATTTTATTTTGTTTTTGGATTCTAAAATAGAAACAAGAATTTTAGTAGACTTCTAAGATTATTCACACAGTTCAGAAAAAAAAAAATATAAGAACGAATATACAGTTTTATATTAGTTTCTTTGCTTGATTGTAATTTTTTTTTAGAAAAAAATTAAGAAATGATGAATAAGGTTCAGGGTCATGTTGATTGATGTATTAGGGCCTGTTCGGTTGCACTCCTATTTTTACTGTTCATGTGGGGAAAAAAAATTTACTCAGGCTGAATTTTTTTTTTTCCCACGTGAACAATAAAAATCAATTCAAAATTTTTCTGTTCCTGTGTCCATTCCCCTGCCCATGTGTCCACCGAAATTTTTTGTGGGAACTTGACCTCTGAAATTTGGAAAATGTATTTTTGTGCTAGTAATAGATGGAAAATTCATTGTATATTAAACAATAAGTATCAATGAATTTTATCTGGCATTAAGGTCATAATAGTTGTAATTACATTCGGTTTTCACTTTTTTTACCTTAACTTGACAACTAACATTTTTTGTCCCATTTTTATTTATTTTGTCTCGTTTTTTAACAAGTAAAGACCAATAAAAAAATATAAAAAATGTGTAATTTTTTTTAAGTTTATATATGCATATTATGTACAATTTTTCTTCTTTTTGAAATATCTAAAAATATATTTGTTAAATAAACAAATTGTCGTGATTATTGTATTCATTATAATATGTTAAATTTGTTTAACAATACATAATCCTTGAAAAATATTTAATAATCAGAACATACATCAGCCAAACAAACTGTTATTCCTAAAAAAGAAAAATAAAAACTTTTGTAGAGGATCCAAACCCAAAGTCTGCGTCTTACCCTATGCAATATTCAACGGTCTCAACTCTCAATTGTCAATTTAGCACCTTTTTCAATTAATTGTGTCATAAATTCACTCTGTTGATTTTTTTTTTTTTTGTCTATTTCTACCTACATTTCGATCATCTAGCACCATAACTTATTTATCTAGATCTTATGCAACATTTGTTAGCAGTTTGTGTCATGTATAGATAATTTAGATGCTATAAATTCTAAAATAGAACAAATAAAAATTTTAAAAAATCATTTGAGATGGATTTTGTGGTAAAAAAAATAATGAAGTGTCACTGAGATATTAAGGTATATATGCACCTTTCATATTTTATTTTGCTTCTGGATTCTAAAATACAAACAAGAATTTTAAGTAGACCTTTAAAGATTACTGACACAGTTAAAAAAAAAAACAATAAAGAAAATGTAGAGGATCCGAACCAAAATTTGCGGTCTTATTCTTTTCCAATAAATTCAGGGCCTGTTCGGCGCAAAGAGGAGAATGGACATGGCAGTAGGAATTGAATTAAATTTTACTGTGTGCGCGCGTGGGGAAAAAAAATTCAATCAGAGTGGATTTTTTTTCCCACAGGCACAATAACGTGCTGAATAGGCCCCCAGAGTGCGTATTCTCTATGATATTTCATATTTTGCGTGACCGATGTATTGGGTGCTAATTCGGGATAGCGCGGAGGCCAATATTATTTGAGCTTTGAGATCCGTGCAGAACGTATTTGAACAGTTGAGATTTTCCAAAAATCACGCAAAATATGAGATATCTCAGAGGATGCGAATTCATAAATCCAGCGGTCTCAAGTGTCCAACTTGGTACGAATCTCAAAGTCCAATAATACTGCCCCTAACCATAATAGGGAATCGTTTACAATTACTTGATTTGGATTGTTCTTTTTAACTTGGCACCTCAAAGCCCAATAATACTGCCCCCTCCGTCAGTCCGAATCTCAAAGCGGCTGAGAATTAATCTCAAACCGTAAAGTGAAGAAAATTTTTTACATTAAGGGCCCGTTCGGCAGCCTGCTAAGGAATAGGAATGGGAATAGGAATTAAAAATTTTGAACTACTTTTTACTGTTCACCGTGGAAAAAAAAATTCACTCAAGAATTAATTTTTTTTTTCCATGACAACAGTGCCGTTGCCGAACGAGCCCTAATGGAGAAGATTTTTATCCCAACTAGCATGCCATCTTTCCCAATTGATTCAGCGGTCCAACAAACATATTTTCAAATTTAATTGATGGGTCCCAGTTGCTTCCTAGCCGACTACTCATTACGCACTAATTCTCCCCTCCGTCTCTTCACCGAAATTTCCTGTCGTACGGAACTATTCAAGGGACAACCTTATACAATTTCTTTTTTATTTTTAGAAATCTAAAAATTTAATTATAAATCATAGATGGATTAGATTTTTTTTAATCTCATGGAAAGGACAAAATCAATTATTCGATCGTTTTGATAAATTGTTGGAAATCAGGCATTAAATTTTTTAAATATGAGTGGGGTTAATATACACTGTTGATTTTGTGCTCCAATCATACCACACATTTTTATCTCAGTTTTCAAAGTTCAAACAGTCGATTCAAACTGTTTAACATGATCTCTGTATTAAAATGTGCTTCGAGACCAAATTTTATATTTTTTGAAATTTTTTTATTATTTTTTTAGATAGTACAAAATCATTGTTTATGGACCATCCAAAATCAATGATTTTGTATCTCTCTAAAAAAATTGTAAAGATTTCCAAAAAAATATAAAATTTGGCCTACAAGAACATTTTGATATGGATATCATGTTAGAGCAGTTCAAATCGACTATTTGAACTTTAAAAACAGAGATAGAGATGTAGAATATGATTAGAGCACAAAACTAATGATGTATTTTAACTCTACTCTTGAAATATATAAGATTGAACTATTAATCCGGTCTCTAAAGTGGTGCAACTAATAATTACAAAATTATATAAGAAATACGGATTAGCTTAGTCAACAAAATAACATTTAAAAAAGGACCAATCAAAGAAAAAATATCATGCATAGCAATCAGTGAAATCAAATTAAATTTTGCAAGATGTATTGTCTTTTTTTTTTTCAAGCTGTGAAATTGTAAGGGAGAATCGAAATCTTGACCTTTGAATACAACAATTATAAGATTTTTTTTGACCAACTGTGTTACCTTCTCTTTCTCTTGCAGGATATATTGTCATATTTAAAAATTTCAATAATAGTTAGTTTATTTATTATAAATAAGTGTAGGAAAGATAGGAGACCAAATGAGAGTTTATTTCCTTGTCTTAGCGTAATGCAAAGTTTAGAGTCAATGAGTCTTCGGTGGATGAGTAGGTCGCTAGTTCTCTAAGAGTTGAATGATTTATTTTTGAGTGATTGGTCCCAACAATTACCATGTATTATTTACTATTTATCAATAAATATTTCTTATAAAATATATTTTTGAGTGATTGGTCCCAACAATTACCATGTATTATTTACTATTTATCAATAAATATTTCTTATAAAATATATTTTTGAGTGATTGGTCCCAACAATTACCATGTATTATTTACTATTTATCAATAAATATTTCTTATAAACTATATTTTTGAGTGATTGGTCCCAACAATTACCATGTATTATTTACTATTTATCAATAAATATTTCTTATAAACTATATTTTTGAGTGATTGGTCCCAACAATTACCATGTATTATTTACTATTTATCAATAAATATTTCTTATAAAATATATTTTTGAGTGATTGGTCCCAACAATTACCATGTATTATTTACTATTTATCAATAAATATTTCTTATATAATATATTTTTGAGTGATTGGTCCCAACAATTACCATGTATTATTTACTATTTATCAATAAATATTTCTTCTATATTTTATATTGTCTCACCTTTATTTGCAAATTTTTCGTTATCAAAAGCTGATAAAATTGAGCATCCCCCAAATTTGTAGAAATTATAAAAGCATCTGCATCCCTGAAACTATTAGAGTTTCTAATCTGACGTGGCAGTTGCTAAACCAGTTTCAGGGATGTAGATGGATTTCTTATTTAGCAACTTTGCTCAATAATTTCTTATTAAGAATCGTTTATAAACTCTGACGTGGCAAAACGATTGGCCTGTATTCGCTAAAATTAGTTTAATTTACTACTGATGTGGCTTATCAATTTTAATTTACTAATGATGTGGCTTATTAGAAACTCTAAAATTAATTTCAGGGATGTGAACATTTAGAAACTCCAGAACGAAACCAATAATTTGTTCCATTTGGGCAGAGGCTAAAGGAACAAAACCATTATTCAGTCCTTTTAATTTTTCAAACCGTGTGCCAGTTGATGTGTAGTTGTGGAAATTTAAGAGATCAAAAAATGTTTTGATCTCTTCAGCCTCTGTCCAAAGGACAAATATCCTTCCCGGTACTGTAAAAGATTCCCTTCACTTTACGGTTTGAGATTAACTCCCAGCCGTTTTGGAATTAGGGCTGACGGAGGGGGCACCGGGCAGTATTATTGGGCTTTGAGATTCGTGCCAAGCTAAAAATAACGGTTCAGATCAAGTAATTGTAAAAGATTCCCTGTTACGATACCGGGGGTGATCTGAATTCCTGTCGAAAAGGGGTCAAATTATTGGCTCTGTCCCTTCCATGTCGAATAAAAGAATCCATCCTTTCCAAATAATTTATTATTGATATTTCTACAAATAAAATTTTGACTTTATACGGCTGCCAGCAAGCACATATCAAAACACTAGCTAGCATTTCCTGTCAATATTCAACGAGGACTTTCTCCTCAACCCTCCCTCCCCTGCTCTGTCCAAATGTTAATTAAATCTATGGCTATAAATACCCCCTAGGCACCTTGCACATGCTCTCATAACTCATCCTAAGTTTGAACACTTCAACATCTACACAATTAAGCAAACAAGCTAGCAACTGATCAGTGACACTGGGTCTATGGGTTACCAGTCAATGAGGGGAAACAGCAGTGAGCTTCTCTCTCGCATTGCGGCCGGTGATGGTCACGGTGAGAATTCATCGTATTTTGACGGGTGGAAGGCCTATGATAGCAATCCCTTCAATCCTTCTAGTAATCTAGGCGGCGTGATTCAAATGGGTCTTGCTGAAAACCTGGTAGGTTGCTTAATTTCCCCACCATAGATCAACTCAATTCTATAGGAAATCAAATTAAATTATCTAGTTATTAATAGATTGTGCTAACATCGTGGTTTTATAATTTTTAAATTTCTTGTAGCTTTGCTTGGATATGATTAAAGATTGGATTAAGGAACACCCAGAAGCCTCAATTTGCACAGAGCAAGGTCTGACTGATTTTGAGGCTGTTGCAAATTTTCAAGATTATCACGGGCTACCTGCCTTTAGACAGGTAATTATAATTATTAATTATATAATACCCAATAGAGTTTTCAGTTCTATCTACCCAACATAATGTAAGTGGATAACATTGATTAATTAATCTTTGCCATAGACCTTTGGAACGAAACAGGGGCCTAGGTGACATGAGCATCTTGTTTTAGGGGAAAGTGTAAGAAAAAAAAGGACCAAACATTAGGTGCGCATTTTAAGATGGGCTACTAATTAAAAGGATAAACAATAATTTGGTGTAACGTGTCCGATGGCAACAGATTTCGGTAACGATTTGATGTCTAATTAATTGTCTAAATGTACAGGCTCTAGCCAAGTTCATGGGGAAAGCTAGAGGTGGAAAGGTCAAATTCGATCCCGATCGCATTGTAATGAGCGGTGGAGGAACCGGGGCGCAAGAGACGCTCGCCTTCTGCCTTGCTAACCCTGGCGATGCCTTCCTTGTTCCGACACCATACTATCCAGCGTACGTATCATGATACCATCATTACATAGCTCATCAGTCTTCAATTTTCTAAATTTTACTCTTAATGTCAATAAAGCAGAGTCAACATTATCCACATGATCTCATCAGAAAAGTTTTGTTCAAAAGTTGAAAATATGGAAACGTAATAAAGAAAAGTATACACAAGCAAGGTCCCTTTCATACTAGTCAATTAAATGACTGTTGTTGTACTTAAATTTTGTTGATTACGATTTGTATTGTATTAGGAGGTAATAAGGAACTTTGCTTTTTGAGTTTTGATGGGTCAAATCTCTTTAGTCTTTTCCTCAAAAAAATTTAGCTAATAGAATTATTTATATTTTATATTACAGATTTGATAGAGACTTTTGCTGGAGAACAGGGGTCAGGCTCCTACCAATCAACTGCTACAGTTCTGACAATTTCAAGCTGACCAAAGCCGAACTCGAGTTGGCTTACGAGAATGCTCAAAGAGACAACATTACAGTTAAAGGTGTGCTCATGACGAACCCATCTAATCCACTCGGCACAACCATGGATCGGGACACTTTTAAGACCCTCCTTTCATTTGTTAATCAGAAAAGGATTCATCTAATCTGTGATGAGATCTTTTCTGGAAGTGTTTTCAACCAATCCGAATTCCTCAGTGTCTGCGAATTGCTCGAAGAAGAACCAAGCTATGACAGGAATCTGTTCCACATCGCATATAGCCTCTCGAAGGATATGGGGCTCCCTGGATTCCGGGTTGGTGTAATCTACTCATACAACGACGCAGTTGTGAGATGTGCCAGAAGAATGTCTAGTTTTGGACTCGTGTCGTCACAAACACAACACTTGTTAGCTCACATGCTAAGCGATGATGATTTCACCTCCGAATACCTGGCCGAAAACAAGAGAAGGTTACATAAAAGGCATGGGGAGTTCACATCAGGTCTAGAGAAATTGGGCATCAAGTGCTTACCGAGCACTGCGGGGTTATTTGTCTGGATGGATTTGAGACAATTCCTGAAGGAGAGTACCGTAAACGGAGAGCTTGAGCTGTGGCGTGTCATAATAAATGATGTCAAATTGAATGTTTCCCCTGGTTCATCGTTTCGTTGTACTGAACCCGGGTGGTTTCGGGTTTGTTTCGCGAATATGGATGATGCGACTATGCACATTGCTCTGAGAAGGATTGGAGACTTTGCTGATAAGTTGAAGGAGGATACTACACAAATGCAGAACAAGAAGAGATTTAATAAAAAACTGAGATTGAGTTTTTGCCGTTTGAATGACGGGGCAATCGTACCACATTTGATGTCACCTCATTTATTATCGCCGCGATCCCCTCTAGTTAAAGCTTCCAACTGAGATATTTGTCAGCATGTCCAGGCCTGAACTAACGGGCGATGTACTGATAAAGTTCATTTTTGGTTCTTTTGTACTGGTAATCTATTTTTTTTTCTCATTTATACAATTGTATATAATTAAATAAAAAATTATTTACACAAGGTGCGTTCCAAGGGACATCTATGCAGTGACCAATAATCTATTACTCATTGAAGCTCTTGAGTTCTGGCAATTTCATTCTAAAATTATTAGTGCCTCAAAAAGTAGAGCTGTCTTCTAGGTCCGAAATTAGACCGAAAGATTTCTTATGTATCTTTAAAGTTGGGAGGATTTATTTTCATTTTTATCTAAACAGACGTACGGATATCAGTAGATAACAGTAATGAGCTACACATCGCTGACCCATATATGACAACTAAGAAACAAGCACTATGAACTGGTGCCTATTTAATGGGATCATTCTGCCTTACCTGGCAAAAATCGATTCAGATCCTTGACCATGCATCACTGTTCTGCACACGAATCATGCGGTGCGTATTGCTTCGAGATTAGTTCGTCCGGCCTTGAAATTTGCAAAAAAATCCCCTTATAAATCCTCTCCGGACGACAGAAAAGCAGCACACTACTAAAGCTGAAATAGCAATTGATCTTGTCAGCACCCAACATCCCTCTCGGATCAGCAACTCACATACCAGCTCAATAGTCTGCAATAGTTCGAATTCGGATCCCTTTAAGGAACTTAAAGTCTGAGTTTGGATGCAGATAGTCCGATTAGAATCTGCATGAATATTAAAGGGCCTCATGAATATTACCTCAAGCCGGATTCTAATTGAACGGTCCGGATCTAAACTCACATTTTGAGTGACTTTAGTGATCCGAATCCCAATAGTTCGGCATAATAAATGGTTAACTGAACCCTTTACCATCTTGTACCAGTAGGCACGGACAATCTTATCAGCTGTAATTCAACAAACAAATAAAAAAAAAAGCCTATTAAAGATGAAAACACTGTGCATATGAGAAAGTGAGTAATAATTTGAGAAAAGGTTTCTTTACCCAAACCTTTTTATCCGGTTTTTATTCAAAACAGTTCACTGTCTAACTACTCACTTCTTAACTACTCTAACTGTTCCCAACTATATAGAGAAGGTACAGGAGTGCATCAACTATATAGCAAGGTACCAGGATAGAGTGCAGGTACGATACATAACAAGAAAAGCTCTGCAAACGGCTCATCTGATGGCAAATTGGGCAAGAATCACAGGCAGAATAGAGGCTGGAACGCCGATTCAATGCAATATAGGACACTTAGAAATTGAACAGCAGCTCAATGGGCTGTATTTCAATATAGCATAGCTAATTAGAATAGATCATTGAAGTCCTTTCTCTGGTTTCCTATTTTCCTTTACTTGTGTTGTTTGACTCGTACAATTAAGGATATGTAATTTCAACTTATGATTAATCAATCTAATACCTACGGGTTTCTCCTCAAAAAAAAAAAAAAAAAAAAAAAAACTGTTCCCAACTTTCATTCCCAATCTCTCTTTCTTTTAATTCACGATCTCACCTCCCTTTACCAAAACCCAAAGCTCTCTCTCATGGTTGCCCGATTCTCTCCCGCCTCTTCACCGGAGGCCTTGCCGTAAGAATCCTAACCGAGATCTCAAGTGAATCTGCTCTGTTCTCTTCTCTCTCCTCCGTTCTCTTCTCTCTCCCTCGTTCTCTTCTCTTCCCCTGGCGCCGGCCTAGCTGCTGCTCCGACCACGGAGATAGAAAGAGACGATCTAAGAGAGGTGATCTGGAGGAGAGATAAGAGAGGTGATCTGGAGGAGAGAGATGAGAGAGAGGCGATCTGGAGGAGACGATATGTGAGAGAGGCGATCTGGAGGAGAGAGATGAGAGAGAGGCGATCTGGAGTATTAACCTTGTTATTTTACAGTATTCACCATGTGGTTTTACAGTATGCATATTGTGGTTTTACAGTATCCATCTTGTGGCGATCTGGAGGAGAGAGATAAGAGAGAGGCGATCTGAAGGAGATAGGAGGAGACGATCTTTAAGAGGCGATATGAACTCAAAGGAGTCATGGATCCAGGCCTTTTCAAGGTGATCCTGGTCGGGAAGGTCGGCCAGGTGCCGATGCAGCGCCACCTGAGGAGCGGTAAGGAGATCGTGCTCTTCTTCCTCGCCACCGGTGGAATCTGCAACAACTGTCGGCCGCTACCGAACAAGCGGCCTGAGTATTACAAGGAACGGTTTTACAGTATTTCATATTACAGCTTATAGGATTCTATGAAGAGTTTTATATCCATTTTCAGGTGAAAAGTGTTTCACCCAAAGTTCTCAGTCAAACAAGTGGCGAGCCGTCTAATGACACTAGGAGGGGAAATTAGCAAGGTTTTCGCTCTTATTTTTCTTTTTAGAATTTATTTACAGTGCATTGAAAGGCTTTAGTGTAATAATTTTGAAATTTCTTACTGCAATGGCTCAATTTTATCGTCATTTGATTTTTTTCACTTGATCTGTTAGGGTTTACAGTGTTAGTGTTGATTAGCTAGTTTTACAGTATCTATGTCATAGTGTTATAGTATGGATTTGATCAGTTTCTTGTTGAAATGGTGAAATTTTAATGTATTTTTATTTGTTTCACTTGATCTGTTTAGGTTTTAAAGTGTCGATTTGTTATGTTCACAGTCTAGATCGGTTACGGTTACAGTATTTACTTGATCAATTTCAAAAGTGTTTATTTGTGGTTACATTATTGATTTATCCAAGTTTATATGTTTGTATTAATTTGTAAGAACTGTTATGTTTGTAAACATTGAGGTACTGATTTAAAATTTTCAATTTTGTTTTTTGCATCTTTGGCTTCGATCACAATCTATTTCATGAGCTCGAGGAGGAGATCAAGCTCGCTAAGATAAATCAGACTCTTATTCGTTGATTTTTAGTTTTTGCTCTATTTTTTTCTTTATGATCTGACCTCGACCGAATGGTGTAAGAGTACAATACTAACAGTCAAACTAACATCCAGTGAAATCTCATTTTATGAGTTGACAATATTCATAATATGTGATCATCTTTGCGATATCGAAGCTTCAATCGTGTCTTAGAATCTTCCCAAAGTTTCTTTCTCTGATCTTCATCATTTGCGAAGATGATTGAAGAGCATCAGCGAAATCTAAATTGAGTGAGTTATTTACTGATTAAAATTTCCCAGATTTATGTAATAGGTTTACAGAATCTATACAGTATTTTACAGGATCTATCAATCAGGTTTAAAGGATCTGTAGAGTATTTTTTAGGATCTGTTTAACAGTTTTACAGGTTATATCAAATATTTACATAATCTATGCTTTGTATTTCTTTTCTTTATTTTACAAAAAAAATTTAACAGTTTTACAGGATATATGCAATAGTTTACAGGATATATGCAATATTTACAGGATTTGTTTAACAGTTTTACTTATTTAATTTTTAGGATTTATCTAATAGGTTTACAGGATCTATATAGTATTTTACATGATCTATACAGTATTTTAACATAATTACATGTTGTTTTGAATGTCATTATCAAGTATTTCGTTATTGTGAATATTTTTTTTTCAAAATATTTATGTTACAGTCTTATATACATTGTTTATACATTGTTTTACAGCATGTAATATACACAATTACAGTATTTTTATTACAGATTGTTATTCTACATTATAGCATTTGTTATTGTCTCTTACATGATTTATTATTGATGTTTACAGGTTTTATAGAATGGATTTAACTTGAATGAAGATTTGGGAAGTGTTATTTCAATGGTTGTTGTTGTTGGAGTTGATCAAGCTGCAGAAAATAGAGGCAAACATGAATGAGATTTGAATGTTATATGTGTTGAATAGTATGCTTTTGTTGAACATGCATATTTGTGTGTTGAATATTATTGTTTCTGTATGCTAGTATTTTTGAACAGTTTTATTTTGTTGAACAATGTGTTTCTGACCAGTGACATTTTATGTTTGTGGACAGTTATGTTTGTTGAACAATGTGTTTTATAGTATTCATGTTTTATAGTTTGTAGTTTTACAATATTTATGTTTTATAGTTTGCATCTTTTAATTTTGTAGTTTGTATCTATTAGTTTTACAGTATTCATGTTTCATTTCACTTTGCAATATCCATCTTCTGTATTACACTGTATATAGATTTGTTTTACAGTATTCATAGTGTTATTTTACATAATATAGATGCATATATAAATATTAATATTTGAAAAAGAATTCAAAATTTTAATTTCGAAAAAAAAAATTTTGAAAAAATAAAATTTTTTTTTGCATTATTTCAAGTGTTATTATGAAAGAACTACAAGTTTGAAAAGTGGTCCCATTTTGAAAACTTCTAGAAGTTGTCCCGTGAAAGTACAGCAAATGGTCTCGGTGGAAGTACAGGCAGTTTAGCAAGTTGTGCAACTTGCAAACGGTTAACAATTAACTCGGAACCACTTTCAAGAGTCGCTGGTTGTTAGAATTTTGAATTACTTATTATATATGATTTGCTATTGAGGTATGCAGTATGGAATATTGAGTTTTACAGTATTCGCGCTAGTCAAATGACAGTTAGTTTGGGTAAAAACCGGATGCAAGTCGTTGAAGTCGTTAGGTACAATTAGTCGCTTTAACGGTTCAAATTATTTTGGCACTTGATCGGTGACTGACAATATTGTGTAACTATAGTAATTTGTGATATACTGATATACAACATATCTGAAATACAAAACCATATCTGACAATATTGTGTAACTATAGTTGTCTATAAGCCTTTCCTCTCGTGACATCCATAATAAAAGCACGACTTGCACTTGGATTGGGCTGAAGTCCTTTTGTTAACTGATTGGGTCGGATTCACGCAGCGCACAATAAGATATCTTATTGGGTCGGATTTCTCGTCATCGGGCCGGGTCGGGTAAGAATCACCATATCACCATGCACTTCTTCTCTCACGGGTAAATATATTGACAAAGCTTTTTTGTATCAACGCAGCGCACGACTAATAGAGATGAAATAAAAAATATATATGACTGGTGTCGTGATGCGCTGCGATAAACAAAAATGACTCTGTTGATATCTTTACCCTGACACTCACCGTCTTCAATTCTCCAACCTCTTTCTGGCTTAATACTGCTTTCGCTCTTAGCAAAATCCACCTCGCACAAGTCGGCAGCAATGTTAACCTCTCTCTCACTCCATTCTTCCATCCTCCCCTCCTTCCCTTTCTACTCAGTCTCCAGCCAATGCCTAGGCAGTCACCATCTCTCAACAGGCCACCTCAGTCTCACTACGAGAATAGACAAGACCGTACGAACTCGCGCACAGAGACTCCGATGCCACGTAAGTTTGCTTGCGGACTTCGCCCCCACCGCCTCCGCCGCCTATGGAACCCTCCTCCTTGGAGGCGGCCTATTTGCCTGTTCGTATTTTTACTTTTGATTTTCTTATTCTGTCCATTGCTTTTGTATCATCAGCTTCACCTAATGTATCTTTTATTTTTCTCAGATTTGAGATCGGGGAGTAAAGGCTCCATTTTCGGAGGGCTTTCTGGTGGTGCTCTTATGGTTGCTGTAAGTACAACAAACTGTGACTTCTGTGATTGAAATTAGGAGAACCCAAACTCGTACGCTTGAATGTATTAATTGGACCTCATTATTTGTCCCTTGAGGTAGGTGAATGCTTTAGGTGGATGCAATTAGATGTATTTTTTAATTCGAGGGTTTAGGTAATTAGGCATCACTCTTTCTGAAATATTACAATTTTGCCCCTGAACTCTTTGAATAGTGTTATCATTGGAATGCAAGATGCTGGTAGCTAAATTGGGTGGGAAACAATATATTGGACCTCAAGCTATATGCTCTCTTATTTTGGGTTTGTGGCTATGTAATTTACTTTCCTACATTTGTTTCACTTAGCACCTGAATTTCAAATTATACATGGGAGACTAAAGAGTGATAATATTACTGAAGATTCTACATCAAACATCACCTAGCTGATTGACTTGTTGAATTTATATTTTCATGCAATTACGAATCATGGATCTCAACTTCGGCTAACTAACTCCTAGCTTGTGTTTATTTTATATTGCTTAAGATAGCATCTTTTGTTGGTTTACTTGAAAGACATTATCTAATGCAATCGGCTGAAACAAAGGGTATTATATGGTTATGCAATTACAAATCGTCGATCATAACCTGGTTTACTGAACTTCTAGCTTATGTTTATTTTATTTTGCTTGAGATGAAATCTTTTGTTGCTTTAATTGAAGGCATATTATCTAATGCAATCAGCGGAAACAAAGGGAGCTGGTGATGCCATTGGATTCGGCTCTGCTTTCCTCTTTGCTTGTGTTTTTGGTACGTGGTTTTCTTACAGTATTCCATCTACTGTCATCTGAACCTAGATTATAAAAGTTTTTTGTGTGTAGGTATTCGGTTGTATAATACAAAAAAGTTGGTACCATCTGGACTTCTCTTGGCACTCTCTCTTGGTGCTTTGACGGTGTTCTTCTCTGCTTATATGCAAGATAAGATCTGATAGATGGTTAGTGGTGTGGATTTTAGTTGTAATAATTTTGGAGGCTTATTAGTTTAGGTGAGATTGTCCTTATGAGTTGTTTAAATTGTAGACCAAATTTCCATAAATGCAAGAGGCACACTAAATAAATGTATTTTACTTCTTGAAAAATGTTTGCGCTTTTTATTTCTTTTGTTTCTCTGCTTGATAAACCTTCCCCATAAAGAAAATATGTTTATTAACACATAAAACACACATAAACTAATTGTAAAGCATTAATTGTAGCTGTGACTATAAAGTGTCTCACAGACATCTCATCATTTTAATCAAGAGAAGATCCATTCTGTACAATCAAATTACAAGAATTTAATTTATAGGCTACAAAAGAAAATCAAGTATTCTAATACAGTTCCAAGAGCTAATTTTGTTTTTGTCTAATATATTAGTTAAGAATCCATATTTTTCGCACAAAAAATAAAAGAAACACAGTGAGTGCTGGCTTTGATGACGTGAACTCTGCTGAGCTTGTTATTGTGTTTCTTTGCTTATTGGAACCTGCATAAGACTCAAGTGAATTAATTTTTTTTTTTCAACTTCTTTTAACCGAAATCATTGAGATTGCAAATTTGCAAGTAGCACATGGATATTAGAATGACAATAATTTCATGAATTGTATATATTTGTAATGAAAAGACAAAAATTTCAGCTGGAAATTAAAATGAGCAGTGCAAGAAATTCTCTCTTTTATGGCAAAAAAATGTTTCCTGGTGAATTGGTTAGGTTTTGTTGTTACCCTTGCTTGACTAGTATGGTTCATCACTAGAGGCGGAACCAGAAGTTGGATAAATAAGATAATTTCATTTTATGAAGGAGGCTAATAATATAATTTTGTAGAAAATAAAAATTTTGAAAGACAAAACTGAAAAATTTCAATGTATAAGCACTCCTGTCCCTCTATCTACTTCGGCCCCTATTCATCATTCTAAAAACTTAAAACTATTATTATGGAGAGCATGACACTAGGTTGATGAATCCACTACTGAACAATTTGATTTATTGACTCTAGCATTGTTTATTTCTCTTTGGACATGAATGGGCAATCACTGCATGTGCAGCTGCTTGAGATTTGAGACTTGCGTTTGCACAAGCCGGCGTTCACTTTTTCCCCACACCTTTTGGGAAGTTGCAGGGCCTGGTTTGCATTGGCACCAGCCTGTTTTGTCACAGTAGTGCCACTGAGTAAGTTACAAAGGCACCCCGGGTCCGAATTAATCAGTGACCTCAGTGGGGTGCAACAACTGCTTGACGGGATACGGGTTGAATTTATGTACTGCAAACACGGTACTAACTGGTTCAAACAAGCCGTATCCTGACTTTTTGAAACTGAAACCAACGCACATAAACAACTGAAAATGATAAACTTTCTAAGTACTTTCCCCATGATACCACCTTTTTTGATCTGGTATGTGATTAGGATGTTATATTTATACCACCTTTTTTAGTCGAGTTTCTTAGTTTGATGACATAATCTAAGGTTAGGGTTGGTGGTCAGAAAAGAGTGGGGTTTGGCTGTCCCATGGGTAGATTAAAAAAATATTCAGGGGTTGTTGAATCATTGTTGTAGTATATCACCTAATTGGGGATGATTTCAAGCTGCTTATACTATTCAGATGAGATCAGCAAGGTGTTTATTTATTTATTCTGAAAGATTTTTCCTTCCTAATAGCATGACCAAAATTTATAGCTGGTTTATTATTAAAGTACCATACCAGTGCCATATTAATAAGCACCGATTGTTTGGTTTCATGTTTGGACCTATTAAATTACAGGTGTATTGGATCAGAGGGAAAGTTGTTCGCACTCTACAGTTAATTGGAGAATGCCAGGAATCACTGGCCTGAGTGGCCTCAGGGGGCCTGATTTTGTGGGTGAGTGGGTCTAATTTTTTTTTTTATCTGAAATATGGGCACTGTTTAGACACAGCCACATTTCTAAAATCTGAAAAGAGAACAAAAGTGGTCCTTAACCTACTATCTCCTGGTCTGGTCCACAAGTTGCAAAACTCAAACATTTTCTGTTGTACCATATACTCAATACCTTACCATCATATCTTATTCAAGAAAAGTGAAGTAATGCATTTTTCTTTTCTTCATCTACAAAAATTCAATCATCGGCAGAAATGTCTGAGTCAGTAATTTAATGCAAGCAAGCAAGCTCTACTCTATGATTAGAAGAATGCAATATAGAGTCCAAATTAATAACAAGTGAGAACGTTTATGTGTGAAATGAAATTTGTAAATTAATTTTCAAAGTGAAAACAAGAAAGAGGATGGTATTTAATTTTATTTCTCTAGAAGCAAGCTCCATCCTAGAAGAGGTTTTTTGTTGGTTCCTTTCAAGCTGGTAACTACCATCAGGCAGCAACCAATCAGTGCTGTGGCTATCCTTCTCCATCCTTGTCCAGAATCTCTAGGATCGGTGGGAAGAAGCCACATATTTCCTTTGCATGCAAGAATTTCGGCTGTCTGCAATTGGCAAATTTTGCTTCTAACCATCATACTCATACATGCTATCCGGTCACGTCTTGGCACGGCACGGTATGTGTGTCGGTGACTCGCATGTTCTGTGTCGTGACCATTCGCATGACGTGACCATATTTCAGAAAATTAGCATAGTATGACACATCACATGGTCATGTGAGTCCCGCGTGATTAGGATCGTTAAATCTTTATCTAATGGTGAATTTTGAATAAACTAACTTAAATTACGAAAAAAAATAGTTAACGTGACCAAACTAGTTCCGGCACGGCATGTATTTACATGCCTACGCTGCTCTTCTACGGCAGTATAATTGTACTAAATTGTTTGTTGGCAACACTTTAATCAATTTTGTTTTCTATGGACCAATATCATACCGTATGACAGTTGAAATAGCTTTCTAACTTTTGTTGATTGGTACCGATATTTGATACTTACGGGTAATTAAATACCTGTTGCATGGGCTGAAAATAAAAGGCTAAGTCTTGTCTAATTGTTTCTTATTGTCTATATATATTAGATCCTTTTTTTTGATATAAAATCTCTGTTCTAAAAGAAACTGTCAAACAAAAAAAATTAAATTATCCTGAAATCCGAATGCAGGCATGCCGCATGCAGCTAGAAGCGTGTTCGATCTTTGCATCAGATAATACATCCGGGCATGAATTTGTAAATGTGTGCTGGTTCAGTCAGATGCTTCGGCATTAAAATAAAAAAGTAGGTATTGACAATAATATTCTAAATGCTAGCATAAATCTGCTTACATTCAAACAGGATCTACTTTCAAGCAGACAAATGCAACTCTCAACTTGTGAATTCATTGTTCAAGGAAACAAAAATAACAGATTAACAAATAAATCAAAAAATAAAAAGAACTAACAAAAAAGGGACATAATATTTTGCAGAAAGGAACTAGATTTAAGAGAAAAAGTAATACATGAATTTGAGCAATAGATCCATGTTGTTGCAATTGACTTCATCAGAGAAATCTCTCATTTACATATATCAACTAAAACACTGTTGTTGTTGCAACAATGAATTTACATATAGCAATAGATCCATGTTGTTGTTGCAATTTGAGCAATGAAAACACTGTTAGTGCACTTGCCTAGAGTGCTGGAGCGGGCGGCTCCCTTGCCGGCTCGGTAGCAATTTCCGTGTCTCCTCAACTTCAGAGAAAACCTCCTCCCATAACTCCGTGAACGCCCGAACAATGACATCGTGATTTTCAATCGAATTCAATAGAAGAAACTTTTGCAGAAGCTCCTCCATCTCATCTTTGCCCTCGATCTCATTCTCGACAATCATCTGCAGCATCGACTTCTTAAAATCATCAAGCGGGTCGTCTGATTCCTTGACTATTACAATACTCTTCTCAAGTCTACCCGCTCCGGGTCTCTCCTTGCTCTTATCAGTAGAAGAGAACAAAGGAGGAGGAGGGGAGGTATATTTATTTTCCCTTCCCCAATCCTTTACACTCTGCTCTAGCTCGTTGAGTTCACGTAAAAGACCGACGAAACTTGGCGCGCTAGCCAAGCTCTCCCGTCTCTCTGTCTCGTCAACGACTCTTTCCCAAGAGGATGTCGATATATTATTATTGTTTTTGTGAAATGATGACTTGTTTATCATCTCGGTTGCGGGGACGCATACCGAGACAGACTTCATATCCTTGCAACCGCAGCCAAGGGGAAAGAGGGAATGAGACTTGCGTCCCTTCTTCCCATTGCCATGCTCGCTCATTCTATTAGGTTTTGCAATGGATGGATGTTTGCGAGGTTGTATGGTAAGTATAATATTGGAATGAAAGAAGGCACTAGTCTTTCTCTTTCGCGGAAATTAATGAAGTATGGTGGATCTATTCATATTTAATCTTGTATAGATGAACCTAACTTTCCGTTTGGCTGAGACGGATGGAACCGCTCATTCGTGCGGATGCTATGGATATATATAAAAGGAATTGAAAAAAATTCTAATTACTACATATTTTTTCTGAGGAAATTCTAATTACTACATATTATGTATCGAAAATGATGTTGGAGGTAGAGCTAGCATGCATCACTATTCTTTGCACCTACAGCACTTGTTGGTACTTGGTAGCATAATTCTAGCGTTCTTAAGTTTGAAATAAAACATGCATCAGATACATTATTAACTATATATGTTTGTACGAAATTCATACAAATTATAATTTTTGCATCAAAATTCGTGCTGACGAGAGAGAGAGGCGATAGGCTCTGAGATATCTCATATTTTGCGTGACCGACGTGTCCGGTGCCTATTTGGGGATAGCGCAGGGGCCAGTATTATTTGAGCTTTGAGATTCGTGCAGAACTTATTTGAACGGTTGAGATTTTCCAAAAAGTCACGCAAAATATGAGATATCTAAGAGGATGCGAATTAATTGCGGACCCTTTAACAAAACATATAAATTTGTTATGAGCCGGATCGCAAATATATCACCCTTTTGTTTTTATCTTTTCTGTGCAAGAAAGAACACAATTTTTCACTAAAAAAATTAAAGGAACACAATGTCACAATCCCATTGCAGCTGTAGAATTACATCTTTGGGGCCCATATTAGCAACCTTTTCACCATTTTACTGGACTTGATTCCTCGGCTTTTGTATTTGTTTTCGTTTTATTGGGCCTTTTTTATTAGAAAGCAAGAGAAAGTGGCTTTTGTGGGAATCACTGAATCATTCCATCCAGCTGGTTTCAATTTCCTAGATATGCTGCTTGCGTTAGTATTCATGCCTACAATTGCTGGTTATTATCTGGTATTAATTTGCATGGGACCTATAGTACTGTTAGACTGAACTATCCAAGTCATCAACCTCATCTAATATTCCAAAAATTGTCACCAGCTAGCTGCCAACTATTTGAGCTAGCTACTGTATTCACAATAGAATTTCTGTAGCGTACCAGAAATTGGATTAAAAACTAAGGACGGAATTATAAAATTTGAATTTGGAGGTTGAAATGTAAAATCTCATAATGCATGGTAAATGAGATTTGAACTCAAGTTTTCACAATTACAAAATAAAACCGCTAAGTTACAAGCTTGCATTTAATATTTTATGAATGGGGTTGAACAATATAAAATCTGTAAAAATAAATCAATTAAATTTTAATATACATGATTAAAAATTATCAAATCATGGAGTGACTAAGAATTCTCTGGCTTGGTTGTAGATTCACCTATGCAAAATATAGAAGCGAAACCACAAAATAGAATATGATGGAACAAAATTTCACAATAAGACAATTGTATAATTATTTTAATTAAACAAATATCATTTTATAGTTTTTCTTTAAAAAAAAGTTTGATAAAAGAAGTATATTTTGAGAAAAAAATTGGATCGGGAATAGACAAATATCATACTTAATTTCATAGTGTTTAAATAAGTATAATAGTGTTAATAAACCTCCGAAATAAAATCATGCCGATAGAAAAGATCATTCTTGTAACATTTTATATTTATACAGGTATTGAACGCCATCTATATATATGGCATGATATACGCACTTACATGTGCAATATTATCCGTAGTAATAATATTCATATTATAATCCATGATTTTAACGGATATCGCCCATTTCGCCGACATTTTTATTAATATCCAAAGTTAATTACAAATTAATTATTATACCCACGATTTCTGACTTTTGCCAAAAATGTCCAAACCGGCCATAAAATAGCCGGTTTCCTCTCCCATAAACCGGTCATTTTATGGCCGGTTTTTTTTTTTTTTCTAAAGACACTGTGAAGAAGAGCAAGATAATGAAATCTAACGCTGAAAATTTGAATTTTTTATTTAAATTATTTGTTAAATTACGCTATTTATACTAAAATATGTTAAATTACTTGAAATTATGTTGACTTACACTATATTAAGTTAAATTACACTAAATTACATTACATTACACTAAAATACGGTAAATCACGCTAATTTATATGGCTACGTTTGGATGCACTCTAGAATAGCTAGAATAGCTACTGTATAAAATAGTAAATAAGAACAGCTACTGTTTAAGAACAGTGCTAACTCGAGCTATTCGGAATAGTGAAAAAGTTGTTTGGATTGCATATTAGGAATAGAGTTTGGAGGGAATGAATAGAATAATAATTTATGTGTTAGATTAAATCTTTTTATTAATACGTAATATAAAAATCTTTTTATCCAATACGTAATATAATATTAATTTAATTATTAAATAAAATATTAGATTAAATATAATATAATTATTAGATTATATATAATACAATATAATATTAATTTAAATATTAAATGTAATATAATATTATTTTAAATATTAGGTTAGTATTAAATAAAATATTAGATTAAATATAATATAATATTAGATTAAATATAATACAATATAATATTAATTTAATTATTAAATGTAATATAATATTATTTTAAATATTAGATTTGTATTAAATAAAATATTAGAGTAAATATAATATAATATTAGATTAAATATAATACAATATAATATTAATTTAAATGTTCAATGCAATATAATATTATTTTAAATATTAGATTAGTATTAAATAAAATATTATATTAGTTTAAATATAATACAATATAATATTAATTTAATTATTAAATGTAATGTAATATTATTTTAAATATTAGATTAGTATTAAATAAAATATTATATTATATTATTATATTAAATATAATATAATATTAGTTTAAATATAATACAATATAATATTAATTTAATTATTAAATGTAATATAATATTATTTGAAATATTAGATTAGTATTAAATAAAATATTAAATTAAATATAATAAAATATAATATTAATTGAAATGTTAAATGTAATATAATATTATTTTAAATATTAGATTAGTATTAAATAAAATATTATATTAAATATAATATAATATTAGTTTAAATATAATACAATATAATATTAATTTAATTATTAAATGTAATATAATATTATTTTAAATATTAGATTAGTATTAAATAAAATATTATATTATATTATTATATTAAATATAATATAATATTAGTTTAAATATAATACAATACAATATTAATTTAATTATTAAATGTAATATATACTATTATTTGAAATATTAGATTAGTATTAAATAAAATATTAGATTAAATATAATACAATATAATATTAATTTAAATGTTAAATGTAATATAATATTATTTTAAATATTAGATTAGTATTAAATAAACTATTAGATTAAATATAATATAATATTAGATTAAATATAATACAATATAATATTAATTTAAATGTTAAATGTAATATAATATTATTTTAAATATTAGATTAGTATTAAATAAACTATTAGATTAAATATAATACAATATAATATGAATTTAAATGTTAAATGTAATATAATATTATTTTAAATGTTAGATTAGTATTATATTGAAAGCTCCAATTGCTATTCCAACTTTTTGTTAGAATAGTGGAACAAGGCTATTCTTCTTGTTTCGAATAGCAAGTAGTACGTTTGGTTGCTCAAGCTATTCGAATAGCAATGCTATTCTAAGAATAGCACTATTCTTAGTGCATCCAAACATACCCTATATGAATAGGGACGATATCTTCACTGAAAAGGCGAAAAAAACAACGAAACTTCAAACGGCCATAAAAACGACGCTTGAGTGTCTGATTTCAGCAAATGACCATTTTTCGGAAAGCTTGTGAAAAGACGCATGCGTCCGTGCCCGCTATGCCGGATTTCAAAATTCAGAATTGCCAAAAAACAAAGGGAAGAGCCTCAAAACTTGAGTTGAAGTTTCCGATTAAGATTTTCATTTCTATTATTCAATCTAAGTAGCTCAGTAAATTAGTTACATAATGAACTTGTAGAATACAATTTTTACTATTTTCAGAATTTTTTTACTATTTTTTATGATTCATGAAAGATGGCACAAAATCGGTCTACTTTAGCGTAATTTTGCGTAGTTTAGCGTAATTTACCGTATTTCAGCATAATTAGCGAACTTATTGTAATTTAGCGTAATTTAACGTAATTTAGTGTAATTCAACATAATTTAGTGTAATATAGTGTAATTTAACATAATTTCAAGTAATCTAGTGTATTTTAGTATAAATATGCTAATTATAAAATCAAAAGAAGTAATCTAACAAAAAATTTGAATTTTCAGTGTTAGATTTCATTATCTTGCTCTTCATAGTGTCAAAAAAAAAAAAAAAAAAAACCGCCCATTTTATGGCTGGCCGGTTTGGACATTTTTTTGGAAAAACTTGGGAATGATGAGTAAATTTATTAATTTGTAATTAACTTTGGATATTAATAAAAATGTCGGCCCGTTTCATTTTTCAACCCCAATCACATATTAAGTGCTACAGAGAAGCTGCGCACCAAGACATGCAAATGGCACCAAAATTTCTCTAATCAAAATATTGACAGCTGGAATACTTCAGATTACAAGGATGCTGATGTCTTACCAGTTACCATACCAGTGTGTAGGTGCTGATTGCCTCCAATCGGAAGTTGTTAGTGAAGGAGAGCTTTCATTGATCTGGACCGTTCATCGCTAATTTAATGACTGAGCTACTACCTACCTCTTGAACATCAACATCAAGCAGATATTTCATATTTTTATTCTTCTTTTTTTTCTATCCGAAAAATACTTCATGTTCATTCTTTTCAAAGGGAACATATGTGAAGTTTATATGGAAATGAGAAATATATCGCTTTGAGTTTGAGGAGCCATCGATCATTCCAGCGATAATACAGAAATTGATGTGTTTTGTAAAATTTGTGTATTCTATTTTTTTTTTTTTTGAAAAGGATGGAGGTTTAGTCTTTCAAATTTTAATATTTATCAAGAATCTCTTATTCGTATGTATAAATTTTGATGCATTGAAAAATATGTACTTTTTATAAATTTAAGTTTATACATAGTTTACAATCTTTAGTGTATTAAAATTTTATATAAAATTCAAACTTATCTCTATCAAGAGAAATCAAATACCAGTATTGTTTTTTATACAGTGCCCATGAACTTTAATGAATCCAAACAAAAATATTTTGTACAAATATTTAATACTCCTAAAAATATAAATCTGTACAAATTTAATATATGCAGAATTTATCATTTCCGATACATCAAAATTTAATAAGTAATCGATAAATCAAAATTATATAGGTAAACCGGTTCATGGCTTGCTTTTTCGGCCTTGGTATTTCATTCTTTTTTGTCTGAACTCATCCGAATCGAAATGAACGAATCAAATCCATAATATGTCTAAACTAAATATACCTATAAAAAATATTTTTATTTTTATTTTTAATAAAAGTGGTATATACCATCTATTTCATTAAGAAACGAAACCTACAAACCTACAAAGTTTTATAGGTAAAATATACCTATAAAATATTACTGGCATGGATTTGGTCTGTCCATATTTGGAGAAAAAAAAATATACAAATTGAGAAGCAGACCTTAGAAAAAGCAGAGTATATGGACCGTAGGTAAACCAGGTATTGGCAAAACAATATTCACAGAGAGAATTAAGCCCAGACATTTAAAATGCAGCGAGGCCTAATCAGGTAAATGAGGCATAAATGGGCTGTGATGGATGGTTTTAATTAAAGGCCGTTCTTTCCGGCTTTTAATGTCTCTCTAAAAGTTAGAATCACTTTAAAAGAGGAATTCAGATCCTCCCCGGTACCGTAATAGAGAATCTTTAAGAATTAGTGGATCTGGACCGTTCTTTTTAACTTGGCATGAATGTTCGTGCGCTAGCCCGAATCTCAAAGCAGTTGAGAATTAATCTCAAACCGTAAGTGTGGAGAATCTTTTACGGTACCTAGGAGGATACTTTTCCCCAAAAGGGGTGATGCGAGGGGAAGAAAAGGAAGCGGAGGGGATACCGACTTGACCGCACTTTGGTTCGTGTTTGATTATTCGGTCCACAACAATATAATTCGAAGGGGAACAGATGAAAAGGGAAGGGAACATATTCAAAATTCCTGTATATTTTTATTGATTTTTCTCACCGATTTTAATCTCCAAATTATAATGTACGGAGGTGACCTTTTTACCTACTCTCTCCGTCTCCACCTTCGTCTTCTTCTTTATGGTATGTTTGATTGCAAAATAAGAATAACTAGAATAGTCAAATTAAAAATAGCTATTGTTTGTCTTATTAGAATAGCCAAATCTCAAAACCCTTAGAAATGATCTATTCTAACAAGACAAAAAATTTGAATTCCCTACTTTAGCTATTCTAACTCATCCAAACACCGAATAAGCTATTCTAAATAGCCTAACTCCAAAAATAGCATATTCTCAACCCAATCAAACATACCTTATATGCTCCTTTCAAGAGTTGAGTCTTAAAACAAGTAATGCAATGGCAACACTTGAAAGTCCTTGAGCGCCAAATTTAAAAGAGTTTTGTCGTGGCAACCCTTCCGAGTCATGGAGGAGGGCAATTTGGGTCTGATGTCCATCGGACTCAAAGTGAGTTCAATGGGTTCGATGACCGTCAGATCTGCTTTAAAATTCGCGCCCGTAATTTTCGCGCATGCTTTGAAATTTGTGCGCAGCAGATCTGACGATTCCGAAATCCATTGGACCCAAGATGCTCTCGTCATGGAGCGCCAAATCTAAATTCTAACTCTGAATTTAAGGAGTTAATGCCATGGTAATACTTCAGGTCCTTAAGAGTCTAATGTTGTCCCAAATATTTTTAATTAATTTTGAAAACAGTATTAAAGAATTCTGATTTTGCCAACAATACAGAACAAACCTAAAATTGATAGAACAGTGCCAAAAACAAATCTAAATTATTAATTTCAAATGCAAATGGTCCATATCAAACTTGATGTGTAATAGATAGAACAAATAGATAGGAACAAATATACAGTCAGAACTGATCTGAATTGTCTTATTTATAATAAATGATTTAACTCTTTAAGAGTTCAGTCCAATAAAATCAATACAACGAGAAATGATTTTTTTTTTCTTTATGAATCAGTCCAATAAATAAATTCATCCAATTATTGCTCTACTTGGTTCAACTGTAATAAATTGAGTTGCTTCAGCATAATTTCTGTGTTAGTGTTGGTTTCTAGAAGCAACAAGATAATTCGAGATTAATTAATTCTATCTCCATTAAAGAAACTGGTGGTGATAACTTTATTCCTAAAATATTCCTTTTCAATGAAGTTTTATGATACATCAATTTAGTCCAATTGACAGCACCTTCCAAATAAAAATTGATAGTTCTATTTGAGTCCATTGTTTTTTTATTATATGTCTTAAATTTGTTTGGAATTTATTTGGCCAATTATTTGAAAAACCAAAATAATTTTTTAATTGCTTTTGTATAAATAAATAACTAAACAAATTTTCAATTGCACTGAAATTTATAACGCACAATAACTAGGATATATTTTTTTTTACTCAAAATATCAACAACAAAATAAATAGGTAGTAATATTTTATTGCAACAGACAATATCATAATAAATTGATATACAAATTATTTTTATGCACAAGGGGAGATCTATTCATTAACTGCTAACATAATCTGAAGATTTGTATTCTTTTAATTTTTCATTAACTGCTAACCAAAATCATCAATTTTTAATTATCTAATTGAAATTAATATATCATGCAAACTCGACATAATAAATTTTAAATTAATGGAAAAAAATATATACTAGTATATGAAAAATTACATATTGAAAACATCTTTGATTATCCATTCTTATTCGATCATTTCCATTTATTTACGACATCTAAATTTTGATAACTGTTCTAGTATATATTTTCTTCAATTTCTATCTAAACCCAGTGTAAAAAACCTTTCGAAATTTCGAGATAATTGAAATAAATTGTGGATCAACTAAAAAGCAAGAACTTATTATATTTCAATTGTAAAAATATAATCTGACTTATGTTTTATTTGGATCTATAAATATCAAACATAGTTGCTTATATTTTTAAATCTGATTTTTTTTTGTCAGTTATACTAAACAAAATTGGCAAATACGCCGTCTATAAACAATATGCATTTGATGACTTTCAAGTTTATGATTGTTAGCCACAGAATAAAAATTTCAAAACCGACTTGTAGAAATTGGATGAAAATCTAATAAAACAAGACCAATAGTCACATTATATATAGCATGATTCTAAACTTTTGAATTTATATATATGCTTAATTTTTTATTTTAGATCAAGTTAAATCTTTTAAATATATTTTTACTGATTTATTTACATATAATCTTTTAATTTTTTTGGATTGAATAAAAAAGTATATAAAAAGTTTCTATAAACAACGGATGCTAACTTTTATTTTATTTTTTTAATTTTCACAACGAAGTTCGAAAAACAACCCTACTATTAAATAAATATATCATGAAAATGTACGATTACTTAAATTGTCATAAATAAGAAAAGTAGTGTAGCAATTAGGTTATAGTTACCTAGTAGATGAACACGTCAAATCACTTTAATGATAATATTGGAGTAGAACTAGGGTGCTCCTAAGCTCACCAAGTCCTTCGTGAGCGCGACTCTAAAACCTATCAAATTGACTTCAAACGACATTTTCAAACCGTTAGATGTTCAATCTATATTAAAATGTGCTTGGAGACCAAATTTTACATTTTTTGGAATTTTTTTACTATTTATTAAGATGGTTTGAAAATCGCTTTTTTTTTATTAAAATTCTGCACCATTGAAAAACAGCGATTTTCAAACCACCCACGCAGACTGGGGGAGCGCACCAAATCCATTTGGTGCGCACCCTGGGGAAGGGTACCATTTGGTGCTCTAACTGGGGACGCACACCAAGTGATACCCTTCCTCACTGTGCTCACCAAGAAGTCTGTTGTATATTAGCGGCAATTTCAACATTTTTTTCATTCACCAAGAAGGCAGACAAGTGAGCTAGAGAGCAACTTGTGAGTTTTTTTTTCACTTTAGTCCTTTATTTTTTTAAATTATTTAATAGTATTTTTAATTTACTGTAAATTTATTAATTGTTAGGTTTGTCATTTAATTCAACCAACTATGATTGGAATTGCTTGTTATTTTGGTGGTCAAGTATTACAAGGGTCAAATGGTGCTTATTAAAGTACCCAACTCCAGAAAATGTTCAATATCGGCTTAGGTTTAGATTTCAGAGGTATAACTAGGGAAGTGTACCAGCAACTTGGTATTGACCTGAATTATTATGAACTGGTAATGTCCGCAATGATCAATATTGGCCAAGGCAACCAAACATGATTCCAACAGCTCCCGGTACAAGATGATAACAGTTGGATGTTAATGTCCGCAATGATCAATATTGGCCAAGGCAACCAAACATGGTTCCAACAGCTCTCGGTTCCAACAACTTTATATTGATTTAATTTGAATTTAATTGAGTGGTAACTAAAAAAAATTCGGATAAAATTGGAGAAGTTTACATGAAACTGGAGGAGTCTGGATACTCTGAAGTAATTTCAATTTTAAGTTTAAATCTAAACCATCTGATCAGAATTCAAACCAATCTGGTATGAATCCGGTC
Organism: Carex myosuroides; assembly: GCA_028015225.1. Lineage (NCBI taxonomy): Eukaryota > Viridiplantae > Streptophyta > Magnoliopsida > Poales > Cyperaceae > Carex > Carex myosuroides. Next base: position 16,270,923 of record CM051466.1, read on the forward strand.
TAAAGTAAATTCACATAGTTCTTTGATATTTGTGTCCAAAGATCTGACAATTATGATATTAAGCTCAAAATTTGAGTTACTTCGGGGGATATGAATTCCTAGCGGAGAACAAGGCAATTAGGCAATGCAGTTAGGAATGTAAAAAGACTTGAATTGCTCTTGGACAAAAGGATAGAATATCAATTTGCTCAATAGTCAAGTGTCGAGAGAGAAGAAAAAGGAAAGATGGAAGAAAATAATTCGATTGCGTGTGTAAAACAATTTTAGCCTGATCAAAGAGAGAATCCGGATGGGCTCGGCAACTTTCTCTTGGATCAATCGATTCAGACAAAAATGATACATTGATATATATATATATATATATATATATATATTTTTTTTTTTTTTTTTTTGAAACAAATACATTGATGGTTGTACATTGATAATGGGTGGCTTAGTCGTCTGCGGTATTATGTACCGCGGATTTATATTTTTATTTTTAAAATCTAAATAGTTAATCTAAACTGTATATCATGATCTCGATACGATGTATTTGGAATCTAAATTTTATATTTTCAGATTTCTTTTTTTTTTAAATTGATAAAAAATCATTACTTTCGGATAGTCCAGAATCTTTAGACCAAGTAATTTTGTATCTATTTTAAAGAAATGTAAAAAATTATATTTCAAAATGTAAAAGTTGACATCCAAACACATTTTCATATGTAGATAGTGTTGAGCTGTACGGATTGACTATTTGGACTTTGAAAATAAAAATATGCATTCAAAATACGAACTAAAGTGTGTTATGCAAAGTACCATAGCCTCATTATTAAAAAAATTATATATATTAAAATTTAATTGAATTTTTTTTACAGATGCATTTATATGATTTATTTTTTATAAAATATTAAATATGTACTTGTAGCTAGTTTAGTGATTAGAATTTTACTTTGTTAATGTAAAAATTTGAATATAAATTTCAACTGTCACATATTATATATATGTTTTAACCTCCAAGTTTTTTTTTATTTCGTCTCTAGTTAACCCAATTTGAAAAAAATTATGAAATTTTTTAAGTTGGAGAGTCCATATTTGTTATCTCTAATTCACTAGCGGTAAGTGAGAACCACCCATCAACTTATTGGCAGCCTCTGCCAAATTTCTCAAAAAAAAAAAAAAAACTATTTGCTTACGCAAATTGAATCCATTTTAACATTTATTGGACCACAAAAATTTATTCTCATCCAAAAAGTAGACGGTAACAACTCAAAGTGAATCGCAAAAGCAAATGTCATTTTAATAACTAAACGAAAAAAAGTCAAACAAGAAGATAATGGAGATGCTTTATTTAGGAGGTGATTTAATTTATATATGATAGTTCTATTCCGCGAGTTATTTCCTAATTTTAAGTATCATTCAATAGACCGAAATTTTTATTAATAGAAAAAAAAAATATCGACATTGAAGAATATTTTTGTTGAAATTCGAGATGTAGCAAAAACGTGATGATCCAAAACATCCAGTTAATCTGATCACTAATGATTTTTAATTAACAAAAAACACTGTAGCTGGACGTTATGGTCCATAACGTCCGGCTACAGTGTTTTTTTTTTGCTTGCTTGTTTGCTTCAGTTTGCGATTTTTTGAAAAAAAATCACTGTAGCTGGATATTATGGACCATAACGGTCTGATTTTTTTTTTTTAGCACATCCCTGGCCGTTATGGACCATAACGGCCCGTATTTTTGTTATACTAACGCAGGTAATTAGGTGCTAATCTGACCGTGATGGTCCATAAAGTCTCTGTTAGATCTTAAATTTCCGTCCAATTGTTCTTCAATGTCGATATTTATTTATTTTATTTTCTATTAATAAAAATTTCGGTTCAATAGACATGGCAAAAGAAACTCATAACTTGTAGCTTATTTGAGATTGGTTTGAAAAAAAGTTGGTAATTAATTTGGCTTGTCATTAGTGAGTTTAAGTTTGATCTAACTTAGCTCGAAACTATTAAACTATTACATTTGTGGTTACCACTTCTAGTTAGCCCGATTAATTTTAGTTATCATTTTAAATATTAAAATTACGGAGTTATTAGTGCTTTGCTAAAAAAGTACAAAATTACTAAAACGCATGCATTGTTTGTAGGGTTGAGTAAATCGCTCACAACTCGTAACTCGCTCATAACTCGCTCGTTAAATGCTCATTAACAACTCGCTCATTAACTTAATGAGCCGAGCATTAGCATACCCCAACTCGCTCATAACTCGCTCATTAACTCATTAAGAAATTACTTACACAAATTCTGCCACTTCTAATCCTATTTGGTTCCTGAGCTATTCTTATTCATTCATATTAGGCATATACAGTATGGTACTGGGTTAGTATATTTCTAAATTATGTTAGTATATCCATTTATTTTGTTAGTATATCTATTCATTTTGTTACTGTTTGTATATTTCTAAATTCTACATTTTTATTATTGTTTTGATAATGCAAATTTGTAGGTATGTGACAAGCCGTGAGAACGACAAGAAGATAGTTTGTTTGATTTTGTTAATTTACTTATGGACAATTTTATGTTAAATTATGTATTGTTTAATTTGTTTATGGACAATTTTTGTTAAACTTGCTTATTGACAATTTGTTAAATTCTATAAATGAAAATTAGTTTTTGAATGATGTATTTTAAACAACTCGGTAACTCGCTCGGCAACTCGCTCATTAACAACATACTCATTAACAACTCGCTCTAACTCACTCATTAACAACTCGCTCATTAAGCTAATGAGCCGAGCATGAGCATACCCCAACTCGCTCATGCTCGCTCATTAATCACCCCTAATTGTTTGTATGTCGTCACTGATTGGTGCGTCTCCGTTGTTGGGCTCACGTGTCACGAGTTATATCCTTTCTTTTTGGGTAATAGGAAATTAAGGGGCGATGACGAAGTTGCTCTACCCCGGAGACGTAGGCATTTTACGCCGAACTCCGTTATCATCCCGCGTGTCAAATTTCTCTAACTCTACTCTATTTACTTTATTTTTACACACTTGCTTATTGAATTGATTGACTTGTTAATTTATAGGGTTGAACCGAAAAATGACTAGAAGTCTTTAAGACTACCTATTCACCCTTCTCTAGGTGTTGTTAAGGATAACAAAGTGGTATCAGAGCAAGTCAACTTGACTTAAGACACACTTAATTTGAGTACTTCTCGATTCTAAGAAATGACACTAAATCGAGTCATAAGCAAACCTCCTATTTTTGGTAGTGAGACCAAAAGTTTTAGCCATTGGAAGAAGACCATGGTTAATTGCTTGAACATACTTGAGGTTTGGGATGTAATTGCAAGTGGTTATACCAAAATGCTTGGTGATCACCAAAATGAAATCTTTGAATCCAAAGCACTAAAGAAAGACAATGATATCGTAGTTAATGCGCTATTAACCTCGGTTAATGAGCCAATAGCCGTAGTGTTTGGTAGCTTGACTAGTGCCAAACAAATGTGGAATGCTCTCATAAACAAATATGGGGGTAATACACAATCAAACGAACCAAAATTACTGGACTTGAAACCAAATTTGAAATTTTGGAGTAATTGAAGGTGAATCGATTGAAGATTTGTTCAATCGAATTATGCTTATTCAAAATGAATTATTGGAATTGGGAGAACCGTTTTCTAACAATAAACTTGTAGGAAAGCTTTTGCGAGTTATGTTTAGGGAATCAAGATGGGAGAGCTTAGTGAGTGCACTAGAAGTTCTCTCGGGATCTCAATCCTTCACTCGATAAGATATATGCTCACTTTTGGAGCTTCAAAGAAAGACTTAAACAAACAAAGGTTTTCGAGACAAAAGGCAAGACCGTAGCTCTTCCAACACAAATATGAAACTTCTCTAACAATTCAAACTCAAACTATCGTCCTTCCAACATCCAATTCTACAAGAAAATAGAGAATGAGATTTCCAAGGATGCATTGATTCTCTCTAAAATGTTCCAAGGTATGTTAGACTTCGATTACAAATTTAACAAGGAACGTGAGAGAGATAACAAGAAGTTGGTGTGCTTTGCATGCCATAAGAGGGGCATACCATCCACACTTGCTACAAGTTGTTCCCAACACAATGGGGCAAGGATGGAGAGGTACAAAATGACCGTCGCCGAAGAAGACAAGATGGTTATCAAGGAAAGAGGAACCCAAAGGCTATGCAAGCCATTTGGGTAGCCAAATCCGACCTAGAGGATAATGAAGGAATTGACACCGGGTTGAGCAATGAGCAAAAGGTCAACTTTGCCTTAATGGCTAGAGTTGATGAGACTTTAAAGACGAATGTGGAGACAATCATCGCAAGTATGGACATTACCGATGAGGCCACAATCGATGTGCTCAACAACATTTCCAAGACAAAAGACAATCAAGTGGAATCAAGTGAGACAAACATAGCCTCAACAAGCTTCAGCTAGTGAGGTACATTTAGAATTTGATCTCACTTTTAGTAATGTTCAACTTGACTTGACCAACAAATGCATGACAAGTAATGAGTCAAGTATTTCCTTGAATAAGAATTTGATTTGGAAAAATGAAACTAGATTGAGATATCTCCTTGATGAATCCACAAAAGACTTGTTAAGAAAATAAGGTGTTATGCAAAACCTAAGATCCGAGATACTTGATCTTGAGTCTAAGGTAAACCTTCTTAGTCTTTGACACACGAATCAAACGAGTGTCAATTACACTTAGGTGAAATTGGTCTATTAGAGACCAAAGTTAATAACCTAAGAAGGAAAAATGAGAAATTAAAATATATGGACATTATGAACAAGATTTTAAAACTCAAAATTAATGAATGTGAGAAAAAGAATAGGATTTTACAATACACAAATTTACATTCAAATTGTCAACGTCACTTATCAAATAGGAGTTCTAAATGAAACGGTTGAAAACTTGGAGACCGAAAATAAGACTTTAAGATCTCCTAGTAAATTCTCAAGTGTCACTAGTTTAGATCCGTATTTGTTGTTTGATCTGAGGAAACTTCAAAAACACAATACAACCGGGTTTGGATTTGAGAATGGTCATTCCTCATTTGAATCCACCAATTCGAGAGGCTTAAAAAAAAAGGGGGAACAATCTCAAAATTTCTTGTATAAATTTAAGCACTTGTCTTTGAAGAAACTAAAATTTGATTGTAAGAAATATGCAACTTTTTAATTTGACACTAAATTAAAAGTTGAACATATTTTAAAAGTTATAGCTCAAAGCAATGGCTCAACAACAGATGTTTCCCAATATCACAAGATATTTGAATCACAAACAAGAAGAATATTTCATTTAGAGATTCAAATAGTTTAGGATCACTTCATTCCTCAAATATCAAGCCATAAATTACATTTTGTAATAATTGTTGCAAAGTTGGATACACATCGTCATTGGAATGTAGGTTTAAGAAAAGAAATAATAAGTTGAATATTGTTTGGATTTCTAAATCACAACTTAAATAAGTAATAGAGAAGTATCTCCTCCTAGTTTTCTAATTGCAATATTTCTTATAATAAGGGAGAGGTAAAACTAAGCTGCATGTTAAACAAAAGTTATGTGTGCTTGTGTACATTTAGATGAGATTATTTATTAAAGGAAATGATTGATTCTTACTTGAGAGTAATCAAGCATGATCATTATGAAAATTAAAGTAAAGTATAATCATATACATAGTATGGATGTATAGCAACAAAATTTTAGTTAAGAGTCATTTGTGTTATAGAGTGAGAACGCTATTTTTGATCTAACCGTTCAGTACGATTCTTTCCGTGTGATATCTCAATTGTTCTTCGAGAGACAGTCAAACAAAGAGTCCGTGTTAGTGGGCAGTATGATTATTTTTTGGACTAATGCATAATATTAAAATTATATATGTAAAAAAATTCCAACAATATATATATATATATATATATATATATATATATATATATATATATATATATATATATATATATATATATATATATATATATATATATATATATATATATATATTCAAACTAATAAATAATAACCAACTAGGACACAGACACAGTCATTGAACAATTGATTTGGCCGTATGATTTAATGTCTAATAATAAAAAATAGCAAGTGCTCTTCAAGAAATTCAAAAAGGTGACGGATGGCTTACACTGTTACACATCCGGACAACAAAAACCGCTCCTATTAATATTCTTCACACCTCCTGATTTATAGGCTGATCGGAGTCTTTCTCCCTGACGAATGATGATTGAAACTTTTTGAAACGATAGAATTTAATTCCGTGCACCACAAACAGCACAACCAAACAATACCTAACTATAGCTGCCTTTTGAATATACAGCAAGATATGCAAGCACTGGCGGATCACCTGGGATCTGCGATAATCTATTTCGTAAATAGAATGAAAGAGAAAAAGAAACAAGAAATGTCTGATGGTGGGATCTATTATTACAATTCTAAGGAAATGGGTCGGCCGAACTTTGTGTCTTTTATTATTCATTACTTATATTTCGGTTAAATTTTTTATCTAAGCTTTGACTTTGATTTGCTAATTGGCTAAGAACAATTCCACTTCGAATTATGCCAAACGAATTTTTAATTAGCTTAGAAAAAATATTTCAATATTATGTTAATCGGGTTTATGATTATAACAGATTTTATAATAAACATAGTTATAAAGATTGAGTTGCAATTGTGTATCCAACAATTTAATAGGTTTAAATTCAATTAGCTATTTACTCAGTTAGTGCTCTACTCTGACAGAAATTCTGAATCCACTCCTGTATGCATGAAGACTTGTACATAATGAAAACGACTTATCTGGTTGGAATGACATGGAAAGATAAGTACCATCTAGGCGGCGATCACCATTTTTTGAACTAAAGCTTTCAGTCTAACTCCTGCGCTCTCAGCGTGCGGTTCAAACATTTTAAAACTCTCATCAATCGATTTCACACTCCAAAATCCAACACTCCTCAAAACAGCATTCGCCTACTTATATAATCCGGATCTTATTTTTGGTCACATTATATAATTAAATTGGATCGCTGAGAATGGAACTACTCTCTTTTTCTTTTTTCTTTTTAAAATTTCATGGCAGATACTGCCAGATATTTAACTATTCTCAATAATCCAAACGCTATTCGTGCAATAATAGCGAATTGGACAGCTGTTTGCAATAAAGAAATGGATAAGAAATTCATGCGGTCATGCCCTTGGCATCTTTTTTTATCATTATTCTCCCAAAAGTGTTGTTGCCTTTGGAGATGAAAAGAGAAACCAAAAACCTTCTTTCTTCTTCAGTTTTCCTGTGATAGACGCTGCCAATGTTCTCTCCTCATCACGACGAATCAATATGGAGACCTCAATTGCTCGTATTTGCGATCAAATAAGAGGATAAGTACCATCCCAATTGACATGATCTTCCTTCACCTCTAATTTCATCTGCGATCAGATGCTCGCCAATCGCCATTACTGGGCACCGCCGCGAGAAGGTCCTTTTCCTTTTTCTTTCGTGAATTAGACAAATTGAATCGGTAAGCTTGCGGTGCATTGGAGCTCAAAAGTAAACTATGTTCATATATGATAATAGTATTCTGAATCAGTAAAATTGATCTCTTATATTAGTGTCAAAGTTCCAGTTTTGCTGGCATTCCAGTGAAACTTATTTGGCCGCCTGATACAAATTTGCAAAATCAGGGACCTTCCTGTAAAAAATTCATAGAATGAATGTTTGTGCAAGAATTGACAGGTGGCTTTAGAATTTAATTCATTTTAGTTCCTCATATTTTGAATTTTCAAGAAATAAGATTGCTAATTAGTAAATGCAAGCATGTTGCTGCTATATCTTAGATTTGAAAAAAAAAAAAAAAATTTGTCTCGTTTTCAATTGTTTAATGAGCGATTTTCAAATTTCTGTATCCCACATAAAATAATTTCCGGAATTAAGAAAATAAAAGAAAATGTCGCTTGATTTTCAGATTATAAACCAATGGTTATTTTATCATATCAACCATATGGTGCTTAATCAAATATTAAGTTGTGAAAAAAGTTTGTTGCAGAGAAAAATAAAATAAAATATATCATAACTTTGAGTAGATCTAAGGTGTTCTTAAGCTAGATCACCAAGTTCTTTATACTAAATCGTTAAAACCAATCTATTACACGAGTTATGCATTTACCTAAAAAAATTATAATTTTTGAATAATTTAGTATAAAATCAAGTTGTCCGAAAACAACTATAAGTTAATTTTAACACATTCATTTTTCATCATCGCTTGACTTTATAGCATACTACATAAATTTATAAATTTTGCGTACATCACTCATATAATAGATCATTTTCAACGATTTTGAATTATTATTTGAAGCTAATCTGATATATTTTAAAATTAAGCTCAACCAAAATATTAGTGAGCTTAAGAACATCCTAGCTCTATTCCATTACTTATTCATTTTTTCTATCACTAATTTAAATTACACAGTCCAAACAATATTTTCACAAATCCAAACAACACGAAATTAGTATTAATAGTATTCTCGCACTAATTGGAATGATCCCTTTTTCTTTGTGCTATTCTGTCATTCACTAACACAAATAATATTGTTCTTAGAGGAGGGTTCAAATGCCTTCATTTTTTGTGCCTCCACTGTACCTCGATTTTTAAAAAATTTAATAACTCAAAATTTAAAATTTAAAAATCAAAATAAAACCGTTGGATATGATCTACATTATTTTATCTATGCGCTCATAAAAATTATCACATTTCGATTTTGTTTTTATGTGAATCAATAAGTTAAAAAATCAACGTCTAGAAATTATCCACATTAGTACGTTTTTTACAAGCTCTTGATGACAACCAAAACAAAATTAAAATGTCATAATTTTTTACACGTGTATAGATAAAATGGTGTAGATCATATCCAACGGTTTTATTTTGACTTTTAAGTTTTAAATTTTGAGTTATTAAATTTTTTTAAAATAAAAACATGATGGAGTCATTAAAAAATGAAGGCATTTGAATCCTCCTCTTGTTCTTATATATGCAAACTAAACAATATATAATTATATTGGAACATGTAAACTTTCTCGGAGTCGGACCAATGCGTAATTTGAAAATTATGCAAGTAAAAGAAGTCAGAATAATATAATCAACATGGAGATGTATATCCATTGTACGATTGATTTGCACGTTATGATCTTTTTTCTAATAGAAAAGTAACAAGTGGTCTTTAAAAAATTCAGAAAGGTGATGGATGGCTCGCACAGCCGAACAACACAAACCGGCTCCTCCCATTAATTATATTCTTCTCTGAGTCCTGACAGAGAACGACCAATTAATTATATGATTGTATCTTTAATTTAATCCTAAATTCTCTCTCTTCAATTTCTTCTTATAATTTACAGTAAATAAATAGTAGTTTTCCGGATTCTTTAATTTAAAAAAAAAAAAAGACATAGTGGGCCATATCTCACGTGCTTAGTCCCCCTCCACGTGCAATGTCTCTGCAAATGATTAATTATATCTGAAAATATATATTATATACTTATCCTCTCCAAACACTGGAGCAGTACTTTAAGGTGTTTATAGTTGAAATGTTAGGTGTTTAAAATCGAACTCTCTGATATATAAACTTGTAAAATTATTTGTTTATGCTTCATATTTTTTTATGTTTAAATTTGAATCTCAAGTATTTAAATATATAATTAAATATTTCTACTAATTCATGAGTATCTTTGTGTGGAATTTATATAATAATTTGTATATTTTGGATAAAGAAACGAACGATATATATGGCTTTAGAATTTTGTCAAATTGATAAGAACAAAGTTACGCGGAATACAGGCTTCTGATCCAAAAGTCTTTCTTCCTGACGAATGATGATGAAATGATCATCGATTTTAATTTAATTCCCTACCGCCAGAAATAGCACAACCAAACAATACACAACTATAGCTGCCTTTAAAAAGAAACATGAAAGAACACTTGTAATTAAATGAAATCGACTCGTTTGGTTGTTATGTCATGTAAACATACGGAGTTGGCTACGGTGCTATGCATAGCATAGAGGTAGAGGGCCTCCGTGCTACGGTTTAATATTTAAGTTTTTAAAATTTTAACGGTCGATCCGAACCGTTCAACACGATCTCCATATGAATATGTACTTGCAAATCAAATTTTACATTTTTTAAAATTTTTTTACTATTTTTTTATTTAGGTAAAAAAAAACACTTAATCTGAATGGTACATAATTTTTTCTATCTATCTAAAAAAATAGTAAAAAATTCTAAAAAAATGTAAAATTTAGTTTGCAAGTACATATTCATATGGAGATCATGTTAAACAGTTCGGATCGACCGTTAGAATTTTAACAACTCAAATATTGAGCCGTAGCACGGAGGCCCTCTATGCTATGCATAGCATATTAGCAATTTCCGTAAACATACCGGCTTTCACCATTTTTGTGAACTACAGCTTTCAATCTGACTGTGAGCGTGCGGTTTGATTAATTTATTGAAGCTTTAATTTACATGAGAGGCTTACTCCACATGTAAGATATAAGGAGAGGGGTTTCCGATAGATATCAGATTAAATTCGGTCCGAAATTTGATTCGATTGTATTTAAGATTTATGTGTAATTGATCTGTATAAATTTTAAAACTGCCGGTGCAAATCAAACTGCTTCTACATGACATCAGACCAAATTAGTTATTTTACATTTTAAGATTCATGCACATTTGATCGGCACACATCTCAAAGCTGACAGCACGAATTTTGATGTGAATCAAGCAACTCTAATATAGTTTCAAATCAAATTAGTTGTTGGCTTCACTTCAATATTCATGCGCACATGATCCGTGTGAATCTTAAATATGACAGCAAGGATTTTAATTCAAGTTGACACAGCTTTCATAAGACACTAAATAAAATTTAATCCAATATCTATTGGACCACCACCCCGGTTATAAGATACAAAAGTATTTGATCCTCATCAAGATGAATTCGTATCCTATGCATTAACTCAAAAAAAAAATCTTTTGAGTTGATGTATGTGGACCGTCCGTTTAAAATCAGACGGTCCGAGATGTGTTAACTCAAAAAAATGTTCTTTAGGAAGACTGGGATACTGCCGCATCTATCTATATTGGTCCGAACTGTTTGGACAAGAGTTTTTAACTTTTAACTGGTTATTCATTTTTGAGCAAAATACTGCCTTTGGCAGGAAAAATCAGTTTAAACTTTAAAGGAAAGATCTGGGTTGCTTATCCGGTCAGGTCAAGTGCATCTGAGTTGTCAAATCTGAATTGCACGATCAAGATGCGCCATCGATCATCATTGAAGCCCGTGTAACTGGAGAGGAGCTTAACGGAGTCGATAAGAGGAAGAGAGTGCGTGGTATGGCGTGCGTAACCTCTGAGATATCTCATATTTTGCGTGACCGACGTGTCCGGTGCCTACTCGGGGATTGTGAAGGGCCAATATTATTTGAGCCTTGAGATTCGTGCAGAACGTAATTGAACGGTTGAGATTTTCTAAAAGATCATGCAAAATATGAGATATCTCAGAGGATGCGAATTCGCGTGGTATGGGGCCTTAAATGCGAAGATAAAGCGAACAATCCAAAATACCATCCGCTGGAGCAGCCATCCCTCTTAAGTTGCACCTCGGTTCTACGGACTAGAGTGGGAAAAACGTGCCGTGCCGTGCCGTGCCGTGAGCAAATGGTCACGCCACGTGAGTCACGCCGTGTCTAAACGTGCCGTGACCCGCGTGACTTGCGTGACCATTTAATTATAATTTAAGTTAATTTATTCAAGATTCACCATTAAATCAATATCTAATAGTCCTAATTACACGTGACTCGCGTAACTACGTGTCGTGCCATGCCTTGACTAAATTTTTCACATGCCGTGCCATGTCAAAGTTTCAAAAGAAGAGCACGGCACGAGAATGGTCACGGCATAGGACACGCGAGTCACGGCATGTGAATGACACGCGTGCCGTTCCGTGCCGGAGCCAGCTCCGGCGTGCCATTTTTCCCACTCTACTACGGACCCAGAGACCGTAGTCTCATTCTCATACCAATATACTATACCACCTGTGTGGCTGTGTCTGCTAGCTGGTCGAGTTGTCTTATCTGTTCTCAGTACACAATCCATCTGGATTCTCTGTTACAAATTAATATTCTAGTTAAAACACATGGTACATATCAATATTCTTTTTAAAAGCAATTTTCTTTCTTAACAACCGAATCAACTTGATTGTACCGTTGCATTGATTGGAAGAAAAATATTATTTTCATAATTGTTGTGACAAACTCAATTATATAAAACTACCCCTGACTACAAAGTCATTTGGTAAAAAAAAAAGAAAAGAAAAAAACATGCATAATTATTAATTGATTAAGCCATTGCTATTTGTGTAGGGATCTCTATTTATATAAAGGGAGATGTCTTGATCCCTTCCATCACCTTTAAAAAATGTTTAATTTTCATATTTGTAAGTGTTGATTGAATATCACATCTCTAGTTAAGTTCAACAAAATATTTGTGAGTTTAACTTAAAAAAATATCGAACGAATTTCAAAAAGTATATGCAAATATTGAATTTTGTTTACTTAGGGTGTTTGAATGGAGCAAGAATAGCACTAACCTGAAAATAATACTATTTTTTTGAGCTATTCAATGTTTGAATAAAGAGCTACTCATTATTCTTTATTTGTTTTTTATGAATTAGCTCACTATTCTACTAATCCAACCAAAAGTTGAGTTAGCAACTATTATTCATTCTTGAATCAACCACTATTTTCACTAACCCACTCCTCCATCCAAACGTACCCTTAATAGTTAACAGCCAACATTTAAAACTTTTGTTTACAAATTTTTTATTTTTACCATCTTAAAAAAAAAAAAACTAAATGACTTTTTTTTTTTGAAAATTCCTTTTACCAAGATCGCAGATTCAATCTGCAACTCCTATTCTTTACCCTAAAACGAGTTGATAGTACACAACAAAAAGAAGAAGTTAGCATATTAACATTAACAATTTGAATTTGTCATTCCAAATTAATTTGATAGTTTTGAGATTAGGTTTCCAAAATTCCTTCCTAAGATGCCAATATTAACGCACTCTTTTTATCGTACACAATTAATGAAAAAAATGAAAGATACTTGGATCCTAATTCCACAAGGAAATAAATTAGAAAATAACGATTAAAGTAGTCAACCTTTTGCGAGAGATTGATTTCTATTTAAATACATGTATATCCCATTAAAAAGCTACTTTAGTTAACCTGAATGTCTATTTTATTATTTTTTTATTTTGGCAGGTTAGCTTGAAAAAGAGGCTAACTTTTTCCTTTCCTGTATCAGTTCCACTCTCAAGTGATACAGAGAAGGAGAACGATCATAGTGGGCCCTACACTGAGAGACCCAAGGGAGTGAGGGACGGTGGCCACAGCCCACAGACCAACAGTCTACAAAGGACCGGGGTTGTCTCCTCTCAAATAATTATGGAATCATAGTCTCAGATAAATCTCACCGTTCATTTCACATCATAGCTCAGATATCTCTTGCCCGATTCTGAAGTCGGGTACCTAGAATGACCCACGTTTTTATGATCTATAATGGACGGTGGATATTTGCTTACTTCAATTCAATGTATTCAATACAACGGCAGAAGGAAGCGTGGCAGTCCGATGGGTATCGTAATAAATTCCATCCGTTACCCTGTCATAACCGTCCAAATTTCATCAAGATTTGTGTTTACAACTTAAAAAGTTGCGCGGATAATATCGCACGCATCTCTGTGACGATTGAACGGCTTGTACTGGGCATCGGACCGAATTTGGTCCAATGTCCATTGAGCAGCCCCCAGACGAACTCGGGATCCGATCTCGGTCCTGTCCCATTCACTGCCACGTCAGACGAAACACCCACTCTCTGTCTCTTAAATATTTCTTGTACCAAGATGGTCAGATCATAATTCATAGGTGTATTGCTTCTTCATACCTCCGCCTAACTTCTCTTATTGCTTTCTTACTCCATCTCTCCTTCTCTCCTATTACTAACCTCCATTGCTACTCCTGCCTCTATTTGATTTCAAACTTAAAAATCTGTGTGTGCTAACTGGATCTCAGTGGAATCTCCCGAAATGAAGGTTCGATTTTTCATTTTATCTTTGTTTTAATTCTTTTTTCGTACTTGGCTTTCTTTAAAGTTCGAAGCTTGGTTTGGTGGCGTAATGGAATAATACTTAAAAAGATTTTGTACTGATTGTCGCAATTAGGCGCCGCTGAAGTTAATCTAGAACCCTCGACTGGGTCTATGTTCATGTTGACTAGGTGGGATCTACCTAAGAGTCCTAAACAGGTCCATCTGTCAGTCACTGTTAGGGTTACAGTTAGAGCTAATTAATTTGGATTATCAAATTATTAAATTCAGTCCGGTATTGCTATGCCCGATTCTGTTTTGTCTTAGCATGTCACTAGATCTCTTCGATTCTGCTCCATCTTTTGTCGATTAGATCTCAGCGAGCAATTCAGAGATTGTTTATTTCGAGTAGAAAGCACTTGGGTAGTTTCATTTAGGCATTGCTCTTTTTTTTTTTTTTTTTGTTCTCTTTTGTTGAGAAGAAAAAAGGGACTTCTTGTACAGAAAAAAAGATACGGGCATTATACCCTTCTATAATGGATAAAAGATAACAATTATCTATCTTAAATATTCAGAAATAATTTTTATGTTATCATTGGGCTAATTGTTTCTTAGGGCCATAGTTATTATGATTGTAATTTGATTGAGGCTCTCTAGAATAAAAAATGTGGAATTCATCAAGTCTTGCAATGTTATCTGGAAAATGCATTTGAAACATATTTTTTTCTCATGAATTAACCATGGAGTTGAAAATTTTGATAGTGAATTTTCTACTTTACATGGATTAGTTTTACAAATTACATGGCCTTGGTCCTTGGTTGATTTACTTGTAATTATCGATTAACTAGTGACGATTCTGACAATTAACCTCTTTAGTTTATGAACTTGGTTGATTTATTTCTTTATGCGGGTAATGCTAGAGTATTTTTAAAAAGTTTAAGCAAGTGATTAAACAACTGACTTTTTATTTTGGCAGAAAATTGTTGTCCATTTGGATTTGCATGACAACAAGGAAAAGCAGAAGGCTTTCAAAGCTGTAGCCACCCTTCATGGTACCGTTTCACTTTTTGGTTGAATTTTTGAAATTCCCCTTGGTTTTGTTGTACACATTAAATTATTCAAAATGAAACGTGATGACATAAATCCGCTTTACCTAAGAGTAGTTCTTATTTCCTTCATTTATTTAACAGGCATTGATTCTATTGAGATGAACATGAAGGATAAAAAATTGATCGTGATCGGACCAGTTGACCCTGTTGCCGTTGTCAGTAAATTAAGGAAATTCTGGCCTGCTAGTATCGTCTCGATTGGACCTGCTAAAGAACCTGAGAAAAAAGAAGAGAAAAAAGAAGAAAAAAAGGAAGAGAAAAAGGAAGAGAAGAAAGAAGAGTCCAAAAAAGAAGAGGGAAAGAAGGAAGAAGAAAAGAAAGAAGAGCCCAAGAAAGAAGAGGAGTCCAAAAAAGGAGATGAGCCCAAAAAGGAAGAAGGTAAAAAGGAAGAAGAAAAGAAAGAGGAGCCCAAAAAGGATGCTGAGGAGAAAAAGAAAGTGATAGATCCGAATGAACTTATGTACCAGAATTATCAGCATCTGATGAACGCGTACCGGTCATACAATCCTTACATGACTGCTCAGTACAACCCTTACATGAACAGTCAGTACTTTGTGAGAAGTGTCGAGGAGAACCCGAATTCTTGTTCCATCTTGTAAGTTTTTATAATACAGGTTGGTATATACTTCTCGCATGGAAAGCACGAGAGTTTCGTGCAGTGTTGCAGGTGGTTTTGTACAATGTGCATTGTTAGGTTTCATATTTTCTTCTCTGTTATAGTTCAGATAGATACTGGCTTTTATTGGCAGAGCTTTATGTAATATAAATCCGGCATAAGGCCTACTGTGACCTGTGAATGACTATTTGCATGGAAAATCTCTATGACAATTTTGGCATTGTAATGTAAAAATTTGGCATTATAATGTTACATTAAATTGTTAATAAGGAAATCATTTTCCGTATCTTTCCCTTCCCTAATGTCAAATTGTAGTACGATTTGCTTGTTTGCCATTTATCAAGCGTACTTTTCTGACTGCAAATAATGGACGAGAAGTTGAATCCGACATAAATTGCAATAATTAGAAGATTCATTTTTAAAGATATGGGAAAAAAATTTCCGAGTTGGGCTCGTCCTGCCTTAAGATGGCAGGCCGAGATGAGAATCAAATTTGAAATTCGGGGAGGTTTGGAGATATTCGGACTCTGACCTATGCGCGATATCTCTCTTAGTAAGAATTTCGACCCCTGTTCAATGGGTCCTTTTGTCTTATATAGGTTGTCCATAACCGTTATGCCGCGCGGTTATGGGAGATTGGACAGTTATGTAAACCATAATAGCAGTTATCTCGCCTGAAAGGCGGTGCAAACCTAGTTTGGGTTGGGCCTATATCGGATACGGCCCAGTCATGCTGTCGGGTGAGCCGTTCTTGGGCTCCTCGGGCGTGGCTCGATGGAGACTTATTGGTGAACTTTGCTGTCAGATCCTAGGCCTTACTTTCTTTGATCCCGGGCTGGCCCCGAAATAGGGGTCCGAGTCCCGAACTGTTTTTGACTCAAGACCAGTTTGTGGAGGGCTTGGTTTTTTACAGACCCCGGACTTTTCGTATTGATTCTGGATTGGTCTCTCTAGGAGGTCTGAATTCCAGCTCTTTCATAGTCCATTAAGGTTGAGGGCCTTGGAAACATGGCCCTATCATCTGCAATTAAATTTTGTTTATTTGTTTAATTAGTTTGTCTATGCTTAGTCTTTTCTTTAGAATTTTTGTGTTGAGAGGTGCATATAATTACGGGTATCCTTCTTGTTCCTAGACTTTTCAACAATATAAATCTGTATCATGTTTATGATTTTTTTTTAAGATATCATGTACAAAATTGTAATTTGAATAATAATACAACAAGTAAAATTTATTTTCGACACTCATCGACCATCCGAATCCGGGTCAATCTGGCTCAAAGTGGAACACATAGAGTCACTTTAATAGTCAGTGCGGATTCTAATTAGACTGTCCAGACCCAAACAGAAATATTCTGTTACCTTAGGTGATACGAATTCTCGATGAGTGAGCTCAGACGAGCAGAGGCCGATTGAGCAAAATCATTTTTTCTTTTATATCCAAACAGTAACCTCTAAAAGTAGTCTTACCTAATTATGATAGGCCTACATGCTTCCGTTTCAGTCCCCAGTAACACTTAACCTTTCTTGTCACCAGTAAATTAATTGTTGCAAGTTTTTAGTAAAATAGTAAAGTTGGTCTCGGATATACATCAAATACTCAAACTGTATGTGCCTTAAATAATGGCCGACAAAATGTAACAGATTAAAGAAGAAAAATTGAAAAAGGAGAGAAATGGTGACTAGGCAAGTTGAGACCTGCCAACTAAAATTCTTGTCTTTCTCCAAGGAATTCAAATTCCAATGAGTAGGCTGATTTGACATGGAAGCAGAAACGTCTGGACATAATATCCTACGTGGAATAGCTAACTTTTCTAAGGATCGGTCCTTATCTAAGAATGCAAATACTGTTTTTTCATTGCTTGTGACCTAATGCTGATTATTAAGTATTCCAGTCAGATTTCGCCTGCGGTTTCTTGTGATTTTGATGGTTTGTGATATAATTAGTTCTGAATTTTGGGTTTGTTCTCTTCAATTGCAGCCAAGATTTTTGGCGTGCGTGACGTGATCATTTCGTCTTGCACCCAACCAAATAAATTGGGGGTAGTGGAGATTTACGTACGTGCGAAGAAAAATTGGATACCGACGGATATAATTTAATCGTATTCACATATAATATATATATAGAGAGAGAGAGTGATGCTACGGTGCTTTAGAAAGTAAAGAGGGTATTTTACTTTCTGCTTATATCTCTATTTTCAAAGTCCAAAAAGTCGATCCGAACTTCTCAACATAATCTTCCTATTGATATGTGCATGAAAATCAAATTTTATATTTTTTGAATTTTTTTTTTACTATTTGTTTAGAATTTTTGAAAATCACAACTTTTCATTAAATAAAAAAATAATTAAAAAATTCAAACAACAACAACAAGCAGTAGTAATACTAATAGTAAGAGTAGAACTAGGGTGCTCCTAAGCTCACCAAGCCCTTCGTGAGCGCGACTCTAAAACCTATCAAATTGACTTCAAACGACATTTTCAAACCGTTAGATGTTCAATCTATATTAAAATGTGCTTAGAGACCAAATTTTACATTTTTTGGAATTTTTTTACTATTTATTAAGATGGTTTGAAAATCGCTGTTTTTATTAAAATTCTGCACCATTGGAAAACAGCGATTTTCAAACCATCTTAATAAATAGTAAAAAAATTTCAAAAAATGTAAAATTTGGTCTCCAAGCACATTTTAATATAGATTGAACATCTAACGGTTTGGAAATGTCGTTTGAAGTCAATTTGATAGGTTTTAGAGTCGCGCTCACGGAAGGACTTGGTGAGCTTAGGAGCACCCTAGTTCTACTCCTAATAGTAATAACTAACGGATATGAGCATCTAAAACAATGTATTGATTTCAGAAATACCAGAATCTGGATAATTATTCAAATTGATGTTTGTATACATTTCAGAATTGAAAATCATTTGTGTTTGTATTGGTATCCGTTAGAAAATATATATGCATGCCCATATTAACTAGAAAACATATGTATCCATATCCATTAATATATCTGAATTTGTATATATTCTGTATTCATCAAACATCCGAATATAGATCTGGATTTAAATGAAAAATATCCTATTAGTTTATACCCCTATCTACAGAACTAAAAAAGGAAGATAATCAACGACATTATAGATTATTAATTTGGAAAATATTTTATTGATGATGGATTAACATTATTCATTTACTGTCGATCACACAGCATAAATTTCGGATGAAATGTATTTCAAATTTAATTGATTGGTATTGAAAATTCTATAACCTAACTATGATAAATTGGATTCACGATCTAAACAAAATCTGACCAATTCAACCTATTTACACCTCATTAAACCTTATATTAATAATTTTATATCTTGTACAATGGAAAGAATAATACTGTTCTTGAAATTAAAAAAAGAACAATAAAACAATATAATTTCATGAAAAAAGGCCTTTTATCTTGAGGGCAACGAAAGAGAACGCTATAAGTTTTTTTTTATCTTACTGAAGCGAATTAGTTCCTGTAAAATACCACAATTTTTCCCGGGATTTCAAATTTAAATTATAGTGAGTAAGATTTATTTTGTTAGTTTATCAAGTAAAGATACATATAAGAAAAATATATTGTAGTGAGGAAATAGATAAAAATTATATCATACATGATATCTTTTAATATAATCGACAAATATAAATTATATATAGTAGTTCTTTATTCGTACATTTAATTATAGTTAAAATATAATATTTATAATTAGGACGAGATTATGAATAAGAACTTGTTAGAGAGAGATATTGACATTATGTTACCTCATACTTCCTATATAGCTCCGTACTCGTATCTGATACGTATCATATTGCTGTATCGATACTTGTATCGTATCGTATCGTGTTTAAAATTAGTATATCGTTGTATCTCGTATCGTATCCGATACGATACCTGTACTGGTATTCATGCAATAGTATTGACAACATATATAGAAGGCACATGGAGAGAAAACGAAGGCATTGATCACTCAAAAGAGAGCAATGTTTCTTTTAATATTTATAAACTCGTAAATGCTATCGGTTCGGACTGCAAGCGCACAATCCTTATCGAGTAGTATATGCGAGGTCGATCCACATGGAATATTGGTTCAGTGCTTCGAGCGATCGAATCACAACCTTTCGAAAGGCTAGATGAAATCTGAAATTTGAGAGATGTTTGTTGATCAATGTAAATTATGAAACAATTAAAAGTAATTAAAATAAAGATAGAGATGAGAATTCCTAGGGTTTCGGCACACCATTGTCACTCAATCCGCCTTGATAATATATTCATGTTGCGTCTGATTTCCTGTTGTTGTTTTATGAAAGATAACTACAAAGGTCACTGCGATTTATGTTACGCCAGAATGACAGATCTTTCATCGAGACTCTACTCAGGACAATGCGATTTATCTTACGCAACTATCGGGTCTCTTATCTCCCAAATTACTACACAGATCACTGCGATTTACCTTACGCAAATGATGGAATTTGGTCATGCGTTTTGTTGTTCTGGTTTATGGTTTCCCCGCGAAGGTTTTCTTCACATAAACCTAATAGATCTCAACGAGGCTAACTCATCCAAATAGTTTAAAGAGTTATTAAAGCACTGTCACTACTCTAATGAACTCAACTAGATCATTGAAATTATGTGAAGAGATAATAAATCACAAAAGCATATTCGATACATCAACAAGAAATCATAATCAACAGAAATATATATATCAAAACATCAAGAGTAACAAGGTTTACTGCCTAGCCCTAAGAAAAGGAACTTAGCCGCGGAACGGCATGGTTACAATCACTCCTCTCTTCTCTCTTTAATCAAATCTAACCCTAATTACAAAGATGATGTATTCTTCTGCCCAGGGGCCTTATATAGGAGTGTAGGGACGTGTAGAGGTTGATTGGAGGCTAAGAAATCAATCTGGAAACAGCTGTCGGCAGTTATTCCCCAAGAGATGCCTTCGGATACGGGCCGTATCAGGTGATACGGTCCGTATTAGGACCTTGGCAGTTAGGGTTTAACTGCTTCCAGCGCTATCTCCTGGTCTGTGCTAGGCCTGGTCCGTATTGGTCAATACTGGCCGTAACAGGGACTTAGTCGATGAGCGTCGCTGATCCGATTGACCTGATTCTAGCTCCATTTGGTGTAAAATAGTCCCAAAACCTGTTTTCTACAATAAAACATAAAGAAGGGTGACAGTAGCCTTTTTCTCTAATAAAGTAAACATAAGTGCGAGAAAATATGTAAAACCTAAGCCAAAACCCTACGTAAATCATCGTTATTTTGACTCTGATCACGCCTCCCAACTTGAATTGTTGCTTGTCCTCAAGCAACGACATCCCAACTGGTCAAAGATCCGGTCTAGGTTAAACCATACAATCTCAAGGTCTCGTTTAAAAATTAAATTAGGGCTTAGGTTAGGTACAATTGGTATGACAATAAAAATCTAGAATTAAAAATATTCATAATCTCTCCCTTGAACAATTTATTCACCCCATGATTGACCTCATTGTGCTAACCCTAGAAAAATTATTATCGAGCAATCTACTTCACAAATATCCTTAAAATTGAGAGTATTAATTTCCCCTTCGATTATAAATAGATCCCTTCCAATCAATAGGAATTCTAATGATATAAATTTTAATTTTCCTTCCCAATTGATTGGAGCAAAGTATGATAACTAAGTGTGTTGATACTTGTGACTATTTTTGAAAAATTAAATATATATACAAGAATTTGAATTTGGGAGGTTTTCTCGAGCCTATTGGTAACCAGTCTTGCGTAGGCACCCATACTCTTTTTATCCTCCATCTATTTTTTTTTCTTTTTCTATATTTTTCTATTTTTTTGGATTTTTCTCATTTTCGATTTTTTTGTATTTTTTTTTTTCGAAAAATAAAATAACATATTTTTGTGTCACAAGCACCATGATTACACACAATTTCAAGTATTCATTCATACAAGAAATTATTGCATAGTTTCGCTAGGGGTCTATCTATAATAAATGGGTATTCTAAAACACTATCAAATTTAAAAGACTTTGCAAAAATAAATTACTCAAAATAAAGATTCTAGGGCTTGCAAATCCGCATGCGAAAAACGAATTGGAGAGGAAATTCCCAATCAACGACTGGATATAGAACCGTTGAATGATTATCAAAACACACTGGATATATAACCGCCAAATGTCTCATAACTTTTCTGGATATATAAAATGCATCGTTGGTTTTGTGCTCCAATTATGTTCCACATCTTTATTTTTATTTATAAAGTTCAAACAGTCGATCCAAACCGTTCACCATAATATTTGTATTAAAATGTACTTGAAAATCAAATTTTATATTTTTTGAAATTTTTTACTAATTTTTTTAGATAGGTACAAAATCACTGTTTTTAGAAGATTCTAGACCATCTAAAACAGTGATTTTGTACTTATCTAAAAATATAGTAATAAAATTTTAAAAAATATAAAATTTTGTCTCCAAGCACATTTTAATATGAAGATCAGACTGAGCGGTTTGGATCGATTGTTTGAACTTTAAAAACGGAGAAAAAGACGTAGATCATAATTAGAGCACAAAACCAATAGTGCATTTTAACCCTACGCTATTTTTATTAATATTTTTGTTCTTACGATGGCATAACAACAATAGTTATGGACAGATATTTATACCAATTAACCGTACTTTCAGATTTAATGATTAAATTTTAACAAAAAATAAGTAAATTTGATGCACTAAATTCAATTTATACTAGATTTTTTATTATTTTTGTGAAGTAACTAGAACAATAATTGTTAGATATGAGAACATATCTAGGTTGCTAGAATTTTTTAATGCATGTGTCTGTAATATGTATTATGAACTTGTGTGGTGTTTGGTTGTGGACTAAAGTTAATGAGGTCTAACTTGGTTATTCCAATTTAGACCGACTTAATTATTCATGTTTAATTAATGTCTAAAGTTATACCTTGATTTCAGCTATTCTTGTTCGGTAGGAATTTTGTGGCTTACATGATTTGATATTACAATTTTTTTTGTCTTACAAATTTTGTAATATCAATAATAAAATTGTTCTTTGTATTTTTTTTTTATTTTGATTGAAAGGAATTGTACAAGAAAATGAGTTATGTACAAATTAATTCTTTACCTTAGATGCACATTGCATTTAGCGAATCTTGTTTAATTTAACTTATATGTATACCAATTTATTTTGTCCAAAATATGCTGGGTTGCTGAATAAAAAGTATACCAATTTATTTTGTCCAAAATATGTTGGGTTGCTGAATAAAAAGTTTATTTATTTGTAGTACATTTTTATGAAATATTTTATTTAATTATTTTCTAGATTGTATATTTTATTAATTTAGAAAGTTACGCCTTAATAAAAAATTAGTTGATTCTATAACCAACAAAATTATAAGTTCCTTTATGTTTAATAGAAACAAAATTAATTGTTCATTTTACATTCCTTAACAAATGATTGAAAATAATAAAAACAATGAAAGTTAGGTCTCACACTCAATTTAGACCAGTCTAAAAGTCGACTTATTCCATCTTAGTCCAGCTCAATTAAACTATGTTTGACAGAATAACTGAGGCCAAAAGTCGTTATTCTACTTTTTAGTACACAAACAAATAGAATCGTTATTCCACTGTTTAGTACGCAAACCTATGTTGCATGGATACAGGTATGAGTATCATATTGATACGATACGAATACGGCGATAGGCAATTTTAAAAAATCTAGAATATGATACGCTTATTATATATATTATTTTTTATTATTTTATATATTGTATTTAGATAATCATAACTTAAATTAAATTTGTAAAAAAATTAAAGACTTAACCTAAGTATAAGTTAAATACTATATTTACTAAAACATATCACATATGATACTATCATATGTAGTATAGTGGTTAAAGATTTTGATGCTCAACTGGGAAGTCCCAGGTTCGATTCACGCTGACAGTAGAAAAAAAAGACATTTGCAGTGGTCCACGGGCGCGGTTCACAGCCACGAGCGCAGCTCATGGGTTCCGATCTACCATATCCAGCCGTATTTGTGGGTTTCAACGGAGTATTGGCGACCTTATCGGGTGCGTATCGGTGCCATATCGGATGCGTATCAGTATCCGATATGTGTCCGATACGAATATGATGTTCAATCTGAATTATCCGAGTAACATAGACACAAACAAATAGAAATCGTTATGTAAGATAGTTTACGTAATAGTCATTGTATGAATTTTCTTAAAAGATCTGACACAACAAATAGAAAACTTCTATTAAGAACCTTAATTCTGTCAGGTTAAAGAACAAGCAAAAGGAATTCTCAATGAGATATTGAAATGTAGGAAAATATTTTCTCCTTTTAAGAAAAAATAGTTTATGGTAGGTAAGGTGAGAAAAAGATGACGCAGAAACCGAGGCGACTAGGCGACCCCAAGGCGAAGGAAGGGCGATTTCCAGGCGACCAACATCAACGCAATACTGAAGACCACATCAATGGAGACGACGGAGGAGAAGGTTGGCAGACTGTGAAACGACGACACAGAGGAGGAGTACAACCCACGCGAGATGCAATGCAGCAGAGAAATCTCTTTCACAGCCACAAGAATGGAGACCCGAAGCCCAAAACACGCTACACCGAATTTAATATGAATAAATGCTTTAGGTGCCTTTCTAGAGATCACAAAGTAGCTCACTGCAGGGAGCCGGTGCGCTGCCATAAATGTCTCAAACTGGGTCATTACTCCAACAGATGCCATATAAAACCACCACCCACCTCTCAGCCTAAACCTCGAGCCACAACACAATCTTTCGTGCACCCCAACAAAACATACGCTCAAGTGCTACTACAACAACAAGAGATGAACGAAGAAATTCATGAAGATGATCTCGAGCCTTTTTGGGATGAAAGGCCGGCGGAGGAGGAAGTCTTCTTACCACCATACACAAATCTCAGGCCGCAAAACCAATTCCTCAGCAGATCCGCCTGGGTTGAACTACAAATTGGTGTACACTCACCGGCTTTTATCGAGGGGGTTAAGAGAACACTTGCACACATCCACGGCGGTCTCATCTCCTCATACCGTATAGAACGGGTGAAGAGAAATAGGCACCTGGTAATATTCCAAGATGAACAGCTACGGGATGCGGCGGTTCAAGAGAGGCCATACGCGATCCCGGCTCTCGGTACGCAGTTTACTCTATTTGCTTGGCAACCGACGGATGGGTTTCAACACCTTCCGCCACTGTACGAAGCCTGGGTTCGTTTGATGGACGTCCCACTGCAAATGTGGAACACCGAACAGATAACCCGGCTGACGGCCAGGTTAGGGACCATTATGAACATTATGCCATATGGACTAGAGGCTCATCAGCTGGAGCACATCACCGTCCACCTGGCCACCGGCCACCCTAGGCATATCCCGAAGTGGCTTAAGATACGGATGGGAGACTTCGGAAAACGAGTGAAGGTTAAGCTTCTGGCTTGGGGGGCTGAACAAGCTCCCACTTTCCCACACCAACCACCGACACAGCCACGACAACCACCGGTAAGGAGAACACAGCAACAGCATCCACGCAGGCACCCACCTTCGCCAAACATTCACAGTTATTCGGGCCAGAGTAGCGAGGACTCCAACGTGCATCCATGGGCACATACGGGTGGGTCCTACATCAGCCAGGCTAATTTAAGGCAGCACAAGAAAAAAGGGATATGGGTACCGAAGCCAAGGGTCATACCGGTGCAGCCCATTAACAAAGGGAAGGGCAGAGCATATGATGACACGAGGATATTCGGTGCAAGTGGCTCTAACAACAACAGTGAGCGGATGGGAAAACCGCTCATGATATTGTCCAGGCATGATCATGACGAGGCCACAAGAAAGAACATAGAAAGGCTAGTCCGGGTCATGGCGCAACCAGACGAGGAGACAAACCACACAAGTGCCATCACGGCTAGTTTGTTGAGGAAGAAGAGGCAACAGGCAACACCAAAGATCACATGGGAGATGGGCAGTGTCACAATATCGCTAGGATCAGCTATGGCAGCACACGTTCTGGTGCACCCTGAACACATCCCTACCCCACGACACACTTACATCAACTGGCTAGAGTCAGCTCTGTCACTCGGCAGTCCGTGCAGTACGATGAATAGGAGTAAGGAGGCTACAGTGCAACAGAACAATCCTAGGGCAGAGCAACCATTAATGATGGAACTGATGGGGACCAGCTGGAATGTTCCCGTTATTCAAATTAAAGGTCCAACAGACCTTTTCGGTTCAGTCCAAACAGTGAGATCAATTGGCCCTTCATGCTCAATTTCTTTAATAGACCCCTCAGATCCGGCTCTTCCTATTGGGCCTTCCGAACCGACAATTGGGCCTTCAGACCCGGCTGGTCCAATTGGGCCTTCCGAATCGATAATTGGGCCTTCAGATCTGGTTGTTCCACCTGGGCCTTTAGAACTGACAATTGGCCCATCCGCAACTGGGCCCTCAAGCCTGACGGGACCCCCAGCTGTGTGGGAGATAGCAGCAGATCCGTCGGGACCAGAAGAAGGGCATACTGCACCGCCGGGCTTCACGGCACGAAGAAGACCGAGAAAACTGATATCTATCGAAGAGGCACGCCGCAGTCTAAGAATTAAAAGAAAAATGACGGGCCCATACATTCCCATGTTGGATCGGGCCAAAAAAGTACTGGGTTATGAGGAGGCCAAGCCGAAGAAGAAAAAAACTATTAAGGCTAAACTGGCAGAGAAGGCGAACTTCACTTACAAGCAGAACCTCGACCCACTATCGGTCATACAGGCGGAATTAGTGGTGGCAGCGGCTGGAATAGAGATGGAGGATACTCTTGAGACAATGATCATCAAGGAGATGGAGGTGCAAAAAGAAAATGAGATTCCAAAACACACGGCAGGAACTCAAGGGGGTGACATGGCCACAACGAGCACCTAAGCAGCTCGTCCAGTGTCTTTATAAGTCAGAGTTGTTATCAGTTTTTATCATGTTATTTTTTTCTTCAGTAATATTTTGGATTCGGCAACCCCAGTATACTAGAGGTAGGGGTAGCTGTAGTTGGCAAGTATTAGGGCAAGTAGTGGGGCTTTGTCAGTGTAGGACTGCACTCAAGGAAGAAGAGACTTCTTTGAGTAATTACTGTAATGGGAAGGATGCAGGCTCATGGCCGGTGTTGTACCATCCTCCTAAAAATAGTATAATGCCAAGCTATTATGTTTATCCGTGGTTTTCAATCTACTCATGAATTATCAATCCAAAATCAAGATATTGTCGTGGAATGTGAGGGGTTTGAATGACAGACACAAAAGACTCGCGGTAAGACAAACATTGCTGCAAGAGAGACTAAACATGGTATGTTTGCAAGAAACCAAACTTGCTCAAATGGAGAGACACACCTCGAAGGAGATATGTGGCACACGATTAAAGCAAGTAAAGGTACTCAATGCTAATGGTTCTAGAGGGGGCATCTTAATAGCATGGGCACCGAGAAGATTTGAAGAATTGGATACGGTTATCAGAGAGTACACGATGACTGTCAAATTAAAAAACAAGGATGATCAACAAGTTTTCTATCTCACGGGAGTATACGGCCCAACGGTAGGGGCCTACCGACAGAGTTTCTTAGATGAACTACAAGCTTCCAAACCTACCGACAACACCCCGTGGATATTATGTGGAGATTTCAATTTCACACTTAGACAGAGCGATCGAAACAGACCAAGCGGCAACAGCTCGCAGGATCAGAGATTTACACACTTCATATCGACACTTGGATTAATGGATTTACCACTCCAAGGCCGCAAGTACACGTGGGCTAGAACTAATGGACAGCACCGGGCTACCATGGCCAGACTGGACCGCTTCCTGATATCCACCGAATGGAACGCGACCTATCCGCAATCCCATCAGCATGCTCTCCCGAACTCCAGTTCGGATCACTGCCCACTGCTGTACACGGCTTCAACAAGACAGAACCGAACCAGTTTTTTCAGATTCGAAAATAACTGGTTGAGGTCAACGGAATTACGAGACCTAGTCGGCCATGCTTGGCAGCAAACCCCGGTGGCCAGGAATCCAACCGAACTTCATGATAAACTGGGGAACATACAAAAAGCAATACAGAAATGGGCGAAGGGGACTTGGGGGGTAACCAAAAAACAACTGGAGGTCTGCAGAGAGTACATTGGTTGGATAGATAGGGTGGTCGAGACGAGACAGATAACGGGGTTGGAAAGAATAATACTCAAGTTGACCACAAAAAGATACGAGCAATTATCCGTTACACAGGAGGATAGATGGAGGCAACGGGCAAAAGTTAAGTGGGAGCTTGAAGGAGATAGGGGGACAAGGTTCTTCCATCTGATGGCCTCGACAGCTAACAAGGAAAATACAATTCACAATATAGAGCATCAGGGGGCGTTACACACAACGCAAAAATCCAAAGCCGATGTTTTCTTCCAATTCTTCGTTCAGCTTATAGGAACAACATCCCAACACATGCCTCACATACATTGGAACAGCCTATATGCCAACAGAAGGGACTTACAGCACACGGCCAAGGAGGTAGAAATTGAAGAAATACGGAGAGTAATATCTGAATGGCCAAATAACAAGAGTCCCGGGCCCGACGGATTTAGGGGGAATTTTACAAGGCATTTTGCGATATCATGGCTCCGGACTTACATGAGGTATTTAAAACAATTATGAATCGGCAGATGCCCTTGTACCCCTTAAATTCTTCATTTATAGTGCTAATCCCCAAGAAAACCAACCCTACAAAGCCGCAACACTATAGGCCAATAAGCCTGGTACATGCGATTCAGAGAATATTTTCTAAGATCCTATCCAACAGAATAAAGGAAGAGATTCAGCACTTGGTTGACCCGGCGCAGATGGGGTTTGTGCAGGGGAGACAAATAACAGAGGGATTTTTATATGCACAACAAATTCTTCACCAGGCTGAACAGCAAGGCACCCCAATGGCAATTTTCAAAGCCGATATACATAAAGCCTTCGACACAGTCAGCTGGGAGTTTTTACTCGCGGTGCTTCAACATTTGGGGTTCCCGGCCATTTGGACAGCTTGGATCCAACAAGCGGTTCTAAAGGGATCGTCACAAGTCATTATTAATGGCCTAATTGGGAAAAAAATTGAATTGAAAAGAGGAGTTCGGCAAGGGGATTCGTTGTCACCACTTTTGTTCATTATGGCAATGGACTTCCTCACAAGATGGCTATCGAAACTGGTACACACGGGGGGGTGGATTCTGCCATATAGGGATATGAAGCCATGTTTGCTATATGCCGATGACGCATTGATCTTTCTCAAACCGGAACTCCGTTCGATACAGATGGTTAAAATTGTATTCACCGTCTTCAAACAAATCTCGGGGCTCGACATTAACTTTCAAAAGTCTGCACTGGCGACGGTAAGGGTTCAAGCAGAACAGGCAACACAGCTAGCTTCGCTATTAGCATGTCAACTCACACAGCTGCCAATCACATACCTCGGACTACCACTATCGTCACGAAGACTCAATAAGGAGGCATACCACCCTCTGATCCAGAGGTTTCACACAAGACTTGAGGGCTGGGCGGCAAAGCACTTGTCCATTGCAGGAAGATTGGTGTTGATTAATGGAGTGCTTTCCTCGCTGCCGGTTTACTATATGTCATGCTTTAAGCTACCAGTTTGGGTCATCGATCAAATAGACAAAGTAAGACGGAACTTCCTATGGCACGGAGTTTCACCTCAGAGAAAAATCCACTTGGCCAATTGGGACCTAGTGTGTGCTCCGAAAAATCAGGGGGGACTCGGAGTGATGGATCTTAAAACCTTCAACACGGCTTTGCTACTGAAATGGAACTGGAAGTGGGTGGCAACTGGTGAGAGTTTACTTAAACCCATGTGGAGCCGCATGGCGATCACGGAAGACCTCATGCCTATAGCAATCCAAAACCTAACGATGGAATATAAACATTTTTGGTGCATATCTCTAACAAGGCAGATCGGAAATGGGGAAAATATCAGCTTCTGGCATCACGAATGGGGATCAGGAATCATGAGAACAAACTATGCGGAGCTTTACTCATATGTGCAAAACGGTGCGCAAACGGTGGCTGAGGTGGCACGGTCATCAATTGCTCTGAGACAACCTCTATCAGACACGGCGGCTGAACAACTTCAGCAACTGGCAGCTCACATCGCGCAAATCAATCTCCTAACGGATGCGGATGAAGCAAGGTGGAGATGGACAGCAAATGGGATATTTTCGGTTAAATCGGCATACCACGCAATCAAGAATGGCCCAACACTGCAAAATCACAGAATGAGGATTTGGGACGTAAAAGCGCCTCCTAGATTCAAAGTCTTCGGATGGCTAATGATTCTCAACCGAATACTAACGATCGACAATCTCCAGAAAAAAGGCATGACAATGGTCAATAGATGCTACATGTGTGGGAGAAGCAATGAAACGGTTAGACATTTATTCTTCGATTGCACGGTTGCAACCCGCTTACAAACGATCATGTCACAGAAATATCAAATAAGGCGGCCAAGAAGAAACACACAACCGGTGGTCAGCAAAATGTACACAAAGAAAGAACGGTCTCTGTTCCTAATCGCTAGTTTCATTATATGGAGAGAAAGGTGCGCCAGGGCCTTCCGGGAGACACAGACCACAATTCAGGATCTACTGGAACAGATAGACTTGCAATGGCAATTCAGCTCGAGGCCGGGACAGTACGGTGGGGCCGCCAACGATGACAATTAAAGATTAAACTTCATACCAAACAATTCGGAGCCGCGCGGGTTATGAGATTTTAATAATCGTTTTTACAAGTTTTATTTCTTTTTCTCATTTTGGACCTGGATGCATTTTGGACCTGGATGCTCCACTGGAGCTCCGTTTTATTTCAGTTTCTTTCAAAGATCAATTGTTTTGTAACATGTCTTATGTAACGAATCAATTATCAATAGAATAGAGGCTCGACCTCTGTTTTTCATCAAAAAAAAATGTAGGAAAATATTTTTATCAAGTTGATGTCATCCAAAACTTTATTCCAGAAATTGATCTTTAAGATATCTATCATCACGAGAAAAATTCTAATGAAGAACTCTGTTTTGCTTATAAATTGGTCTGAACTCCATACTGACCTACTCATCACAAGAAAATATTTTTATCAATTTGTAAGTCAGCTTGTCATGCTCAAACGGTTTATCCGAAGAGGTCAATTTGGGTCCGATGCCCATCGGACTCAAAGTGAGTTCGATGGGTTCGATGACTGTCCGATTTGCTTTTAAGATTCACACCCGCAACTTTTTCGTATGCTTTAAAATTTGTGTGCACGAATCTTAAAGTGGATCGGACGGTTCAGACGGTCTCGATGGGCATCGGACCCAAGCAGCTCTCTTATCCGAAACGTTAAAAACATCTCCCTGTGAAAATAAAATAAAATAAATAAAATAAAAGAATTTAAACCAGTACTTGTATATTATTTTGATAATACAAATGACGGATTTGATTGATAATATGGCCCGAAATAATGTGAAACAACTGTGCTAATCAAAGGTCCATGACTCTATTTCTTTGATATCTGTCACATGGGCCCGGTTATACATGACCTCTGTACGTTGATTATTACTTTCTCTCTCTCTGAAACTGAAAAGCCCAATTATTAGTCCTGGATGTTATCAGCTTTTCCTTTCAGAAAAGGCCGAGCCTTTAAAAATGTCGTTTTGCCTGGTCGATTGCGCGCCTCTTTTGTTTTTGACTTTTTGTTAGAAAGCATGTGATGATCTAATGGTCCTCTTCTAAACGAAATTTGATATCTCAAAGTTTGACTTGATTTTTTGAAAATATGAACCGTGTAAATATTAAAGTATGAATACCAGAACAACCTATTTTCAATTAATATTGTCCTGTACATTACAGATATATTCCGAATTGAATGTTACCTGATTTTGAGATAAATTAAAAATTTCAGTTATCTTAGATTCAGACTCATTTGAAATGTTAAAACCTATCACTTAGCCTAATAAAGAACAAACAAAAAGTTGGCCTAATAATTGAGGGATTCAAATTGTATTAAGAAATTGATATGATATTTCGGATTTCTCCTCTACAAAGAAATGGTTATGGAATAACAAATTCCAAAATAGCATCGATGTATCATTTTTTTTATTTTTGAAAATTTGAAAATTAATTTGTCGAAAAAAAAGATTGATTGTTTCTTTTCTCGATCGAAAAATAAGATGAAACTTTAACAACCATACGATCTCAGTGGAAAGAGGCCAATAGTTCGGTCCCACTAATTATCAGAATTTACCACACCAACTACCATGCAGTGTAGAAAATTAATGGGACCAAACGAATCAATCAATGTTCTATTGGCTTCTTTCCAATGGGGCCTCCGGTGGAAGAGAGAAAATGAAGGAGATGAGAGGGTCGACAAACTTCACAATTCCTATTGTAATCAAATCAACGGTTTGATTCTAGTTATTTTCAAATTTTCTGTGGTGAAGACACGCTGCAACATGCAGATGCATTGGCCTCTTCCCACTTATACTGTATCATTGACACAAATTCCATCTATTTTTCAAGAAAAAATAATCTTGTACTTGACAAATTGATTTTTTAATTTCTAATTTAAAAAAAAATTGTGATATAGCTCTGCAGCAAGTCAAATTTGAATTAAAAGATGAGGACCCCCATATCAGTTGTCTGGTGTCTTTTCTTTTTGTCTAAGATATGATGAAACACCTCTTTTACATCATGACAGTATACACAGGTTAATAATTAGGGTTCTGTTACTGTACCCTAGTTTATAATGATTCCAAAGTTTTCTGAAAAGAGATAACAATTTGTCAAGTGCTGTCAAACCAGTTGGTTAACAGCAAATTTTGACATGGACATTTTGGACTTGCTCTATTTTTGCATGACTACTGTCACTTTTCAGAAATGCTTACACCTTTTAAACTATTAATGGCGTAAAAGTTTTGGGGCAGAGTTCGATAACAGACTACTGTCACTTTTCAGAAATGCTTGTTGGTAACCATACATAGGATCTCATCTTATCTCAAATTCGGAGTTTGCTTGTTTGGAAGCCAATGGTTTTTTCCGGTGTACTTGATTCAAAATTTTAATTTGGCCTTTGAGAGTCTGGTAAAGTCCCTAGCCACTACTACACAATGAGATCCTTGGGTCAGAGTCCGGATTCTCTGCTGCATATCTCACCGTTTGAGTTTGAATCTTTAATCAGGATTGTACAATCAGAATTAAGACCAATCTAGTTCAAGCTTGTAATGCACCGGGCTCTTTAAGATTCGTGTCAATATATATAATGAATGGATCGATCAATGGGATGAAATAAAGAGGGGCTAAAGTGCAGGGGCGGATCCAGTATAGTCCAAGGGGGGCAGCTGCCCCCCCTGGATTTTGAGTTTTAGTGGAAATTTATCGATTCCGACCGACTTTGCCCCCCCTTTGGACGTTTAATTTGTAATTCGAGTTAAATTTTGGGTTAAAATTAAAATAAATCTGTTGAATTTTGATTGGTAATTAGAATTATAAGTCAGAGCATCAGAAATTACAAGTCAAAGCATTGGAAAGTATAAGTTAAAACATCATTTTTTGTCGAGTACCTATTTGGTTAATGGATTTAAACCCGATTAGGTATTTAAACCCGATTCGATATTTTTTTGCCCTCCCCTGACGAAAATCCTGGATCCGCCCTTGCTAAAGTGCAAAAGAGAATGGTTTAACTGCATATTTTCATCACAATTCCACATTTTTATCTTGGCAAATTCTTCTATGCACCTAAGGACCTATTTGTAAAATGAGCATATTTTCATTTTCAATGTTCAAACGGTCGATCCGACCGTTCAACATTATCTCCATATTAAAATGTACTTGGAGGTCAAATTTTACATTTTTTTCAATTTGTTTACTATTTATTAAGATGGGTACAAAATTCAATGGTCTGAATTTGACTAGTTTTGTGAAATACTTAATAAATAGTAAACAAATTGAAAAAAATGTAAAATTTGACCTCCAAGTACATTTTAATATGGAGATAATGTTGAACGGTCGGATCGACTGTTTGAACTTTGAAAATGAAAATATGCTCATTTTACAAATAGGTCCTTAGGTGCATAGAAGCATCCCTCTTTTATCTTTTCTCTATTCCATTTAATTTCACTCATTTTCGGCTACTATTCCATCACAATTCCACACTCTTACCCTATTCCTCCACAATTCCTTTGTGCCGAACAAGTTCAAATTTTGGATGAGGTACATTAGGTGATATGATTTCTTTTTGGCTCATGCGGTCCCGGATTGAATTAATTTGCTAAGCTGCTACGTACAGAGTGAATAATTTAGTTCTTTCTTTTTGTTTGTCTTGCATGCGGTGCTGCAATTCAAGTCCGCAACTCGCCATCATTACTACATCAGTAGCTTATAACCATATCTTGTTCAGCAACAAAGGAGATTGATTCGGTTTGATGGTTGGTTTCATTAATTATTGAATACTGTTGGTTGGAGCGCACGTGCAACTCAAATTAAAAGGTTAGTACATTTAAATGCTTTCCTAAAAAAAAAAGTACATTTAAATGTGTGATGAAGTTGATATGATTTACCATAACCTAAAGGAACTTTTGAAACGATTTGAGTGTTCTCATCATATATAAAACTAAAAGAAAGCCATTTTAGACTATCCATAACAATTTTGCTTTTTCATCAACAATCCGTGGGATCTCAGATTGGGTATGACTGGATTTCGGGTCATTCAATTTAGAATCATCTCGGATTTTCGATTATTTCGGGACAGGTTAGGTCCCGGTTCTTTTGGCCTTTTGAAATTATCGGGTCCGCTTGGGTATAGTTTTAGTTGGGTGGACAGGTTGTTTCAGTGTAACAGGTTGTTTCAATAGAACCTGTTTATGTAAGTGAAATTATCAGGGGGGGTCCTTTTAGCGGAGTCAGATTTTCCAACCTCTAATTAATTGTGCAAGTGCTATGAAGTCGCTTTATAATTTAATGCTTAAAGCAGTTATGTATTTCTATCATTTATGAAATGGACTAGGGGAATTATATTGAAATAATCCAACTATTGTCTTAATTTCTTCACAAATCACAATAAAGAAGCATAATTAATTAGTTGTTATATATATATATATATATATATATATATATATATATATATATATATATATATATATAATTAATTAGTTGAAGAGAGAAATAAAGGTTTCTTCATGCAAACGACCATTTTGTGATTTATTGGTCTCAGACTTTACAAATCCCTCTAAATGGATAATAGCTAGCTCCTTTTATAAATTCACAAGCGGCAATGTACGTTTACTGTTACACTTGTCATTTTCATGTGATTTTTGTTTTTATTATCTTTTGGTGATGATGAATAGATAAGTTCTTCAACTTGTAACATGGTAGTTATAACTTGAAACCATCACACACACACATATATATATATATATATATATATATATATATATATATATATATGCTGGGAGGCTGGTACGCGAGATTTTTTTTTAAATAGAATTACTGTAAAATCATTTAACGGAACAAGTCTCTCCGTTTTTTATTTTCGAAAACTAGCCTCCACCGATCATAGGGACCGGTGGAGCAAAAAAAACCCAAGCTACACCGGTCCTAGGGACCGGTGGAGCATGTTTTGCACCAGCGGATACACTCGCCACAGAAAATCCTCATCTATACCTCCACCGATCCCTAGGACCGGTGGAGCTTGATTTCCCAATTTCTGTCCGAGAGGGGAGAAGAGGGGTTTTCTCCTTCTCTTTCTTTGGGAGGCACACACAAGGGGAAAGGGGCGGACCACAGGGGAGAATGAGGGGAGAGAGAGAGAATTTTGCAAAATAGACCTTGATCGAGCAGGAAATACCATAAAACGTTTTGGACGTTTTCGAAACCGTTGTAACGTTTTAATTAAATTCTAAGATTAGAAATCCTGTTTTTGATCAAATTTTTACAGAGCCAATCGTTTTGAAACGTTTTAAAACGTTGGGAACGTTTTATAATCGTTGGGAACGTTTTATAATCGTTGGTAACAATTTAACTAAACTCGTAGGAATTGGAAAATTGAGTTCGAATTTTGAAAACGTCTGGAACGTTTTAACAAACGTCTGGAACGTTTTAACAAACGTCTGGAACGTTTTAACAAACGTCTGGAACGTTTTAACAAACGTCTGGAACGTTTTAACAAACATCTGGACGTTTTAGGGTCCAGCAGCACAAATTTTTTTTTTTTTTTCATAATGTCACACCTACCTACACCGATCCACAGGACCGGTGGAGGCATTTTTGAAGCTCCACCGATTCACAGGATCGGTGCAGGGTGTTTTTCGTGTGGTCTGCCGTGTAATAGGTGTGACAGGTGCAAAACAGGCTCCACCGGTCCCTAGGACCGGTGTAGATTGGATTTTTTTTGCTCCACCGGTCCCTAGAATCGGTGGAGGCTAGTTTCCGAAAATCAAAAACGCAGACGCTTGTTCCGTTAAATGATTTTACAGTAATTCTATTTAAAAAAAAAAATCGGTACGCGATAGCTAGCAATCTGCTTTCCATCATATACCGATAGCTAGCAATCTGCTTTCCATCATATATGAAAAATGCTCAATTGTTATAGCTCAAACTTCAATCAATTTAATTACAAACAAAATTCAGAACACTAGCTATCAAAAATCATAGAAGAGATCACATTTATCATCTTATACGGTGTGTAGAAGTTTTGATTCGATTTATATTTATTGATCAGAATATCGTCAAAAATAAATTATTTAATTTTTTAAATTATTTGATAGATGGTCAATTAATTCTGAAAGTGAACATACAAATCACATCTATAATTCTTATTTTTATTTTTTTATATGGCTATCGTCAATTATTGATCCTTTTTTTTGGTTCTCGACAAACAATGTAAATGCGATAGAATATGTGTGCCAGTTTTATTCCCGATATTTTTATTAAAACCCCCAAAAAAAAACAAATTATCAAATCTGCTCCCACCCCAACTTTATTTTTATTTCTACCCCAACCGCCCGTGGGCTGGGCGGTTCACTTTCCGGACCTGACCGCCCAGTAGGCGGGCGGTCCACTACCCTCATCAGACCGCCCAGCAGCTGGGCGGTCTGCTATAAAACCCTATAAAAGGGCCTTTTCTCTCTCCTGAGCAACACAGTGTTCATTCCAATCCCATAAATTTTCCAGAACCGAAAGAGAGAGAGAAGAGAGAGCCGTCAGAGGCGATTTTGAGGCGATTGTGCACAGTAATCTGTGCACAGTAATCCAAGCACAGTAATCTGTGCACAGTAATCTGTGCACAGTAATCCCAGCACAGTATTTCCAGCACAGTATTTCCAACACAGTATTTCCAGAACAGTATTTTCAGCACAATATTTCCAGAACAGTAATTCCAGCACGGAAATATGTTGGTTGCACTGTATGTGGGCGGGAAGTTTACCCGGGGTGCGGAGGGAGCACAGTACACCAAGGAAGCAGCCTACGGCTTTGAGGTAAATGAAAATACCTCATTTGTTGAACTGAAGGGAATAGTGTATGAAAAAATTGGTGTGAACCCCAACCGGTGTGATATAGATTTAGCTACCCGGATTAACACAGTAAGTGGTGGTAGACCTTACTATACCAGGTATCCAATAACTGATCAGTCAGTATGGAGGAGTGTTTACAACACTTTTCAGACACAGGGGGTAATGGTAATGGACTTATATTCCAGGAGAGTTCAGCGTGAACCCGGGGTTGGAACATCTAGAGAAAATAGAGGTTATGATCACTCGGGTTATGACAACCCGCGTCACTCGAGTTATGACAACTCGAGTTATGATCACTCGGGTTATGACAACTCGGGTCGTGAGCAATCGGGGTATGACAACCAAACGTTCAGAGTGGAAGAGATACATTCAAAGATTTTGCCAAGGTATGAGCAACTCGGGTCGTGAGCAATCGGGCAGATACATTCAGAATTGGTGCCAAGAAGAAGAAGCCGAGAAGGGTGGAAGAGATGTTCAAAGATTTTGCCAAGGTATGTATATTTTCACAGACTTATATTTTCTGAATTACTTAATCAAACGTTTTCTCATCTGAATTTTTTTTTTGCAGTACTGTCCAAAGGCAAATTTGTACTTACTCAAGGTGGGAAAAAATAATCCCGCCGATCTAGCTGAGCCACCTCGATATGAGAAGATATTGCAAGCCCGTGATGGAGGTTTCCGATGGGGAATTATGACCACAAATGGGTCTGAGTCCTTGAATGCTGTTTTCAAGCAGAGCCGGCAGTTGCCCGTGGCAGCAATTGTGGAGGACACCTTCTACAAGTTAAATGCATGGTTTGTTGCACGGCGTGTTAAAGCCCTCGAATTACTGTCCAGGTATGTATATTTTTATTCAGAGATTTTGCCAAGGCATGCATATTTTTATTTGTTGACTTATATTTTCTGAATTACTGTCCAGGAATCAAACGTTTTCAACAAGGGTGGAGGGGAAACTAAGGAAACATAGGGAGAAAGGTGCAGTTATGAGAGTTGTCCCGTACGGGGATAACCAATTGGAATTCGAAGTGCACTGTCCAGATGAGTTTGCTCCAACCGGCCGTAGACCGGATGGGACTATGGAGTTTGTGAAAAGGATGTTCAAGTATGTTGTTATTTTTGCACCTGACAATACTGTAACATGCACTTGCCAAGGAATCCAGTTGGCCCACATACCTTGTTCTCATGTTATGGCGGTGTGCTGGGAGAGAAACTTCTCTGAGGATGATTATGTCGCAGACATGTACCGTACCGAGTACCTTGCGAGTACTTGGGGTGCATCTTTCCATCCTTATCCCAACCAGTATCAGTGGCCGCCCTATGTTGGTGATAAAGTCTGTCCCGCAAGCGGGTGGATCAGAAAAGGAAGAAGACCCCACAAGCGTCAAGTAATGACCATGGACGAGATGGAAGGTAGGCGAATGGGACATCAGGCCCGCCGGTCAACAACTGACAGGCAGCGAGCAGGTACGGTTGATTCCTTTTATTTACTTATATTTTTTTTATTTACTTATATTTTATTTGTTTACTTATATTTTGTTTTGATTTTATTTCAACTGGAATGCAATGCAGATGCCATTAACGAAGCCAACGAAAGAGAAAATGCTAGAGTTATTGCTGAGGCTACCGGTAGTAGCCACCGCAGGGGTGAAAGCTCAGGAACCGGTAGTAGCCGCCGCACTCATGAAAGCCCAGGAACCGGTAGTAGCCATGGAGAGACATCCGGTAGTGCCGCAGAACCAGCTGCACCCAGACCCAGACGTCGTATTTTGAGTTTGTCCGGCCGTCGTCGCTGATTACCAAGTTTTGTTAAATTATGTTATGAACTATTTTAGATGTATATTGCTGTGAACTATTCTAATTGGTAGTTTGTGAACTATGCAATTTTTTATTTGCCTCGATTATTTTATATGCTTCATTTTTGTTATTTTTATTACTTAATTACGTATACAAAAACTAACAACATAAAATATAAACAAACACAAAACTAATGAAATAAAGTCTGCGACATAAATTTCTAAAAATTCTACAACATAAATTCCTAAAAAAATCTACTTCTTACAACGAGCCTTGAAAGTGCATGGAACAAAGTCATCATCAGAGTTTGCCTGATCTGGATCAGTCACAGCAGACGAAGTGGTAGCCTTACCAGTACACGGAACAAACTCATCGTCCGATGCTGGAGGCTCTGGATCAACTTTCTTATTTTTCAAACCAAAGCCGTAGGGGTTTTCCACAAAGTCATCGTCTGAAATTTCATACTGAACATGTCGTTTCTTCCATACCTCCAGCTTACATGTCTCACAATTAAAAAAATCACGACATATTTGACACTTGTATTTTTTTTTCTCA
This sequence comes from Carex myosuroides, assembly GCA_028015225.1. Lineage (NCBI taxonomy): Eukaryota > Viridiplantae > Streptophyta > Magnoliopsida > Poales > Cyperaceae > Carex > Carex myosuroides. Next base: position 16,310,794 of record CM051466.1, read on the forward strand.
TTTTTACCTCGATCACTAATTGACCCATCTCTCGCTACGCCACGATCTCGGTTGCTCGCTTTCTTACCTCGTTTGTTACTGTCCATACCTCAAAATCGCCTCAAAATCGCCTGACAGATCTCTTTCGATCGGTTCTGGAAAATTTCTGGGATTGGAATGAACACTGTGTTGCTCAGGAGAGAGAAAAGGCCATTTTATAGGATTTTATAGCAGACCGCCCAGATGCTGGGCGGTCTGATGAGGGTAGTGGACCGCCCGCCTACTGGGCGGTCAGGTCCGGAAAGTGAACCGCCCAGCCCACGGGCGGTTGGGGTAGAAATAAAAATAAAGTTGGGGTGGGAGCAGATTTGATAATTTGTTTTTTTTTGGGGGTTTTAATAAAAATATCGGGTTTTATTCTATCTTGCATTAATTATCTAGCTAGAGTACGATCTGAAAATGACAATCCTTGCCTGAATTTGCTCGTCAGCATTTGGAACACAACAGATATAATTTGTTTATTAATTAAGGCGTAACAAATGGGAACTGCAAAAGTTATTGTTCATCTTTTAGATAGGATCTATATATAGCTAGATGTCAACAAAGATACTGGATCAGCACATATGGTACCTAACTACCATAATATCAAATCTGGCAGTTTAAAATTATACACTAAATGCTGTGTCACCTGCTGGTACATTTTCAAAAATCAAAACTAGATATTGCTTGTTATTAGTACAAATGTTAAAATATGCAAACCTATGACATGGTATAAATTTGAAGATTTTAAACCACCTGAAGATGAACAGGTACAGCACTGGTGTTACACATTGCGTGCAGGTACTGTTTATACTGAACTAAATCAAAATTGCTGCAAAAACTAGCTGTACTATTTTGATATATAGTCAGCAACAAGGCAATACCCCCTATCAGGTTTCATCTAAAAGCCAAATTAAGCTTTCTTCTCTTTTGATCAACAAAATAACTACTTCATAGAACATGCAGCTGTTTCACTTAATTTCATACCCTCAAATTAATCTATTAGGGAATATCAAGGTAAAAGGTGAGAGGTAACGAAGCATAGTGACCCTCATTATCTTTAGATATCATGTGCATCAGCAAATCTACAAAAGCAATTACAATCACCTTATGTGTTTTTCTCTCGTTCAACCTAAGGTAACAATGCAACAGTTCTTGCAACTGTGACCATTCCCTGAGCTCATATGCCGTTACCATCTCCTCCATCGACTTCCTGAAATCTCGGTATGGGTTGTATGATTCCATCGCCAATGTCATACTCTCATTTGAGAAGGATAACTTGGTTTTACGGTCGATTAAGGCGAGTTTTCTGAGAGATTTTCTCTCAGATTTGGATTCCTCCATTATGTTTTTGGTGTTGTGTGGCGAGAAGAAAAATCTCTCTGAGGCTACGGGATTCGATTCGCTTTGGATTGAAGAAATGGAAGAAGAGGAAGTAGTGCTGGAGTTGTATTGAAGTATTTCTCTGAAAGATAGAGTTCTTCCTTCTTGTAAACAGATGGGACTAATGGGGTTCAGATTTGTAATGGATTCTTGAACAGTTTTCATGGATGACTTGAGCTTCTCCATTCTCAGTTATTGTTCTTTGCCAAGAATATAGAGGAAGAGAGAGAAAGAGATTGAGAGAGAAATAGTTAGTATTTGGGGGTAGAGGTTCTAATCCTTATATAGAATCTGGTAAAATATTTATGACAGCACATATAGTGACAAAATGCCCATGCTTTTAAGGCTTTGAAACTACCTTTTGAGCTTATCATCAGTTTAAAGCTCCTGTAAGTACTGTGAGGTCGTGACAATTAGGACTTAAAAGTTAAAAGCAGCACCTGATCCAGGAGACCAGGACATTTTCTTTTCCTTAACTAGCTATCTAGTCATGCAGGTGCTCTTCTTTGACCTAACTTATTAAATACCATTACTGTGACAAATTTTCTCTGAGCATTAATTAATGCATGTGTATGTCTTTTCTTTGAGCAACTTTATATCAAGTATACCTATGGAACCGAAATTTTTAAATATACTCCTGTTACAAAAAATAAATAAAAAAACCACTAAATATGTAAAATTCAATATTTACCCGGACCAGAACGACAAATGACGGCCCCGCAACATATTTAAAAACCTAAAAGTTTCAATTGTCGTTGAGTTTTAATATATATTTGTTTAATAATTTTCAAAAATAGAGAGAACAATTAATAATTTGAATACGTTAGCAAATAAAATAGATAAAACATCTTATAATTTAGATGCACTAGAAGGACTTTGAAACATTTTTCAGGCATGATTTTTCCTAGCTGTAAAAAAAAATTAAACTATTTCGTGGTGTGTTACTGGAAAAAAATAAAAATACTTTGGATCTTAATTATTGATCCCCGTTCAAAATTCACTTCTGGTAAATAAAAAATTATCGTGGTTCTTCTAGTACATTCAAAATTGTAAGATACTCCATCTATTTTTGAAAAAAATTGATTTGACTTTTGTAATGATGGCAAGGAATTTTTTTCAAAATAGATAGAGTACCTTAGAATTTGAATGTACTAGAAGAACCACAATAATTTCTTTATTTACTAGAAGTGATTTTTGAACCTGGATTAATAATTGAGATACAATGCATTTTAATTTTTTTTAGTAATATACCAAGAAATAGTTTAATTTTTTTTTACAGCCGGAAAAAATTCTGTCTGAAAATATTTCGGAGTCTTCTAGTACATCTAAATTATAAGATATTTTATTTATTTTATTTGATGTTCTTTCTAATATATTCAAATTATTAATTGTTCTTTCTATTTTAGAAAATTATTAAACAAATATATATTAAAACTCAACAACAATTGAAACTTTTGTCATTTGTCATTGCGGCTCGGGTAAATATCGAATTATTTTAGAAAATTATTAAACTGGGGCCGCCATTTGTCATTGCGGCTCGGGTAAATATCGAATTTTACAGAAGCAGTGGTCTTTTGTTTTTTTTTTTTGTTGAGGATATATTTAATAACTTCGGCCTATGGAATTGTAGGAGTAAAAGATATATGTTAATAAAAATATAAACGTTGATACACTATGGTCATTATTAATTGTGGTGTAAGAGATGGAGTATATAAATATCTTACTCTACACTAAAGCTGTTAAACAAGAAGTAAAACAAGAGTCGTATAAGATGGAATAAAGGAATATACAGCATGTAAAATAAACTATCTTTACAGGTGAATTAATTTACTCTCCACACTTACTCTGCCTTTAAGGTCATAAAGATATTTATTTTTCAACATTTTACTTCCTAGATAGATAGATTTACACTCAGGCAGCTACTGCTAGGTTTTAAAAAAAATAGATAAATCGATTAATTTACTTCATACCTGCTAAACAAAGTATAAAATAAGAGTAAGCAATTATTCAACCGAACATAACCTATAGTAATTAGAGTCAATTAATCAATAAAGGAGGGAATAAACAGGAACAACACTAGGCCGTATGATTACAGGGCAGCCTAACAAATCTTTTGGGACTTGGGACTTGGACTTGGGATTGCAGTTGGGACTTGGGACTGCAGAGGGCCATATGATTTTTGTACGAACCTTTGAGTGAGGCTATGGTGCTATGCATAGCACGGATGGCTAGTGTACTACGGCTCAATATGGTACTATTTAAAATTCTAACGGTCGATCCGAACCGTTCAATGTGATATCCATATGAATATGTACTTGCAAACTAAATTTTATATTTTTTTATATTTTTTTACTATTTTTTTAGATAAGTAGAAAAATCAGTGTTTTCTGAAAATTCTGGACCATCAAAATTCTACTTATCTAAAAAAATAGTAAAAAAATTCGAAAAAATATAAAATTTAGTTTGCAAGTACATATTCATATGGTTATCACATTGAACGGTTCGGATCGACCGTTAGGATTTTAAAAAGTACCATATTGAGCCGTAGTACACTAGCCATCCGTGCTATGCATAGCACCATAGCCTCACTCCGAACCTTTTGTTTTTGTTATTCTACAAATTGAATCTAGATTCGCGATAATTTTATTTTCGATCAAAAAATCATTTAGCACTAAATCTGCAGAAATGGAAAGTGCATTGCATTGGTCGGTTTAACACTACTTCCAAACATTCATTTTAACAATCGATATGTTATAGGAAATTATATGATTATATCAATGTTCTAAGTAGCGCGCTATAGCATTTTCGGACCAAAAAAACTATGACGCTATGGTCATATAGCGCCGCGCGCTATAGCGACTCTATATGGCCATAGTGTCGTTTTTTCAGCCATTCCGCTATGACGCGATAAACGCTATTTAAACCTTTGGATTATATACATGTGGAGACTGATCATAGGGAATTAATAAATGGAGACTGGCATGACCAAAAGAATATTTGATCACCTATCTTAATTAACAAAAAATAAATGGACCTCTATTGTAGTATATGGATGTATGTTTAAATTATGTATAATATATGAATACCCTACAAATATGAGCTAAAATAGAACTCATAGTATATATAATTTATATAATTAAGCACTAGCTAGTATATATTTTTGTTGTAATAATTAATCAATGGTCCCGGATCAGATAACTGTTTTTAGAGTTAGTTGTTGTGTTGTGGACCAAGTTGATGCATGCCCCAGAAAGAAATTAAAGTCCGTGGTCCTATATATCCACACAGCCTCATGCATACAGCACACATTACACAAAAAAAAAAGAAGGTAATTAATAGTTAAAAGTGAGCCCCTCGTATATGGTTTCGAATAAACTGGAATTTGTATATTAGTATAGAGTCCGGTTACTATATCACTAGTGTCATTCCAAACTAAATAACACCACATCTTAAACCATTGGATCTACTTTAATATTCGTGTACAAGATAGCGCTGGAATGACACTAGTGTCTTGTACGAATATTAAAGTAGATCCAATGTTTTAAGATGTGGTGTTATTTAGTTTGAAATGACACTAGTGGTATAGTAGCCGGACTCATTAGTATATCAGTGGAATGGTTGTGTCCAGCCGTTGATCGCTAAATTAGGAGTATATAATTTTAATTCTGAGAAAAGTTGGAAGTGAGTATATTTTGAGATAAAATTTCGTGTGTAGTTTAACTGTTTTTTTTTAAATAAAGAGTAAGGATAAATTCTCTATCTTTAAATATTTATAAAAGACTTTTTATTTGAATTTTGAACATGTAATTAACCTCCTATAAAAATAGTATTGTCTTGAATCACCAGATCACATGTTGGTTCACAAGAGGTGTGTGTGTGTGTATATATATATATATATATATATATATATATATATATATATATATATATATATATATATATATATATATATATATATATATATATATATATATTATCTAGCATAGAATATAAAAAATAGTTTATTGTGATCAATTGCATTATATTTGATCATGTCATGAGTGGTTACAACGTGACTATGCGTGACATGACCATTCACATAACATTGACTGTCTTTTACTGTCTTATTTACGTTACGTGAGAAAAAGAATTAATCACAAAATATCTGTAACATAACGTTAGCAAATCACAGTGTATTAATTACGACACAAAACGTTTTTCATTTTTCCTTCAATGACCATATAGTAAAAAGTTCATGCAATATCAACAGTACAAATTCTCGCTTAGAGCCCTTAATGCCATGACTCAATTTATTACTCTGTGGATCCCACAAATCTTAAACTCTTATCTAATCTTCAAGAAAAAAATAAACATGAACATCCTTTCGCTTGGATATTTGAATTTTTAATTTTGAGAGATAAAAAAATAAAGTTGTGATATTTTACGATACAAAGTATTATTGGAAATTAAGTCAATATTCCGTTTAAGATTTAAATATTTCTATGGTTAGTTAAGAAAAAAAGTGTACTTACTAGGGTGAATTTGAGTAAAAGAGGATGGCAAGGGGATGTGTCTTGTGTGTTTTGTGACGAAGCTGAGACTGTAGATCATTTGTTTGTGCAATGTCTTTTTATTCGAAGTATTTGGAATTGGATAGCTGAGTTTAATAATTTTCCTTTTGATTATACAACTATTGATGAATTGTGGTTTATTGACAAAGATATTCCTTTGAAGGATAGGTTACTGCAGGTAGAATTACTTCGAGGGAGTGTGTTGTGGTCCGTATGGCTAGCTGGGAATAAGTTGCGTTTCCAAGGGGTTACAACGAATTTCAAGTCAGTAGGGGCTCAAATTATAGCTTTGGCGCATTTCTGGGTGAAAAATAAATTAATGCTCTAGTTCATTGTTGATGTTATCTTTATTGCTTCCCACTGATATTGATCGTATTGTGGTATATTATGTGAATATATTATTGCAGGAGGGACAAAATGGTCAGGAAGGGGTAATCAGGGGGCTGCTGCCTATAAGTGGATCTGACCCAAACATGCACCAAAGTGAAGCAACAGAAGATTTAGTATAGGGCTCAGTTGGTTTTGTGTATTTGGTTTTCGGTTTTCAGGGGCTGTTTTGAAATATCATAGTTCTTTTTTTGTTCAGGTTGGAGATCTTTGCTTATTTTGGATAGTTGTTATGCTGCAGATGTTTGTAGTAGGTAGTAAGAACAGATGATGTATGCTTTATATCTCTATTTTGTTCTAAAAGAGTCTGGTACCGATTCCTATGACATTGTAGATTTCTTTTATAAGAAATCGGTGGTTTATCCACTT